>OY744553.1:33071091-33088591 GCA_963556195.1 Sepiola atlantica
GAAAGAAGTCAGTTGACGATCGAGCCTCGGAGAACAACTAGCCGTCTGATTCCATGTGCACAAATCCTCTCCAACCACCACCCTCATTGTCACCAATAAATAAAGATACATCTTATATTTTCATAAGATACATGTGTTGTCATTTTTATTTAGCCCTGCATAATACTACACATATACCTACAGTCATGTTTAAACATACTTCCTAAATAAAGAAAGAGAATGAAACACTGTTGTTTTTACATCTTCTAAGTACAGCTTCAGGATCAATATATACTCAACAAACATTTTCCTCCACAGTAGAATGTAATATTTCTTAACATTTAATTTCTGAATTTCTCAATAAAATTAATTGTGGACATTTCTTCTTGTGCCCATTTCTTCTAAGTGAGTAAATTCGAAAGTTGAGCCCATATCTCGCACTAATGTGGCACAATTCGTAATGTTTTGGGTAGCTAAGTGGTTCCCGTTATATTCGTAACCCTAGCGCCATACTTGAGTTGCAAATAAAGTGAATTCGCTGCACTAAAAATGTCAGCTCACTGATCGGAGTATTCGGTGTAATCCGATGTCAGCTAAAATATCAACAATGCTGGAGACACCAGCCAGGTTCAAGAGGTCAAATAAAACCTGTCACCGAGATTTGTTGAAACACTGATGACGGCTGTATTCCCTCTCTCTCTGTTTCTATTTTTCTCTATCCCCCTGTCTATCTCTCCTTCTCTCTCACTTCCCCCCTTCTCTTTCGCCCTCTCTCTGGTAAAGAGATTGAAAATTGAGAGACTGGTTTGAATTTTGAAAAAAAAACGCACGCGTCTTGTTGCGTTCTCTGCAAAGTTATAAAAATGTGCTTCGGAAGAAAATAAATGTACATTTTTATATTAAAAAGTAAAATGGTTTGTTCCATTATTACATAATGTTTGATTTGCAGCACGATGGTCCCGACGAAACAGCCAGCCAGCCAGCCAGCCAGCCAGCCAGCCAACCAGCCAGTCCCAGAAACAGACGACAGTGACTATCGTCAGACGATGATTGCTTGCTGGCCACAAAAAGACTAGACATAGCACATACGTGCACATGTTGTCACACATCGTCCCGTCGTCGACAAAAGTCCGACAAAGATCGCCCAGCCGGCCAAATCAAGTAATATTGCCACCCTAATGGTAAAGTAGAAATACCCTATTTTAAGTTAATCTGAGGGTACACAATCTACACACCATTCTGTATATACTGCTTATGTATATGCGATATAAGTAGCAAAGTCCACTAATTTCCAAACTGGTTTTGAAAAGAGAACATTTTATATTTGTTTTTATTTTTACATTCAATATTGTTTTGATTTGACTAGAACGAATAGTTTTGTTTCGCAATTTTGTCTTATTTGCATTGCCATAACGCTCAACACCGCCTTACGCACAGTCCCTGGCTGCTTGTGCGCCATACCAATCTACCAACTACCGATTCTCGCCGGCATCGGACCACCAACCATGCGCCGTGTGGCGGCTGTCCTTGAACTGTCAAGAAAGGCCACTAGCGATGAGGACCACCTTCTCCACAAGCTCGCCACAGAGACCCCTCCACGATCTCGCCTGAAGTCTAGACGCCCATTTTGTGATGTCACAAAACGAATCTGGCAAAGCCGTTGCTGGACGGAGGAATGGCAGGCAGCAGATAAATCAAGGTTGCACAGATTTGTGGAGGAAGCGGATAACCTACCAGGCATGGACCTCCCTATCCGGCAGTTGACAATGCTCAACCGCCTCAGGACAGCTGTCGGTCGTTTCGCCACGACCATGAAAAGATGGGGACTCAGGGACTCGGCTGTCTGCGACTGTGGTCACTCTGAACAGACAGTAGACCACATCATCGAGTCATGCCTTAAACATCGAGCACCCAACGGCGAAGCCGGCATAGCTGTGCTAGACAACAAAACATTAGCATCGCTTTTCTAAACCGAGCTGGTGATCTAACAGTGAGATGCTGCGAAGCAAACGAAAGAAGAAGATTTCCATTGACAGATATTAAGCATTAGTGTTCACTTATCCTTTTTTCTATAGAGGGACCGACTTTATCTTCAATAAGGTGACATCTATTTCTAAATTGTAAGTGAACCACCAAATTTATTTCTCTTAGCTTCATTTCTTTACAATTACATTCAAAAGAAGAATACATTTTTATCAAGATTAGCTAAATGTTGATTTTTATTAATTTATATGAATAATTATGAATATTTTGTTTCGTGTTAATAACAAAGTTTAAAATAAAATGTTTACTATTTAAGTTAATGTATCAAGTACTCTAAGTAGCGTAATTGGCAAAGCAATAGCGAGTGGCAGAGCGAACTAGTTATATATAAATACAGAATGTCATGAAAACAGAAGAGTACGTTTCTTTTGATCTGAAAAGACAGGATACATGGCACTTCTTGAAGTTTTTAGTTATAAGCACAAGTTTGGTTAATTTCCTTAATTTGAGGTAAACCATATGTAAGTGCTATTATTATTATTATTATTATTATTATTATTATTATTATTATTATTATTATTATTATTATTTCTACTTACTAGGAGTTATAACACAGGTCATCATTAGTGATTTTTCACCAACAAAAACCGGCGGTGCTCCCTGGAGTATGAGTGTCAATAAGCATTTACAACTTTCTAGTACTCTCCATCTCTTTTCGATAACAACCGCAAATAACTTTGCGGTATCGCAACCAACGCTGACCATTGATTTCTCGGTGTTAAGGACCATCGGTCTTATTATTCTCATGCTTCTGTTTATCATTATCATTAATATTATCATTATTAGTATAATTATAATCATTATTATTATTACTATTATTATTGTTGTTATTATTATTATTGTTATTATTATTATTAGTATTATTATTATTAATAAAAGTAGTAGTATGAGTTGTAGTAGTAACAGGAGTGTTTTCATTGCCATTATTTGTAAGTATGTTGTTATTACGGTCATTACCGTTATTATGGATGTGTATTATAATGTTATCACGGTCGGTAATGAGTTAAATGATTTATTTATGAACCGCAATGGCCTGCATGCAGTCGTTACCTACTTGGCAGTTTAGTGTATCTATACAGTTACATTTCGTACTTGATTTTGGTTGAATATTTTAGAATTTTACACTATTATAATTTGTTAAGTTTGGGTAGTGTTGTATTCTGGCAAAATAGTATACTAAACTCCGGGAAAAATCATAATAACAGTACCAAGCACGTACTAAGCAGACATTGCAATCAAGCAACCCGGTTTACCTTTACGCAAGAGACAACTACAAAAACAAAAAAAACACCAAAAAACAACAACAACAACAATACTACTAATAATTATTATTATAATAGTTACAGTAAAGTAACCTCTTGAATTCCACGTATGACAATGCCACAGACCAAACACAAGAAATTAGGAATGAAAACAGCAAACTGAAAAGCCATTGAAAGAAATACACCACACAAAAAACAGACTGGTAATGGAATGCTACTAGAAAAGCCGCCACCCGACAGAAAGAGGCCATCGGAAACGAATGAAAGATTTTACAACGTAACAAAGGATAGCAGATCAAGAAAGACACATCCTCAGGAGATGTTTTTTTCCCCGCAGTTGTAATTAATGGAAGTAACACAAAAGATAAATGGCGTGACAGATCAACAAACACCCTTTGACGAAAGCTAAAAAGTAGAAGACGAGCAAAGCATAAACAGTACAGATCTCAGTGAGAATAAGAAAACAGAAGTTGAAAGCATAATAGAGTTCATGAAGGAGAACAACCAACAACTTTTATCGCTGAGGAACAAAGATTGGAAGAAATTAAAATAAGAAACAGAGAAAGTAAGCAAACCTCTTGCGTGCATTCTATCAGTATCTATCGCTCACCTAAACAATTCAATTAATGCAGGAGCAAAATCAATAAGTATGACAGTAAAATCAATAAGTATGATAGTAAAAAAGATGTACCAAAAGAATGAACCTACGTAGTCGGATTAGAAATCAGACTATAAACCGAGACTGTAAACTCAGATAAGAAAACTTCAAAAAGACAAAATCGTAAACAGGATGAGAACAGGCAGTAACATAAACCATAATTGCAAGGAAAAAACTAAGTTGAGTTGTACGGCCTTGCCACTCGAACTTATGCTTATTGGTAAACTCTTTTAGTTAACTATTCTGAAGAATACAGAATTTCCCGAAAATGGTGGAGCATTTAGGGTTAATTATGTTGTACAAAGCACGTCCCCACTATAAATTGTTTAATAATTATTTGCTTATTTTTTTCTTCTTCTCACCAGATTTAGTATAGTGTTCACACGTAATGAGAGTATTGGTTTACTCCTCTCCAGGAGTTAGGCACAAGGCCAGTTTTTATCTTACTCCCACAAGTAAGATGTGACCCAAGGTCGGGTCGGGAAAGTGGGGTTTAAAAATTGCCTGGCAGCCCCGTCGGCATTCCCCGGTAGGGGGCCTCAGGCAGTAAGCAATAAACTTACTCCTCCCCAAAGAGGGGAGGCAAAGCCTGGGAGGGTGGACCTCCTAGAACTGCACAGGACCGACCCATAGACCGGCGTGAATCAAGCCCCGAAGGACAAGACAATACCAGTCTATGGGGTGTAGTATCCATCAGAACAGATACTACACTTTGATAATGAGAGTAGACAGTGGACTTTGGTTTTACTTTCGGTCGCCTCGTATCTCTCGCTTCTCTCATGTTTCCTTTAATTTTCACATTCCATAAGCGATGTTACTTACGAATGGGGCAGTATTTATGTATTCTAGGTCGGAATCTATCGATCTAACCCTTACCGTCGGCTGAGAATTGACTTTTAAGTAGTATTTTTTAATCGTTTTAGCTCCTTACATCAAGTAGCTTCATGCATTGACAGAAGCAATTTCCATAAAAAAGTAAATAAACATGAAGTACTAAAAAATAATATAGCAGCAAAGGAAAGAAGATTTAGACGATATAGATACAAATCGGAACAGTACAAGCAGAGCAGAACCTTTGAAAACAATGCCAGCCAGTTTTACAAAAACGTATATAGAGAAAAAACAACAGTACAACCTGACCCGACAGAGACAACACTTTGCTAGAGAAAGGTATGGGAAAAGCCTCAAAGGCACAACAAAATACCCAATAGTTGAAAAACGTGAAATATGAAATAAAGGAAATTGAAGAAGGAACAGAAATAGAAATTAATAAAGAAACGATTAAGACACCCCAAATGAAAATGGCAAACTGGGCAGCACCAGGCCACGATCGAATACATGCATACTAGTTTAAAAAAATAACGACTCAGTATGAAAAGCTAGCGCAGAACCTAAGAGAATGTATGCACAAATCCGACGTACCGGTTGTTATGGTCAATGGAGGACAACGCTAATACAAAAAGACGCTTAAAAAGGAACGATCCCAAGAAACTACAGACCAATAGCCTGTTTACCTACAATGTGGAAACTTGTAATGACACAACTGAGAGAACAAGTCTGACTCACTGAACAATCGTGGACTGCTCACGGAGGAACGAAAACGATGCCAGAAATAGGGAAAAGAGGGGCGCATTATCTATATACAGCTCAAACGGTCCTGAAGGAGGTTAAAAGCGTTGATAATTGAATGCTGAAAATGTACGAAATTCCCGACAAAATTATCAATATCATTAAAAAAATAATGGGTACATTGAAACAACGACTGACAGCTTGAGGACAACACCTGACTGAGATAAAAATACAGATATGAATCTTCCAAAGAGCCGGTCTATCACCACTGCTGTTTATAATAGCCATGCTTTCACTAAACTCAGAGAATGTTATGCCGGATACAAGTTCACATAGAGATGTGGTTTAATGATCTTGTGGAAGAATTAGTGCAACACAAGATTAATAATTTGAAGCATTTATACAAAACAAGATATTTTCTAGGGCGAATACTTTATTCATTTTAGTGCGTTCATCTTCTACGTTCGAAAAATCAAAAAAAGGGAAGAGGTGATGGACAGACAATCAGAGAAGATATTTTCATAAACACATGGCTCAATTATATTCTGCCAACTTAACTCACTCCTAAATCACATCTTGCGGATTCAACTAGACGCAAGTGTCCCAAATATTATCAGCCACAACTCTTTCTGTAAGCATCTCTGTGTAAAAAAAAAGGTAGCGGTCGCTTAGCCTAGACGCGCACGAGTGTCGTTGCCGACATCGCACACTGCCATGGCCGTAGTGATTTGTTAAGAATCACCGTGTCTAGGGCACATCATATGGAAGGCGGAGCCGATCCATCTCCGTCCGCTGCCTTGAACCTTCCCTTAGTTTTAGTCAGGTACCCATTTACTGCTGGGTGGACAGAGGGAGTTTTCAGACCCGATAATTCGCATGCATGGGATCGAACCCGGGTCGTCCAGCCCAAAGACAAGTGCTATAACCACTAGTCCACAGGCCCTCTCTGTGTAATATCTGGCTAAACCTCAGTGTTTCCGATTTTCACGAACTCCGGCTATTTTCTGGCTAGTCAACCTCGTAAATCAATCGCGACGTTTAATAAAGAATATATGTCGTTACTTAAGTACTAACTAATATGTGATACTATTTCTTTGAGAACTGTCTGATTCATTCTCTAATGCATTTGTCCCCACTCGGTTGGATCGTTGGTCTAGTGGTTTCTATCAATTTGCTGTTTATGTACCTTTTATAATGCACTTCCTTATTTCACTAACTTCTTTCCAAAAAATGCAGGCTTGTAGAACTCTCTTGCAGCTTAATGTTGTTTTCCTAAATATAACCATGGTATTTTCAAGATTAACGTCAATACATATCCCCTGTATTTGCGTTAATCATCTTTCGTTCTTTCTATCTCCTTATTTCAAGTGGGTTCATACCTTGTCTAGAGAGACTCCCTATAATCAAGACATAGCATTTTGAGGTTACATTATTTTTTTTTACGTTTTTTATTCGTGAATATACATTTAGTCTGGATAGTATTTTATTATAAAATCAACTTTTTCGTAAAATGGACATCTCATTTATTATTCATTACAATATTCAAAAACCAACGTTATTTCGTCTTTATATATGCTTTTATGTTACCTGAGAATTTAATAAATACATTTCATTTCATTTATTGTTCATTCCAGTCTTTGGTCTGGCAACATTACATGAATTTATGAATAATATTAAATATCTATATATTGTGAATGTCAGTGTTACTGTGTTAGTATTTGAAGCGAAACTGTACGTTGAATATATAGATGACAAACACATAAGTGTGACTTAGAAATTAGATTACATTTAAATGAAAATGTTCACTTAGAAGTTAAAGTTAAGAATTGCATTTAATACAAGAAAATACATGGCAAAATTAAGTCTAGTCCCAGTCTTTGCGTTTTGATATCAAACAAAACAACCAGGTTTCGGGGCTCTTCTGCTAATCACAACCGGAGGTAGGTTGTATTAAAATATGTATTTTATATGATGCTAAAAGTAATTCACATGAAATTATATTTTAAAATATTTATACAATAATATCAACAATAATTTACAGAATATATAATACAACATACACATTGAGGTAAGATACGCTTCAGTGCAGGACGCTAATTTCCGACAATCGGCAACTTTGATTACAAATCACCACTGATTCGCAGTCAAGAGACACACACACACATATATATATATATATATATATATATATATATATATATATATATATATATATATATATATATATGGGAAATGAAAAATGGAATACCAAGAGATTTTTTTTATTTATATTTATCAAAGTTTCGTCTTTATTTGTAAGACTTCCTCAGGATGATATTTTAAAGAACAATGTCATGCAAGTACATCGAAATATTGGGTTAATATGATGGGTTGGTAAGAAAAAAGTAGTAGCCGTGGCTGCTGAGAGCTCTGGACCAAGGTTCGGGCTGAGAGAAGTCAGTGGCAGGGAATGAAATGAATGTGGATGGCTGTGAGTGAAAAAGAGGAGGGTGGCAGTGTTAGTGAATTTGAATTAGGGTGGGACAGTGGGTAGGAGGTGCTGAAGTTTTTGTCGTGGTGAGATGTAGCATGGATGTAGAGGGGGCTGGGGAAAGAGTATGGAAGGAGGGGAACTCTGAGCAAGTCTTTTAAATAAAGACGAAACATTGATGAATATATGAAAATATATCTCTTGGTATTTGCTTTTTCATTTCCTATTACGTCGGATTACTCTTATCCTTCCTTTCTCATATATATATATATATATATATATATATATATATATATATATATATATATATATATATATATATATATATATATATATATATATATCGTTAAATGCACAATCATAATCGATTATTTTATTTTTTCTTATTTCCTGCAATAATTCCAATGTTTTATTGCATTTCCATTGAATGAGTTATCTCTTTTTCGTTTACCTTGACGTGAAACCTAAATGAAAAGAGGAGTGTTCTATCTTCCGATATCGAACGATGCCAAATACGTGTTGACGTCATCTTAATTTTCTGAAAGTTTGAATTAAAATCCATTTTCGCAAACACAGGGCGCATCTGATCCCAATGATATGTGATATTGTAGGATTTAATCGGTTGATTAATCAACATACTGTAATTGTTTTACAGATAAGATATTATATACATGATGTTGCGGTTAAAAAGAAAACACACAAGACAATATAAGTAAGATATGTTGAGACCGACAGTTTATTTAAAAACAGTGAGAGGTACATACTAAATTATTGTTCAATGTTAATACCGTCAACGAAAACTACTATCGACAGGCGGGCACGAAATAAATCACAAGTTTTGGCGACCATGTCTTTGTCTATAGCGGTGAATTATTCATGACAGCAGCTTTCAGAGACCCTACCGTGTTGTGGGGGGGCGTTGATTCCGCCCAATATAAACAGTCAAGGGGTTGCAGTTAGATTTGGAGCGCGGACATAAGCCCAACAACGAATGGTGAGTATCATTGTTGAGTGGCCACGCCTGGGTCGTGTTTACCTTAATTGTAGGAGCGGAATCCTGCTGGAAACGTAGGGGCGTCCGGCGGTAATAATGCCCATCACGGTCTTCAACACGCGCATCCTGGTAATTCGTTTACTTTTTGTTAAGTATTGGATTTTAACGCAACACCTGGTATATATATATATATATATATATATATATATATATATATATATATATATATATATATATAAAGATAGATTGACGAAGAGTGATAAACATGCACGAATGTCCAAATTTATATCAAACTTCGATTGTTCAATGCAAGGAATATTCATTAATAAAATTATGTGTATTATTATTTCTGACCTAGGCACTATATATATATATATATATATATATATATATATATATATATATATATATATATATAAAGTATAAAGGTATACTAAAAAAAGAATAAAAGGGAAATACCAGTAGAGTGCTCTCAAGTAAATTAAATTAAGAGCGTAATATTTTTATTTTTAAATACAGATTTAAATCAGACATGGACCAGTGGTTTCTGACAAGAAACGGGTTTAATTCCCGATTCCGTCTTCTTCAGCATAGTCTTAAATAGTAAATGATGGAATTTCTTCCAAAAACACTTATAACCGTTATGAAACGCTATGCACACAGAATTTTAAATGGAGGGCCGGCGAGACGTTTAGATCAGGAAAATAGCCGTTAAGTAAGAGATTCTATATTTAGAAGTGAAGAACGAGAAAGAAAGGAAGGAAGAAAGAAAGAAAAAGGAGAAAGAAAGAAAGAAAGAAAGAAGGGAAAAATAAAATAATTAAAGGTACGCAACTCTAATTAATTAAATTATCTAAAAAGGGGAGGAAACTATTTATTATTATATAAAATATATATATGTATATATAATTCACGATTTTTTCAATTAATAAATATCAAATTAAAGTAAAAATATGAATATAAATAAAAATAAATATATAAATAAAAAATCAATATATAAATAAAAATCAAAAATCAAAAATCAATATATAATTAAAATATCAATATACAAATAAAAACTCAATATATAAATAAAAAATCAATACATAAATAAAAATCAAAAATAAAATCAATATATAAATGAAAAATCAAAAAATCAAAAAATCAATATATAAATAAAATAAACAAATCAATATATATTAAAAATTTGATATATAAATAAAATCAATATATAAATAAAAAATAATAAATAATAAATAATAAATACTAAATAAAAAATAATAATATATAAATAAAAAATAAATAAAATAAAAAATAATATCAAAAATCAAAAGGTAAATAAAAATATAAATAAAAATAAATATATAAATCAAAAATCAAAAATCAATATATAAATAAATAAATATATGAATAAAAAATCAATATATAAATAAAAAATAAAAAATAAAAAATCAATATACAAATAAAAAATCAATATATAAATAAAAACCAATATATTATATATATATATATATATATATATATATATATATATATATATATATATATATATATATATATATAATTCATAGACTGCCGTGTGTGAATAATATGCTTACGGTCAACATTTACTCATTAATTCAGTTTGCATCCACATTTGATGCAGTTGTGTGCATTAGAAATGACTCGTCCTAAGAAATAAACATAAAGAAATAAACATAAATGAATATAAAGAAATTAAAATTTCGTCCAGTAGAAAAAAAAGTTATTAAAAATATGTATGGTCATTAATGTGTTGGATTAAGCCCCCTTGGATTTTATCTTTTTTATTTAAAACAAATATTTATTTTCTTTAGACAAAAAATGTAGCAAGCAGCACAATGAATCTCAAAATATAGATATCTCGAAAAGAGTTTAAGATATGAAAGAGTTGAACAGCTTAAAATACCCTTAAACTTAACATACATTTTAAACTTATAAATATAATTAATGATGGAAAAATAGAAAGATAGAACGTGATAAGCTGATTGGAAATATGCTCGTATTAAACAGATTCGTGGTGGGGAAATCGAGCTGTGTGACTTTTAGTAGAAAAATAAAAACGCTGCTAATTGACATTCTAAGGAAATAAAACGAAAAAAAAACCCTGAAAACTCAAGTCACACTTTCATAAAAGCGATAGCCGAAAAATGCCAAATTGAAAATTCTCTTAATTATTGACGAAAATAAAGAAAAATTAGCTACATTGAAAACATTAACTCTTGAGTATGTTGAAGATGTTAACTTTCGATTCTTTTGTACACCAGAAGCGCGTACGTTTACTTCCGATTCTTTTTTTACTCCAGAGGTGCGGTCGCACACTTTCGATTATTTTGTATACGAAAGGTGCGTCCGCACACTTTTGATTATTTTGTATACGAAAGGTGCGTCCGTAAACTTTAAATTCTTCTGTACACCAGAGGCGCTGTCGAAAAATGTTGATTCTTTTGTACACCTGAGGAGTGTCAAGAAATAAAGTCGATTCTGTTGTACACTAGTAGCGCCTCCGTAAAATTTCGATTCGTTTTGTACACTAGAGGCGCGTTCATAACATTTTGATTATTTTGTAAACAAGAGGTTCGTCCGTAAACTTTCGATCCTTTTGTACACCAGAGGCGCATCCATAAACTTAAGATTAAACTTTCAATTATTTTGTACAAGAGAGGCGCATCTCTTATTTTTCGATTTTTTTGGTACACCAGAGGCACGGTCATAAACATTTGATTCTTTTGTACACCAGAGGCGCGTAGTTGAACTTTCAATTCTTTTCTACACTATGGCGCGTCCATAATTTTGTTTATTCTTTTGTACACTAGGGGCGCAGTCGTAATCGATAAGTTTGTATACCAGAGATATATCCGTTAACTTTTAATACTTTTTTTACACCAGAAGCGCGTCCGAAAACTTTCAATTACATTTTCGATTCTTTTGTTCAACGGTAGCGCGTCTATAAACTTTTCGATTCTTTAGTACACGAGAGGCGCGTCCGTAAACTATCGATTTTTTGAACACCAGAGGCGCTGTCGTAGACGTTCGATACTTTTTTACACCAGAAGCGCGTCCGGAAACTTTCAATTAAACTTTCGATTCTTTTGTTCAACGGTAGCGCGTCTGTAAACTTTTCGATTCTTTAGTACACGAGAGGCGCCTCCGTAAACTATCGATTCTTTTAATCACCAGAGGCGTTTCCGAAAACTTTCACTTTGTGTTTACACTAGAGGCGCGTACGTACATTTCCGATCATGCTGTACACTAGAGGCACGTCTATAAACCTTCGATTCTTTTGTACAACAAAGGCGCTTCTATAAACTGACGATTGTTTTGTATTTATGCTGGTTCATGTATTTCTTGTGTAAATCCAAGTTCTAATATCCAAGAAAGAGCTTAGTAAAACCAGTGCGTATGTTATAAACCTTGTAATTAAGTGTGCTCTCATCATGGCACATTTCATTCTTCAGATCTCAATTCCAGTTTCAATCTTTTAAGAGTTTATTCCACTTGTCCTGTACATTTAGAGATGTGTCCAGAACAGGAGACTTCGGTGGTATGGTCAGGTTAAGAGAATGGATGAGAGTTCTTGGGGTATTAGATGTAGACGAGTTCAAGTAGCAGATAAGGTTCAAAAGAAAAGCAAAGGGGCCCAATGGGAGGAAGTGAAAACATTGACCTGAGAGAAAGAGGAATAAATAAAGACCTGCGCAGAGATAAGTCACTTTCGAAGTTTATTTCTTTAAGCCGCTCAACGCATACCAGCATGTAAAACGTACGTAAAACCGACAACGACGATGGTGGGGATGATGATGATGATGATGATGATGATGATGATGATGATGATGATGATGATGATGATGATGATGATGATGATGATGATGATGATGATGATGATGATGATGATGATGATGGTGGTGGTGGTGGTGATGATGATGATGATGATGATGATGATGATGATGATGATGATGATGATGATGATGATGATGATGATGATGATGATGCATTATGTCAAAGGCAGGCCAGTAGTTAAAAAGCCGGGCGTGCATTTTCTTCATACATTGATGCAATAGTCATCAAGTTGAAACCATTTCGAAGATTAATTCAGATTTGTAAAAATAGAAGTCATGAAAAGATGCTTCTAGAAAATGGGAGATTAGAAACATGACTCGGGAAATCTCAAGAGAAATCACGTAAATTGGTATTCACAATCGGCAAAAAAATGATACGTCTATTCATCACTCACTCAACACATCATTCCACGTGTGAAAAAACGCGGTTGTTTATACGTCTTCACATTCTTTTTATGTATCGATCTGTTTGCCATTTTTTAGTAAGTTTGTGTTAATCCGTGTATACCAGTATACCTACTCTGTTAAAAATGGCGAAAAGACGTTGAACTTTGTCAGTGTTCACAGTAATATTAATATAAAATAATGGTATTGCGTTAGTAATTTATTTGTTCACGTGTAATTTTTATTATCATTTCTGATGACCTAAAGAAAAATACCTACCGAGGAGTATTTTCATTTAGATTGGAGCAGTTTTTAAGATTCTATTTCACAGAGCGTATTTTTACATTTTATTTGCATTGAAAGAAATTCAACACACTAAATATGAAGTCAAATTTTGTGGGTGTTTTAGTCCTCAGTAATGACAATACTCATTTATATGTGAAAAATGTAAGTACTAATCTATTTTCATTATTTAATTTGAACATTGACAAAGCGTAATGTTTCCCTCATTTTCTTATTCAACTTATAAAAAGACAACAATACTTGAGCGCTAATAAGCACGATGTGTTAAATAGTAGTGGCTACGTTGCTAGTATATATCTAGTTATTTACATTCCCAGGACGGTGTTCACACGTACACAGAAAATCGGGGTCATGGCGTCAGCGAGTATGGATTCAAATTTTACCTCAACCTGATAGCCAGACGCGGACATGGTGTCACATGTCCCAAATGAGGGGGGAGTGAAAGAGGAGTAGGCATCCTTTTAGAAGATTTTTAATGCTAACAACATGAGTATGGAATGTCTTAACATCAACGGTCAATTAGGAGATCAACACCCCCTAATATCCCTTGACGGCCACCCCTTCCACTGACAGAATAGAAGGGCATGACGACAGCCCAATAAAAATGTTTTTGTTTCGAACTCATTTCTTTGTGTGGATCTGTTTAACTTTAATCACAGCGATAATGCAACCCTAGAGACGATTGTGGAATTACTGTGTCAGTTACGGACGGGTTGCTGTAGTTGAACGTGGGAGGCACGAAGAATATTGTAAAACCTCCATATATTTTATTTGTTTGTGACTGGGAGGGGAATTATTGTAACAAATACTTTATGTAATAAGTGAACAACGGTCTCTGTCAAGGAATATAACATAAAGTTGTTCGTAAAGTGTAGTAACTGAATCGTATTGTTACTAGTTCAATCACTAACCCTCTTTTACTGTGCTCGCAAAATGCAAAGTTTTAAAAAATCAACATATTTATATTTTATTATCTCTATGTTTCTACTTAAAAGTTATATGTATTTTCTTTAAATAAAAGATGTTGCCTGTACTTGATAACATTGAATGTAATTGTCACAGTTAATATAATGTACTACCAAGTATATATCGTAGTTTTTTTTAGATTAAATAAGGCATTACTATGTACATTTTCACAATGCTCATAACACCATATTTTCTTTGTTTGTTTTATGCCCGACTGTGTTCAGCGATTAGTTGTTAAATCGGTGTATTGCTGGACAGAAGTGCACCGTACTGTAAATTGATGTAGCATTTTCATACACAACTATAACACATTTGAAGTGGAGTTTTGATGATCCAACTATTTTATTTAACAGTCGTTGATTATCATCCAGTTTCGCTTGTGAACTATGGTATATGGCGTTGCAATCTCGATAGAATAGCGTCGTATTAAATAGTTAGTTGACTATTATGAAGAAGTTGTTATTGATCTACCTCCCACAAGGTAAGATGTGACACAAGGTCGGGAAAGATGGATTAGATAAGCCAGCGCTCGAGAGGTGAGCACTCTGGCCATTAAAAATTGCCTGGGCAGCCCCGTCGGCATTCCCCGGTAGAGGCGCCTCAGACAGTATGCAATAAACTTACTCCTCCCCAAAGAGGGGAAGCAAAGCCTGGGATGGTGGACCTCCTAGAACTGCACAAGACAGACTCATAGACCGGCGTAAATCAAGCCCCGAAGGCCAAGACAATACCAGTCTATGGGGTGCAGTATCCATCGGAACAGATACTACACTTTGATAACGTCAGAATTACCCTTATTGTATATGACAATGCCACAACCTCTAAAAAGGTTTCTGTCTCGTCGAACGATTTTATATTCCTCAACGTAGGGTTCTGCCTCTTTGATGTCGTTTTGAAGCGAATTTTCTCTGATATCTGGTTTTATTTTCTAAAGCTTTCACATTTACAAGACATTAGAGAACAATTATAAGTGTAGATAATACCTAAAGCAAACTTTTACTTAATATTGTATCTAAATTGTGTGTACTACTATTCACTAGATTGTGGCGTTGATTCATAAGCACATCTGGACCCTGTTGAAACTTGATGACTAACGGGCATTTCCAGGGATACCTTTTCGTGATCTGGCTGTCCCTTATAGCGATAAAAATTTCGCCATGGGCTCTTCCCTCGGTGTTTTAAAGAAATGTGGTAACTTTTTTCGTTAATATAGAACGTTACATTTATTAGACGCGGTCATATCTTTGCATTTCGATTACTATTTTTCTATCGTTAAACGGAGTTGAAATGCATCGTTCGTTAGATATGTTCTACTTACTTTTTCAAGGGTGCCTTCTGGAAAATAAACTGGTTAATTACAACAGAATTACTATGGTATGTTCTTGAAGAATTTGATAATATTTTTATATTCTAAGTATTGAATTGCCGTATTGTGAAACTTGTAGATGTTTCTGTGTGTTATTTGTGGGTGTGAGAGCTGAAGACCATGGACGAATTAAGTAAAATGTTCTGGATGATGCGCACCGGATGTAGAAAACATCATAAATAATGTAAGATCATATGAGGTGTGCTAGGCTACTGCAACAGTGATGTAAACGAATTAAAGCTGATTTACCAGTATCCTAACAGGAAACTTCGTCTAAAAGAAGCAAAAATGGTACTCAAAGATTCAGGAAAGACAATGCGTCAGATTCGGCAACATGAAGAAAGTGTAGGAGGAGGATATTTCCTACTTTCCATGGTGTAAGATACTGCTAACTTTAGCGAGTGATTACCCAGGTTTCAGCTTGGTCTATGGCCGTTAATCGAATAAGTAAGTAGACGCTAGTTTTGGCTATTTTAAGAGTTTACTTAACATGACAAGATACATAAATTAACTATATGTGTACGGGATAGAGAGAGAAGGATTACATAGAAAGAGAGAGAGAGAGAGAGAGAGAGAGAATGACTAGAAGGCCCCGTGTTTTTCACGTCTGATCAATCGGCTGGTTGCAATCTTTAGAGGCAGAACACTTTCTGCCGGTAGTGACGTAATTTTTTAGACTTCTGCTTACACTTATCTTCCTCCGCTTTGGGTGCATAACCCCGGCTTCATCCACTATATGACAATACATGTGTTGCAAGGGCCAACTAAGTCAAGAGTGAACATCTTTACAAACGCCTAGAAACCCCTTAATTATCTAGATTATCTGTGTATGTGTGTTTACAGTGGATTCCACCCCATTCCACTCTATATCTGAAGATAAAAAAATCAGACTAAATTCAGATGACTATATTGATCTGCTGTTTTTTATTTGCACATACAAGGTGGCTATGATGGCTGCTCGAATGCCAAATTTGTGGCAGCAGGACTCTGCTCCATGTCACAACTTCGATAAAAACACATGAGTCGCTGTTTCAAAACCTCCACCATTTCTGCAACCCCAATATATCCCCCATCAACTTGCCATTGACTATTATTCAGAAGTACATTAACCGTACTGGCCGCAACACGATTACACATGTGATTGTCCAGAATATAAATGAATGTTCAGACGTCTCTCAAAGGCCACCAAAAATACCACGTTTTTCAGATGCAGGTCTTACAAGGTAGTCGGTGCTGAGGCGCAAAATAACGTTTACAATCAAGTTGTATTCGGTAAAATATAAGGTGAAGTTAACACTTCATTTTGAGAATATATCATTTATTGGACAAATATAAGACTATTTTTTTTCATTTATTTTCAAGTTTCAAACTTGTTCCAGTAGTAATGTTGCATAGGTTCTTTGTTATGTGCCGTAATCGGACGCAATCTTTTTTGTGAGCATACAGATCGGCTTGCAGATAAATCTATTATAACAGCAGAAACATTTTAATGGTTCAATTATTTCATTTTTTATCCCTGGCAAGAGAAATTTAATGAACTGTGATACCAAATCGCCATTGGGACAACGTGATAAACAGGATTCTACGACACGTCAGCTCTAACAATGCCCTCTTCTATCACGTGACGTCATACCTATACAAGCCATATTATTCTCGTATGCCCCTTTTAC
>OY744553.1:33093591-33151091 GCA_963556195.1 Sepiola atlantica
ATAGTAGAACACTATACGACGGCTGACTTAAAAAATAAATTAATTTCTCTTAGGGTTCTGTAGTGAGTAGTATTGACACAGCCATTATCGTGACTTCAATGTAATGCCCATTTAAAAAGTCGAACACTTTACGACAGCTGCCTTTAAATAGGATTAATCTCTCTCTGATTTATCGAGTTGTTCACAACAGCTGTGTTGGCTAAGATGGTTGGATTTGAGTTTGGAATATAACTCGTGTACCATGATTTGAGACCGGCAACGTATATAAAAAAAATTATACTATTTACTGACGAAGCCTGTAAGATGAAACGTATACCTATGTACATACAAAAATATTCATAATTAATAATATATTTATATATATATATATATATTTTTTATATATATATATATATATATATATATATATATATATAAATCTATTTATAAATGGTTATCTCTATAAGAAAAAATGCAGTAATATGAAGTTGTGCGGCGCAAACGATTATTTGATTAAATGTAAAAATAAATATTATTGTTTTTAGTCGACATGAAAAATAGGGAAGTACATATTTCTATAAATCTAAATGTTTGTTTTAGTGAATATATTACATACACATATACCTTTAGTTTTACAGGAAAAATGTGCAAGAGAATATACCTCTGATTCGAACGATGTGCAGGAGAAATGCCCCCATTTTTGAAACTATAACCCATGTGTTTCTAATGAACTTATAGAAATGTCAATGATGTTTTTATCAAGATAATGACGTACACTTTTTTCGTATACCTCATATGTTTTGGGCTAGTGCACATGGTATTTTTCACGTGTAATATTTGTTAAATAGTGAATCTGTAATTTCAACACAGAGAGGTTTCACAACTCATTACATGTTCTGGTGATCCCAGATCAGGCTGCCCTGTAGCTCCCTGAGACGAAATTCACCTACATTGACGTTTTTTTTTTGTTTTTTTTTGTTTTTTTTGTAAAACTTAATTATGTTCTACAAAACCAAAAACAAAAACAACAGCCCTTCTCCCTTTCTCCCTCCCCTTTTTATTTTATTTTTCCTACCCTACTCCCGGTCCTGGATATGACCTTAAACTACATCCGATGGTGAGATCCGGCTTACGGACTTTGGGGAATGTGGAGCCTCCTCTTAATTACCATTGCTCCCAGGTCCACCCTGACCCGGAGTGGTAGTACCTGTTAGGGTCCCAACTATGGGTTAAATAGAAACAGATATTAAAAGGGGAAAGAAACAAAAAAGAGAAGAAAACAAATATACTTTAACAACCAAACCAAACACCATCAATAAATATTTGAACGTGTGAGGAACTTGAAGCATAAAAACTTTCACCAGGATGACTGCATTCGGCATTGAGTGGCCTGAAAGGGGTTGATGTGCCGTAAAGCGGGACAACCAAACTAGGCACCATGAATAAATATGTGAAGATATCAACAACTTGAAGCATAAAAACTTTCACCAAAATGACTGCATTCGGCATTAAATAACCTGAAAAGGGTTGATATGCCGTAAAACAAAACAACCAAACCATCATTACATGTTATGTCGGAATGATACTCTTCCGGATAGAAAAGCATTACTATTGCACATTTCAGAGTCGCATCGTGTAAGACATTCCGTTATCTAAACGTTCAGCTCGAAAAAAAAAGATTCTGCTTCTGTCTTGCTATGGTCTGATCGAAAAGTCAGAAGAAATTCCGCATCTAAATCTTTATATTCATCCATACAAAATAATGCTTGCTCATAACCTGAATGAACGCGACTGGGGAGATGGTATATAATGTTGTAACGCTCTCTTTTATTTTTCTTAAATAAGGACACTTCAAGTTACGGACAACCTAAAAACCCGTCACCAGAAAGTGTTTAGCGATTAGAGATCAATCTTTAACGGGATTCATTTAAACAACCAAATGAACACAAACTGTAACCATCTTTTTAAATAACAGTAAAAACAAATTGTCATACATCGTATGTTGTATTTATTTTGAAAACTTTTAAAACATGGGAGGTATTTCTGCTGCAGTCTGCATTGACATATACAGCATTATCATGTTAACACCTCTGTTCTTGTAAGTAGAGTCGGGATATACGTGCGGCTAGGATCGCTTGTGAATTTGATATTCACTAGAAATATCCTTCTTGGGAAATAGACGGTTCAGACTGTCCAAGATAGTTACCGTACCAGCTATTACTGAATGTCTTCTTATAGACATATCGAATGCAAAAATAGTTAACAATACTTGGCTACTTGAACGAAATCCAGAACAACCAAATTTGTGACAAACTATTCGGAGTCCCTTTATTTGTTTTATTGCAATCTAAACTGAGATGGAACACGCGAATATAAATGTCAACAGGTGTGTATCGCTCTCTGGCATTTCGGATTCTTGCTGAAGAAATCTGAAAATGTTCATATATATGACACGAAATGTCAGGAATCTATGATGCCCAAGGAGAAAACGAAATGGTAAATTATCTCCCACCCTATGTATATATATAGATATATATATATATATATATATATATATATATATATATATATATATATATATATATATATATATATATATATATATAATAAGGAGGATATTTTGAAAAACATGGACAACGATTTTCTTAATGTTTTTTTTTAAATAAATTATTTATTTATCCTAAAACTTGAGCACTTTCTGTTTATACACCTTTGTCAAAAGTATAAGCATATTGTTTCTCTTCTTATATCGTTTAATCTTTCGTGATTGAGACACATTTATCGCAGTCAAGTTGAAATTCGTCTTGATGATATCGACGATTAATGTTGATATACCGGTGTGTGTAGCACGCGGTTACGTAGATAATGTGGGATGATATACAAAAAAGAAGAGACTATTCATATCATTAATTTAACAGACATATTAAGTCGCTAGAGAATGACTCTCCTACCAGGTCGGATTGAACTTTACAGTATTGCTTTTGGTAAAAACTTGTTCATATTTCCCTTACAAAATGCTCGACCTAAGATCTCTCTCTCTCTTTCTCTCTATCTCTCTCTTTTTCTCTATCTCTCTCCTATATATATATATATATATATATATATGTATATATATAAGTGTCTAGGGGCACGTGTATCGCCAATTGATACTGTTCAGCGTGGCTAGTCATAGCGAGCTTCGAAACTGGGACCCCATAGACCGAAGTAAGACAACCTTATTACTTTAACAGGAAAACTAGCTAGCAATGCAAAAGCTACATAACATATGAATGTTTTTATTATTTAGTTGTTGTTCTTTTGCCCCGTCTATAAAATATAAATATCCACATGACCGTAGATATTTGAATATATGATGATAAAATGCACTATATATAATAAAATAAAACACCGAAACTAGGTGGGTAAACAAAAAGGCAAAATGAAAAACAAACTAAACACGGACATAAATCATAAAAAATGAGAACTTTACCGGTTTCGTTGAGATCAATGAACATGTTCATGAAAAGTGAATATTTTACATTTATTGAAATAACGAAACGAACATAGCAAACACGAAAGAAAACTAACGGGGTGTTTTTGGCACGTGCGAAACTATTTGAAAATTAAAACTAATTATGAAGAGATTGCGATAAATACGTTAACATATGAAAAGAAGAGCGACTGAAAATGAAAAATAAAACAGGAGAAACTCGAACATGAGTGAACTGCAGTAATACAGAGTAGTACTATAACCTAGATCTGATTTTTGTTATGCAGTTGCGAGATATATTGCATTGTTTCAGTGCGATGTTGCCAAGTGTTTTCTTCAGGAATAAGATCAGAGTCTTAGGTTTGCGTTAGATCGTGACGCGAGAAGAATTACAGCATTTTCGATGGGTTTGCGGCGTGGAAGAAAAAGATTATGTTATGAGGAGATGGCAGTTTGTGAATTCAACATTGTTTCTCTTTATGTCTAGTGCGTCAGTGGGATTGTTGTGTTCGAGGTCCGTTAATAATGTCACTGATATAAACTGTCAGATATGATGCACATTTTATTTTATAAATGGTAGCTGGAAGAGAAGTGTCATTAGGGTCAGAAAGGGGAGTTTGTATTGAATAAACTATGTATTGTTTTAGAAGTTGAAGTAACTATATTTATGTTAGATTTGTATGGTTTGTGTAAGGAAATACATACTGGATTATTGAAGAGAACTATGTAACATGAAGTGTTATCAATCATGGCGATGTCATTTGTGCTGGTTGCGTTGTTACGAGGCGACATTTTCATACTGTTTGTCTTTTTTATTTGTGGATATTTAAGGCTTTGCGGTTTGCGTTTTGGATGAATATTTGAGGATATTTTAAAGCTTGGTAAGTGTTTTCGATATAAGTCTCTTTATTGCGGAGGTAAGCGGGGTGCAAATTCTGAGCAACGAGCCTATGATCTTTTCAGATTATATTGCGTTGTTTGAAGTAGAAATGTATGAGATCATTTTTATTGGTCGGTTTTCAGTAGACTTAGAAGTTTCGGCTTTTTGGCAGTTGTGCAGAGCGATATCCAAGGTATGAGGTAAAGGAAATGGTGTTCGATTTTATTAAGTGTGTTTACTATGTCAGATATACTAATGTGATGTGTGTATATAAAGAGTGTATCATCAATATATCTAAAGTAGTGGGAGTTTTAAGTTAAGATAGATTGAAGTGTCGTTCTCTAAATATTCTGAGAAACCAAAGGCAAATACTCCTCTCAGTTTGGAACCCATTGATACACCATTTTTTTATTACAATGTATTGTTTTATTAAAGTAGCCTTCTAGTGTAATTAAGTAGCATAATTGAATAATTGGAGGGTAGGGAGGAGGAGCCTATTTTTTTACTTAATGCAATACAGTTTTAGGAATCTAAGGTGTTCTCTTATAGTTACGCTAGTGTGAACCTATTTCATATCTAAATTGGCCATAATAAGATCATTCATAATGATGTGTTGAAGACTGTAGCAAATCTCCTGAGTTTTCTTTCATATGGGATGGTATAATGGAACCGAGGAGGAGGGGTATTTCTGCTAATTTTCTGGATAAGTAACGTTGGATCTCATTGGGATAACCATTTTCGGTGTTTTTAGTAGGCCATAACGACTGGAAGTTTTAGGGTGATGTTCAAGGATTGTAAGCCAATAAAGGTAGGCCGCATAAAATTAGTCAAACTCGGCATTTGAACTAATGTGTGTACTTAAATAATTGCCATTGGGCCGTCCTTGTGTAGATGTTGACATGATTAAGTAAAAGTTTAATTTGGTATACATCCGAGTCGATATGGCATTAATACACCGAAACACTGACAGATTTGAGATTACAAGCTGCAGCGCCATAAAAACAGAACCGTCTCTATCACCCTGCAAATGCATCGAAATACTGTAATTCTTCTCTAATAACTATCTAATGGAAACCTTCGACACTGATTGTATTCCTTAAGCAAATATCTGGCAAACACCGCTTTAAAATAATACAATATGCATGGCCCACTGTATAAACTCTCCGATCGTGATAAAATACTACTCTCTTCTTACTGCATTCTACCCGTGATCTATTTAAACGTCTTTGTCGCACGTGCTGTATAATAATTTGTATTTTTTTATAGCTTTTTTCGTAAAGCTCTTTTTATGATTTATTACTGTGTTATATTTGGTTTACCTTTTGCCTATTTTAACACACGCACACACCCATATATATATATATATATATATATATATATATATATATATATATGTGTGTGTGTGTGTATACATATAAGTATATATATAAATACATATATGAATATATATGTATATGAATATATATATATATATATACATATATATATAGTCTTTTTGTCTATTTTAACACACGCACACATATATATGTGTGTGTGTATACATCTATATATATATATATATATATATATATATATGTATATATATATATATGAAGCAATCCAACAAAAGATATAAGCGTCAACTAATATCTTATAATTAGTGAAACATCCGGATAAAAAAACTGAAGCTCAATATACTGGATAGAGCATTAATATTATAATATAAAATGAAGTAATAAAATAAGGTGTCAATCAAATTTTATTAGAATTCAAAGTTCATGCAAAGCATCCTTAAGTCCTTAACTCATGAGTTTTCAAAGATAATTCTTCTCTTCAAAGGACCATTACCGCAGTTATACTACTACAGGCAATAAAATTACGCTTTGAAAATATATAAAAAATTATATACACAAATATATAAAAATACATAACATCAAACATTTCAATCCAAAAACATACTTTTGTTGAATCCATACAGTCCATCCAGGTCATATAAGTTGAGAAGCATAATCAGGAAGGACATCACTCCAAGATACAAACAGCAGTCCAAATATGTGAAATTGAAGGGGCCGGCAAAGTTATCCAGTCGCGAAATGTGTCCATATTAAATGTTAATGATAAATAAATCAATCAAAATAATACAAAAAGTCCAATCAAAGTTCCGAGATCCCAACATGTGCAACTCTAATCAAATCCAAATTCGTTGTTTAATTAGAAAACCCGCTAAATCCGAATTGAGCAAAATAAGACGGACTCCCATCACATCTAGCCAGAAGAGCGAAAAATATATATATATATATATATATATATATATTAATATTGTATTGTTATTTTTGCGATAAACATAAGTGCACACGTTTCAATTATCTACGCTGAAATATTTGTCTAAATGCTATGAGTGAGTTCACTCCGTTACATTGTGTGCCTTACCTACTATATATATAGAGAGACACATCTATATTTTATTTTATTCATGAAATAATAATTCACGGACACGTGTGTTGCCGTCTACGGCTCTACAGCATAATTAGAAAACGGGATCACAGTTGCTTAAATAATATTATTAAACATTGTTTAAAATTATTTGAAATAAGTGGTGCTTTAAATACTTATCCACAGCTGATTGGGAACTAGTTTTTAAATAATTTTAACAATATGTACCTGAGGTTAAAACTTCTCTGGATTTTATGAATGTGACTCTCTTATCCAATGAAATCTCCATTAAAATGACAGCAATATTCTGAGGTAAGACTTTATTATCTCATGATAACATTCTCCGATAGAATATATGTATAATTGCTTAAAAGTTGGTTTGTGTATTTATGTACTCTTCTGTACGTGTTTTTTAATCTAGTGTATAAGTGGTCTCTTGTATTTTTATTTTTATTCTAATTGTTTACAGGTGAGTGGTGTTTATTTTTTTATTATTTATTATTTTTCTTTATTTTCTATTGTCTAGTTTATATGTAAATATATACTTTTTATGAAAATATGATAATAATTGATTTGTCTTCCATATCATAGCGCTTTTTTATTTTATTGTATATATATATATATATATTTATATATGTGTATATATATACATATATATATATATATATATATATATATATATATATATTTATATCCGTGCACGAGTATTATTTTGTATTTGTTCGATTATTATTATTATTATTATTATTATTATTATTATTATTATTATTATTGTTTTAATCACTATACTTTTTTTGTAATTCTCATTTTGTCTAATAATTGTGTTTTTTTCTAACTATTTTAATTTTAGTTTTTGCTAATTCTCTTTATTTTTATTATTTTTTTTACTTTGCATTCTTTCTATTTTTCTCCATTGAATTTGTATTTGCTGCACTTCTCTGGTATTTTGTTATATGGTATGCATTGCACGTAAGGAAACCATGAGTCACTCTCTCAAACACATACTATCTCTGTACCCCATATGTTTCAATATATATATATATATATATATATATATATATATATATATATATATATATATATATATATATATATATATATATATATATATATATATATATATTGAAACATAAATATATGTTCATCTATTGATCTATATGCATTACACTCGCACTCTCTCTATATATATACTTTAAACTGTCACTATTTGGGTCACCCGATCAGCTCGCGTTATATTTGTTTGCGCAGGAAAAAACTATTAGAAATAAACCTCTTATTACGAAGGAGGAGAGAATATCTGAGAAGATGACTTCTAGACCCGAACCAGACTATTTCAAACAAAATCGTCAGACCCAATGTAAACCATTCCATAGAACAACACTATGCCAAGGATCTCGTAAGCTGTATGAGAAGAAGAGTAAAACACCCTGCATTTACGTGCCACGATAGCAGGATATGACACAAGGTCAGTTTAATGTGTGTAAAACTAGCTACCCGAAATCCGAAACTTTGAAAGAATGCGTAAATAACCGTGTCCCCGCGTCGCCATCCCCAGTAGGCGCATTGCAGGCAACGGGCAATACAGCAACTCGAACGCAGAGGTATATATGAGGGGTACCCCTTAGGACAAAATCTAACCATACATCGTTACGATAAATAAGCCCCAATTTACTTATTACTCCACAAGAGCAGAGTTAGACAAAACATCGGTGTTAAAACCGGGGAATACCTCGCTACCCAAAATGTACAATCTGGATTTGGAAATAATTGCTTATGTCTAGAAGGATTACTGATTCACTGACCGACAGCAAACATGATTAAGTGTAGTGGCATAACTTATACTACACGTCACTCCTTGACAAAAGACCGAGAAGGGGGATATTTATTTACTCCTCGCGGAGTTAGGCACAAGGCCAGTTTTATCTTACTCCCACAAGTAAGATGTGACCCAAGATCGGGTCGAGCAAGTGGGGTTAAAAGCCAGCGCTCGAGAGGTGAGCACTCTGGCCATTTAAAAATTGCCTGGGCAGCCCCGTCGGCATTCCCCGGTAGGGGCGCCTCAGACAGTAAGCAATAAACTTACTCCTCCCCAAAGAGGGGAGGCGAAGCCTGGGAGGATGGACCTCCTAGAACTGCACAGAACAGGCGTGCAGTATCCATCGGAACCGATACTACACTTTGATCTTAGCCAAAAAGCCGAGATGGTGGGATATTTATTTACTCCTCGCGGAGTTAGGCACAAGGCCAGTTTTATCTTACTCCCATAAATAAGATGTGACCCAAGATCGGGTCGAGCAAGTAGTGTTAAAAGCCAGCGCTCGAGAGGTGAGATATAATTATCTAAGGAAGGTCATGCATAGCTGCATTTTGATAGACGAGACATGTGTCGAATCCATGTAAACCTATTTTTTGTGTAACGCTCTTGTGGGATCGATCTGCCCAAGAAAAGCTTATTTTTGATATCTGCATTCATACCTCTTTCTCGCAAATGTTCTCCAAGAATACTTCTTCAACTTAGAAACTTTCGAATGTAATTAGGTTTCCGGCGCCAATATTTAGCAGCTTAAACACAGCATAATGCTTAGTGTCGCAACAGGAAAAATCAACGCGCTGTAATTATCCCTTAAGGCTTGTTACAGGTCGAGCCTGAGAGAAAACCAATGACTACTTGATTCCTCTATGGCTCGCCAAACTATTGCATAGGAACAGCGATCTAAGATCTGATACAAATATTCAATAAATACAAGGGGAACATAACAATGACATGACGGAGATCAAAGTGTATATATCAGGGAGGGCGTGTTAATTTATTCATTTATACTATAGAAGCACATGTAATTCGGATACATATAACTAGCAGCTTTGATTTCTGTCTGATGAAAAAGCGTAGCTGAACGAACCTTCGATATTGATGTCTATAGTCCAGCGTCTTTTACCACTGGACCAAGACGCTTGTCTAGAAATATGTACGATTTTTATCACCTAAATATTTAATGTATTTTGATGTAATCGAAATAATAGTAAACAAAAATACAACGAACGCTGCAATCACCGATAAAAATAATTAGATAAAAATACATTAAATATTGAAGTGATAAAAATCGTACATATTTCTAGACAAGCGTCTTGGTCCAGTGGTAAAAGATGCTGGACTTAAGAAATCATTATCGAAGGTTCGATTTTTGTCTAAGTTAGCCATACTGATGACGGCGGTGAGCCAGAAACATGTGTCCATGGATTACTTTATGTACGCATAAAATTAATAAAATATATATATATTAACGAGAAATACGTCCTATAAAGTTAAGGGCAACTAATAATAACATTCTCTGCATCTTAATCACTTAGGAAGTGAAACAATCGAAATAATAGTAAGCAAAAAAACAACGACCGCTGCAATAACTAATGAAAATAATTACATAAAAATACATTAAATATTTAAATGATAAAAATCGTACATATTTCTAGACAAACCTCTTGGTCCAGTGGTAAAATACACTGGACTATAGACATCAATATCGAGAATTCAATCCTTGCTTAAGTTAGCCATGCTAGTGACGGCTGTGAGCCAAAAACATGTGTCCATGGATTACTTTTATGTACGTATAAAATGTATTATATATGTATATATATATATATATATATATATATATATATATATATATATATATATATATATATATATATATATATATTATTATATATATAGTAAGTTATGAAAATATATTCATGGAAATAAATTATATTTCATAATATCTTACCAATTTGCTCTGCTAACGTATTTAGCACTGCTGCATAAATACTGAAAATTGATAAGATTATATCTTATAACATCTATGTGGATACAAAAAATTATAATATATATATATATATATATATATATATATATATATGGGAAGAGAAGGATGAAAGTAATCCGACGTGATGGGAAAATGAAAAAGGAAAACCACAAAAATGGATGTTTTTTATGTGTACATCAACGTTTCGTCTTTATTTATAAGACTTCATCAGGATGATAAAATAGAGAAAAAATGTCATGCAAGCACAGATACATGTAGGGTAGACATATTGGGAAAAATAGAATGAAATAGTGGCCAACTACTGGGTGGACGTCCGTATTTCTATTTCTCCAACAAATACGGACGTCCACCCAGTAGTTGGCCACTATTTCATTATATTTTTCCCAATATGTCTACCCTACATGTATCTGTGCTTGCATGACATTTTTTCTCTATTTTATCATCCTGATGAAGTCTTATAAATAAAGACGAAACGTTGATGTACACATAAAAAACATCCATTTTTTGGTTTTCCTTTTTCATTTTCCAATATATATATATATATATATATGTATATATATATATATATATATATATATATATATATATATGTATATATATATATATATATATATATATATATATATATATATATATATATATATATATATATATATATCACAGGGTAGTGCAGTACCATGTCGGGTTCCAAAAAAGGAAAAGTATATATGTATATGAGTAAGACTACCAACATTTGCAATAATTGTTTTCAAAATTTATTTATTATTTATTATTTTTATTTTTTATCATTTTATACTTTTATAATGTTATATAGTCGTTTCACGCGTGGTGCGCTTTCGCCAGATATGTAAATCAATTTGATGAAATGTCTTTCGATTTAAAAGAGTTTGTTTCATTTGAAAAAATGTGTTATTGTTTGGCGTTTCTGCGCATGTGTGGGTTTGCGGGTGTGTGTATGTGTTTTTATATATGTATATTTTTTGTTTTTATTTTTATTTTTTATTGTGATTTTTGGCTTCTCTGGGGCAGAGTCGTGTGTGTTTATTAAGTACGTGTGATTCAGACCTTCATTCTATCGGTCATCTATAGAGAAGTGGTGTTCTTTTGAAATTTATTCATAGCGTTGACGCCGCATTGGCTATTGTGCGTGTGTGTGTGCGTGGGGTAAGTTCTAAAGCTTGAATATAGATGAGCGACACACACACCCATATATATATATATATATATATATATATATATATATATATATATATATATATATATATATATATGAATATATATATGTATATACACATACATAAGCATATCGTTTGATAGAAAGATAGAGAATGATGGATAGAAGGATAGGCGGATATATAGAAGCACATGTGTATTACATATATTTGTGTATGCATGCATGCGCGCACACACACAGACACTCACACTCGCGTGTCACCCACATATTTTATGCATATATAGGATTCGTTGCATGTTGTACAGTCTAGTAGATATATAATGTTTTTTGAGGTGAGTTAAGGTATTTTCTATTGTGAATGTGTGTGTTGTATGTTTGAATGTGTATGAGTTCCCCTCTATTATTATGTCACATACACTACATCTTGCCTTGTTGCATTTTGTGACCCGTTGTATTGTGTGTTGGTTCAGTTTGGATGAGGTTATTATTTCCTTGAGGTTTTTTGGTTGGCGTTTGCTTCTTATTATTTTCGTTGTTTTTAATATATTGCTTAATTTGTTGTTTTGGTTAAGTAGGGTTACATTTTTTATTATTTCAGTGAATAATTATGAATTGTTTTTGTTGTGTGTAGAAATGTATGTTCATATCTGTTCTTTGTTTCGTTTTTCGGGGGATTCGTAATTGTTCTAATAATATGTGTTCTGTTAGTTCTATTCCTTTGTGTATTATTTATAGGAAGTATCCTCTTCTTGTTTAAGTTGTCCGTAGTAACTTCAGTCAGACAATCGAGAGGTCTTTGTCACCGACTATAGTGCATATCCTGCGTGCTAAGCAGTAGGGTATAGATTTTAGGCAGCTTCTGGGTGATGACTTCTATAATAGAGATATTGTTGAGTGTCTGCAGGTTTGTGGTAGATGTCTGTGATTATATGATTGTTTTTAATTTTAATTTGTACATCGAGGAAGTGTAGTTTTGTTTGACCGTGCTCAATGGTGAATTTAGTTTTGGGGTGTAGGTTTTTTAGTAAGCTGTGCAATTTTTTGATGCCCCCAATGCGGGTTCCCAGAAGATAAAACAATCATCTAGGTATCTCTTCCAAGATTTTATGTAGATAGTTTGAATATTCTTTCCACATATTTCTTTTATCTTTCCATACAAGATTTTCTCTAGGTAGGCCAGTGTTTGGGTGGCATATGTTTGTGCCATTTTGGTTTCCATGGCTGTACCTTAAATCTGGAGGTAGATTTTGTACTTGCATTAAAAAGAGTTATTGTTCAGAATAATATCTATGTTGTCGCATATCTATACACACACGCGCATATATATATATATATATATATATATATATATATATACACCCATATATATATACACATATGTATATAATATTTATATACACACATATATATACACACATATATATATATATATATATATATATATATATATATATATATGCGATTTTATGAAGGCTTACCAAAGCATTCCTTTCAGGACACCAATGATCACAATTAAATATTTGTTCTTACACATATTATTTATTCAAATTAAAGGTTGTACCTACACGTGTTTCACTACAAAGCAGATACTTGCTTGGCAGATAATCAGGGAAATTAAATGTCTGGAATAAGGGTTTCAACTGCCGACAATGCACAATATGGCGTTGCAATAGTTGAGGTCACTTAAGAAGAGAAGAGGAAAAAATAAAAATAAAAGTTAAAATTTAAAAACAAGAAAGAACATCGATAAAAAAAAAGTCCTAGAAAATGTCTTAGAAAAGTAGCTCGTGCATTATTTCTGCTACAAAGCCAACAAGCAAATAATCGGTCCCAAATGCATTAAAAAAAAACCCAAAAAAAACCGGAACAATGTGCGATAATACACTTTCACGTCGGGCGGCTCAATGATGAAAACATCCCTCCCCCCCCAAACAACAAACTAAAACATTCAAGGTACCGCTCACAAGTTACCATTCCAATCCAATGATAGTATGGGAATTCTAAATCTAATTCATCACAAGGAAAAGCAACATAAATGTTCGTCCGGAATGCCAGCGGTCAGACGAGCCTTATTTCAAGGGCTGACTTGTTTCCCTTCGAAATATAGTGCCCCGTTTCGTTACCCACTGATATCGTCTTTGATTGTGTTGATAAAGAATAAGTGAGTTTGCCAATCCAGTTGGATTAATAAAAACACAACCTCGTCTGGCTCGATATAATTCACGTATTCCCGCTACGTATTAACTGGAATTATTAATGCCATTTTTGTTTCCGATTTTTATGTAAATAATTATATCTATTATGTAAATAACATATGTTATAGTTAGTTTTATTACCTCTAAGTTTCAATAAGTAAATAAAGGAGAGAGAGGGGGACACGAGAATGAGCGAAACCCTATAAGATCAAAGAGGGGGAGAAACAACTAATATGGGTAAAACTAGTGACGGTTGGACTAAATCTTCATAAAGATATGTTACTATTTAAATTAATTACAAATTACGGCTATTTACAACATTGAACATTTTAAAATATAACTACATTCTATAACTAAGTCACATTTTCGCGCGTATAGTGTTTAATAAATGCATATAGAAAAAAGGACTTCAGAAAACAAACGTTGATTCCCTCAGGTTTCGTGTTATAATAGAATATCTATATATCTAGTTGATTATCTCCCCCTCTCTGTCTCTTTCTCTCTAGTTAGCGATGTTTTGTGTGTGTGTCTGAGAGAGAGAAGGAGATAGCTCACACACGCTTTCTCTTGCTTCCCCCTCTCTTTCTCTCTCTCAACTCAATTCCTTAACTGAGGAATATTTTAGCGTTTATGTTGAATAATATAGAAAATGCCTTTAGGAAACAAACGTTGATTCATTGAGCTTTAGTATAAAGTATGTATATCTCATTATCTCTCACCTCTCTCTGTCTCCTTGTCTCTTAATATCTGTCCTCCTTTCCCTTTCACCCAACACTCACAATCTATCTATCTATCTATCTCCATCCATCTCTCTTTCTCTGTCCATAAAATCTAATAATCTCTCTAAATCTCACCCCGCAATTCCATTGGCCGAAACAAATCACAGGCTCGTGACGCAACGTGACGTGTCATGCCTGGCCGTGCATGATTTTCGCAGCACGTCGAATTGAGTTAATCTCATGTTAAGCAATTAATTCAATTATTGCGAAATCCGTGCGAAATCCGTTCTATTTATACTAGTTGTAAATAGGATACACATATCACTAGCGAACTTGCTTACCAATCGCGGGGTAAGAAGTAACCGGAAACGAAAGTATAGTTATGTTTGGCTTAACATAATTTATAGGTCGTATGGAGTGTTCTCTTTTAGTAAATATCAATCATGAAGACTGGTGTGCAGGAATTATACATTAGATATATCAGCCCGTCTTTTACGAAGTCAGGTTTTCTATTCCTTTATAAACCATACGTGCAATATAATTCAATACATAATATTTGTTTAATAAAATTAAAGAATTCGAATGCGACATGCGATGAATCCAATTGGCGACTGTGCAATATAATTAACAAATAATGGGGTGGAAAAAAACAAATACACAACTAATAACTATCACCAAACGCAAGAAAAGTTACTTTCCCACTTATCTATATAAGTGTCTTTACTGATTATAAGATGTATTATCTATGCATTTGTTAGGGTAATTTTTACTTAGCTAAGCTAACGTGTTTTTCTCAGATGGAGAACATTTTTGCTGAGACTTGTACGCGAAATCAAGGCGTAAAAATAGTAAAATAATGTTAAAAAAATGGGAGTGGAACTATAAGTCTGAGTTTAATAGTAATTATAAATCGAATTATGGTCAGTTTTTTATTATTAGTTTAGTAGAAAAGTAAATTATCTTACGTTTGGTAACAGTTATTTGTTGTCTATTTGTGTTTACCTTTTCTTCTTGTTAACTATACAACACAATCGGCATCCAATTTGTAAGTTTAGATCTTAAACGATAAAAAATGGAAGAATATATTAAATCTAGACTACGACTAAACGCTTATTTTGATTGAAAGCATAAAGTATGTGTGGTCAAGTTCTGAAATGCAACACGTTTTGTAGTGAATGCTTTTTAATGTTAAAAATGTCGTTTATCGCGTTTTGTATTCCGAACTCTTCAATTCCACAATTATATTAAATGTATTTTAGCTGACTTTTACAATACATAATGACATTTATTTTTTCAAAATAAATTTTGAATTAAATAATAAATTATTATCTTCAGAAGATGGTAATGTATTTTTCATTGATATCATTAGTTTTCTGTTATTACTCGCTACGTCTAGCCACACTGAATAGTTCTTGATAAGACGAAACACGTATAAATGCATAAATCATGCTTTTTTGCTTTTTGCGTGTCATATAAACATATTCAGAGATTTTATAGTTTTTGCTGCGCTGATGTACTCGTAGCTAAAACACATTTTTCTCCTAATGATTTGAATGTCTAAAGCAGAATGTCTCCCTTAAAATAAATCCCTCACAACTTTAAAAATAGATTACATCTCTCAAAAAACCCAGTCGCTAAAAAAAAATTATATTAACATAGTTTTATTTTTTCATATTCATCATAGGTCACGCAGTAAATATCATAGTATATATTTTAGAATAACTGATTATATGTAAAATTCGCTCACCAACTATTCTACATCCAAATGTAACAAATACACATAAGTAACACACAGCTATTAGTTATGATCAGCCAGTTTCTGTTAGACTGATGACTAAACTATACTATTGCTTCAATTAATTTCCTATTTTACGTCTATCTATTACTAATTGATATATCCGCAAAGATATATCATTACTTCTATTAATGGTACTACTGTACTTCTATCTGTTACTAGATGAGATTTGGTATCTGTATGTCAGAAGCAAAAATGTATTATTAATCCTATTTACTGTAGTATTTTGCTTCTATTAATTATTAATTGAGATATGACTAATATAAATTTCGTATGTGTCTCGCAGTAGCCAGCACTGTAGTATTGCTATTATTAATTGTACTATCGTATGTCTACCAATTATAAATGGAGATATGACTAATAGAGATTTGGTATGTGTCTCGCAGTAACCAACACTGTAGTATCACTTCTATTAATTGTACTATTGTACTTTTACCAATTATGAATAGAGATATGACTAATATTAATTTAGTATGTGTCTCTCAGTAGCCAACAATGTAGTATTGCTATTATTAATTGTACTATTGTATGTCAACCAATTATTAATGGAGATATAACTAATGGAGATTTTGTATGTGTCTCGCAGTAACCAACACTGTAGTATCACTTCTATTAATTTTACTATTGTACTTGTACCAATTATTAATAGAGATATGACTAATGGCGATTTGGTATGTCTCTCAGTAACCAATACTGTAGTATTACTTCTATTAATTTTACTACTGTACTTCTATCAATTTTTAATTTAGATATGACTAATAAAAATGTGGTATGTGACTCTCAGTAGTCAACACTGTAGTATTACTTCTATTACTTGTACTATTGTACTTCTATCAATTATTAATAGAGATATGACTAATAGAGATTTGGTATGTGTCTCTCAGTAACCAACACTGTAGTATTACTTCTTTAATGTTACTATTGTACTTCTATCATATATTAATTTAGATATGACTAATATAAACTAGCTATGTGTCTCTCAGCAGCCACCCCTGTAGTACTACTTCTATTAATCGTACGAGTGCACTTCTATCAATTATTAATGGACATATGACTAATATAAATTTGGTATTTGTCTCTCAGTAGCCAACACTGTAGTATTACTTCTATTAATTTTACTATTGTACTTCTATCAATTTTGAATTGAGATATGACTAATAGAAATTTGGTATGTTTCTCTCAGTAGCCAACACTGTAGTATTACTTCTATAAATTGTACTACATTACTATATTAAAATGCTGAATACAGTGTACACTTTTTTATTGCCATGTGGCCTTCCTCTCAGGAATAACCTTTCCATATGGACGTAGTTTATTGTCTGTTCTGTTGTCATGAGACCTTCTTCAAATATAGTATCTTCTTCTTTTGCATGGGTAGCGTACACAAACGATTAATGGTCACAATCGGCAGCTTATTAGTAAACTTAAGACTTACATTATATATACAAGTCACAGTATATGACCGTGCGGGCTATATTATTGTTAGTTACAATCATATAAATGTAAACAGAAAGAAAACATAATTTCATTCTTAGTTAATTATTTATATATTCTTTACTAGCAATGTTGAAAATACATATGGTAAATCAAGGCAAAATATCACGGAAACAAATGAATTGCAAAATAAACTGCTATTTTTAGCATAACTTGTAACTTTAATGATTAATCAATCATGTACACTTCCGGTCAGCTGAGTGAGCACAAGTAAACGCGGTTTATTACTGTTACTGCACCGAATATATTTCCAATGATTGTTATATGTTTAATAAAATAATATGTTAGATATGATTATGGCTCTATTTAATATTCTCCCCACGAGGGCAGTTAAGCATTAGCTCTCTTTTACATGAGGAATTTCCAGCTTCCTCAAAAAAGGCAGACTGGATCGGGATAAAACGATAAAATTACTTCACTCGAGAAAGATATTTCCTTCACTAGCCGAGGACAATATAAAAAATAGTGAATGTTACTGCTAAATAGAGTGATATATCTCTACATTTCAATTTTACAATAACCGATAACATATTAAGCGTGTTCAATAATATTACGTCTATAAAATTTAATAAAAAGGAAGAAGTGTGTAGATCTTGTATATGTTATGCTAACATGTAAGAACTGGCGTAGTGATTAGTACGTGGTTCGGTTAGATAAAAAGTCACAATAAGACCACTTTGCGAATGCGTGCTTTTTCTCGTTTCAACCCAACCTAGTTGCTACCTTAATATTAACAGTTCCAGTTTAAATGCATAATTGGCAAGTTGTACATTTCCTGGATTGCTCATCGCTATGACTTGTATTAGAGTCGAGAGCAAAAATCTGGACGCCATTACATTTCTATACGTTAGTCGAAAGCAACCTGTTTAACATGCCTCTTTCGATAACTATTTCACGACTGTGCTTTGTGTTGATGAAACTGCTTAATAAATACTAATTTAAATTGTAGAGAAGAAGTGTGTGTTTATACATGAAGCTTCGTTGCCTTTTTCCTTATCATCTAAAGTAAACCCAGTCAGATGAATAGAGACGCAGAGACACGACTTCAAAATGGCTATCCAAAACAAGCATCTCGCAGCCCCAAAAAGCAATACAAGTGTTCTGGCGGCACACTTAAGGGCCGTTTGCGGAACCTCACCATTCCGAGAAAATTTGATTAAACCACGTTGTATATAAAAATATTATCTTAGTTATAACACAGAGTTACTCTATTTGTAGATTTTCCCCAAATAAAAAAAAGGGTATCGTGTTTATACAGGGTGGGCCAAAATAAGGGTCCTATCTTTAAATTTGAATAACTTGAATTTGAATAACTTCCACAAAATAAAAGTTAAACTCACCAAACTTTATGTGTGTGTAGACTGACCCTTCCGAGATTTTTTGAAATAAACAAAACAAATTTTAGCCGAAAAACACTTTTTAAAACTTACAAAAACTAAAGTATTGTTTTTTACACTGTTTTGAGTTTTTTAAGCAAAAATAATGTTTTCTAAATGAGGGTACGTTCCTTAGGGCTAATACGGCTCATGCTTGCTTCGGAATGGGGTCCTTTACTTATTCTAAAAAAAAAAAAAATCAATAAATAAAAAAGTTATGCATTTTTAAAAATAGGACCCTTATTTTTGTCCACCCTGTATTATGATGTTGACTAGACCTCTTTTCGGAAAAGGTCGGGTAACGTATAATAGAATATATTGAGAGGCGTACGCAGCTCAAACGGTGACTTGGATAACATATAACTCCCTCGTGACGAGAGTTGCCCCTCTTTTATACTTTTGGAGCATCTCATTCTCCAACCTCAGTAAGGGGTACTAGCTTACTCCACATCAGTTTAAATGTGCCATCGTAGAGAGGTAACTTAATAGTATTTATACTCATAAAAAAATCAAAGTTATTACGTTAACATCTATGCGATAGATTTTCGTAGTTATTAAATAGCGAAATAATGCCATTTCTTTGGAGAACATTGTGTATTAGGCTGGCAACAATGTGGATGAAGGAAAATTTCGACGCTAGACGAAATTAAAATGTTAAAATATTTTCCTCATAGATTTATATCGTGTTTAGTATCTTCGCGATTGATTAATGGTTGTCTGTGCCCGAAATTGATCTTATGTTATAGCGGAGGAATAACATATTAAAACCCCCGATAAAAATGATTTATAGAGAGAGGTAAGAAGGACATTTATATTGCTAGAAACATAGATTTAGTATCTAAATCGACGATCTTACTCTCTGTATTTTCCCGTCTCTTATTTATATATATATTTATATATATATATATATATATATATATATATTTGTATATATATATATATTTATATATATATATATATATATATATATATATATATATTTGTATATGTTTGTATATATATATATATATATATATATATATACATATATATGTATGTATATGTATATATATATATATATTTATATATATACATATATATATATATATATATATATATATATATATATATATATATATATATATATGGGTGTGTGTATGTGTAGTCGTCGTTGTGGGTGTCCGTATATATATATATATATATATATATATATATATATATATATATATATATATACGTGTATATATTATTATTTCTAAAAATAAGTATTCCAATTGATTTATGTATATATATATATATATATATATATATATATATATATATACATATATATATATATATATATATATATATATATACATATGCACAGTTCCTTTCATTAAGTCGAACACTGTTATGACGTCAAGCCGCCGGATAAAGTGTTAACATTTTCACTGTTTATTCGGTGTTTAGATTTATTCAGAATCCGGTGTTCCGAATCGCATGACCAGTAGTGAATAGTCATGTTTCTATACTGATGAGCCCCGATTATAAAGGACGAAACGTACGCATACATAGCTAATAAACTAAACAAATATTTATTACACATATATATATATATATATATATATATATATATATATATATATATATATATATATATATATATACTCATAGGTTCCTACAAAAACATATGTTAAAATATATACTCTCTATAATATCCGACAATGTTTTACATTGTAAAATCCATGAAGTTTTATTGCAAACTTCTTAGTATATATATCATAAGCGCAGCCCAATTACCAAAAGAAATATAGATCTATAATTATAACTTACATCAGATCTAACAATGTCCATATCCTCATGTCTCGTCAAACTACCGCAGCCAAAGTTTACCTCTGAACTGTGTATCGTGTTACTTTTATATATCACCGAATGCCTGGAATTAATCTTTATCACACCGACAAACCAAAAATCGATTTAGAAAATGTTAAAATTATATTTTTGATATTTTTATAATTTTTTCATGCTTATTCCTTCCAAATTCAATGTGTTTATCATTTCCTACACATTAGCAGAAATTAAGAGGAACATGTAGTCCTCATTCCAAGTAGGTTGATCTTCAGCGAAATTATTGATTCATTATCAACATGAAAAAGAATAGAAAACGTTAAAAATGAGGTCCTCACAAAGTAACGGCAAGTAAAAATCTATAAAAATAAGCATGAAAAACTCACATGAGAAGTTGTGACAAAATCCCCTTTACTCCAGAAAATTAAGCTTCACTTCCAATACAAGTTTACTGTTATGCTAACATCCTCGATGGAGGTAACCCTCGCAAATACACCCGAAGAAAATCAGTTGACAAATTATTATCTCTAAAAATCATTAACAAATAATGAAAATAAGCCCCACCCCGGAGATACATATAGTGAAAACATAGCCTAATACGAAACTACGATTTATTTAAAAACGTTTCAGCACAAATTGTAATGATGCAGAAAACCATATATACAATATATAATCGAGGTTTCAAAATATTCATAAGAGAATTCGATTTTATATTTATTTATAATTTGATAAAATAAAATTTAAAATTATAGCTATTTAGATGTAATTCTTCTATGAATAAATGTATTACTTTAATTCTTGGAATCGTAAAAAGAAATTTCACTCGCTCTAGATCAATATATAATTACATCATGAAAACAACCGAACAGGCCGGATTATTCCCCTTTGTATCAAATATAAACTACTCCGTTTGATAATAAAACTAACATACTACTAATTAAAGATAATATAACACCGGCCGTACTAACAGAAGAGAAACTATACCGGTTCTTACTATAAATAGTGCGATTATACAATCACTAGGGAGAAAAGGAGTGTATTGTAACTGTCTAGCCGAGTGCCAGTCAGTTTCCTTACCTATGTTCATGTTATGTTAATACACTTGTTATCTTAACCCAACCTCGACATGAATTTTTCTTTTTACTGTTGGACTACTTCACAACAGATAATAACAAGCAATTAAAGGTAAACATAAATTAATGGTATAAATGAAAATAAATACTGTACTCCCCATTTTACAGCAACAACATTTCCTCCGTAAAAATTAAATACAAAATCTATTAAAATATAAAAAGAGGAGTATCTCACCCGATATCAAGATTATAGCCCGACTAGTAACCGCTACACTTTAAATTCTAACCCAGAAAAAAATTAAATTCTCGCGTTATTTTCCGTGAGACTTATGCCAAAACCCAGATACTTTCGTTTCCATATTTTCAAATGCTCAATATTCCCTTATTATCAGGTTGGAAAGAAAGTAATGTCGTAATTTTTTACTTCATTACTTTGCAGCCTCCTAAGTTGTACACAGTTCTAGATTTGTTGGTGAATTGTTGTCTTAATATCTTACTTTGCGTTTCAGATATAGTAATTAGTTGAAAAATAATAAATTTAACGGTCTCAACCGTCATAAAATGCATATTAGTGAGGAGCATCTGAGACATTGCATGCTCTATTAATTCAAAAAAAGAAACCCAGATGCAGAAGCTGCAAGGAACATTGGAACTGTCTATGAGATAAATGTTCTGAATGATCGAAAATATAAACGTTTGTTTGCAGAATTTTCTTCTGGAGACTTTAACCTGTCAGATCGGCGACGTTCGGGAAGGCCAAAATCAATTGATAAAGACGTCATTAAAGACGTCGTGGAGGCCAATCCAAATTTTACCAGCAGAGAATCAGCTCAACTTTTCAATACAAGTCATACCACAATTATACGAATTAAGAAAATATTTTATAGTATTATTGAAACGAATTTCCGGTTGTTTACGTATTTCTGCTCATGCAAAATAAGTTTTTGCATGGTTCAACAACGTCACCAGTAACCTAATCTTAGTATACACTTATGCCAATGTATTATCGTTAACGTGGAAGCATTAATGTCTACGTATTATATGTTTACTTATATATTTTTAATCTCACTTTTCCAATATAATAGACAATGAATTAAGAGAAAGTGTTTCTCTCCGCGATTCCCCGCTGATGTTACACGTTACGTCTTATATACAGTCTGGATTATATTGCATGAATGAGGAAAAGTGAGTTTGCGAAGACAGCTAATAAAAAATATACAACACCCTAAATTATCAGCTTTTTACTCGCTAACTGTCTGCATCCTCTCATATTAAACTGTTCCTGTTTTCGGTTGTTCTCATTTTCCTGCCACATCATGAGAGCAGAGTAAGGCACAAGTACGCTTTTATGTGGTGAAAATCTCGGTTTCCAAAAAGGTGCACTTAGGATTCGGACAAAAATAAAGTGTCTCAATTTAGAAGGATCAAAGCATGTTTCTACATGATTTGATCCTTCTAAATTGAGACACTTTATTTTTGAACAAATACCACACTTTGATCGTGCCCCAAATGTCAAGCAATTCAGTTCTTAGTTAGACAGACAGACATACATAGAAAGAGAGAAGGAGAGATAGAGAGAGGGAGAGAGAAATGAATATATAGCCTACAAAAGCATCTTGTTTGAATGTAAAAATCAGTCACAAACAGTATTAAAGGTGATGAGAAAATGTTCATATGTTATTGTTGTATCGTGTTATAAACAATTAGAAGATGAGACGATTCCAATAATTTTCCTGATTCCGATACAATTACAGATTTCAATTTAAATTTTTAAATCGCCTAAAACAAGTAGAATTAAATTTAGGGTGATTTTTCGGAGATCTCGTCTACTTTTAAATCTAAATATAATTTTCTTTTTAATTTGACAAACTACTTAAGGTTGTCCGTTTATGTATCGTATCATAGATTTTGATAAACTAATTATCAAATGTCCATCTCTATTTTTGACTCGAAAAAGAAAGAAAGAGAAAATGAAGTTTTAAGCAAAAAAAAAAAAAAGAATCGTTTTCGAAATCGGAAACGAGGCTGAACTTTTTCCGATTTCAATACCGATTCCGATACACCCACAAATCTATATTTTTCCCATTTCAATTCCTATTTCGGTTTATCTTACGAACATTATTAAAAATAAAATAATATATTTAGCTACATTTGGTATACTGAGTTCAGCCCAGACGACTATTAAGACTATTTTTTCATCATTTGAAAATGAAAAAAAATCAGCACGGGGGGGGGGGGGGGGACGCATTTTATATTTAAGCATAAAAAAGTAGTTGTCCCCCTCATATTTCAAAAAGGAAAACAAATAATATCCAAAACAAAAATCACTTGGTAAAACCGAGTATTGATTTACTCCTCTCCAAAGGTTAGGCACAAGGCCAGTTTTTATCTTACTCCCACAAATAAGATGTGACCCATGGTCGGGTCGGGAAAGTGGGGTTTAAACATTGCCTGGGCAGCCCCGTCGGCATTCCCCTGTAGGGGCGCCTCCGGCAGTAAGCAATAAACTTACTCCTCCTCAAGAGGGGAGGCAAAGCCTGGGGAGGTGAGCCTCTCAGAACTGCACAGGACAGAACCATTGACCGGCGTAAATCAAGACCCGAAGGCCAAGACAACACCAGTGTGGGGTGCAGTATCAATTGGAACAGATACTACACTTTGATCTTAGCCAAAAGACAGTTCTGTCGGTTTGCCCTATTTGAATTGTGCTGCAATGCAATAGCTTACATTCAATTTTTTAAAGTAAACTCGGCGATTAATAAACCAGTCTTACTTCTGACTAATAATATAAAATACATGTTTTGTGTTAGTGTGTCTGTCTAATTGTCTCTATGTCAGTTATAAGTTTTTTTAACGTAATATCTTAACTTTTAAGTATTTAAAATTGTGCATTACTTCTAAATAATGAAGTCACAACAAATAACGCGGAAATCGAAACCGAAATCTTGATATATTCAGTTTGATCTTCTCAGAACTGAGCGATTTACAGTTTCTCATATATAGATCTTAAAACATTAGCTTAACAAAATTATTATAGTTTTTAAGTGAGGTTTAAACACTTAAATTCAAACACAAGCACTATAAAAATAAATTAGCGAATAGTAAAAAATAAGCAATGGCGTTGGCAATTATGTTAATAGTCAAATAAACTGTATTTTTATTGAACTACGTATTGGCGTAAAAAGAACTATTTGATACATAACATATACTAGAATTTTGTTCTGTATATATATATATATATATATATATATATATATATATATATATATATATATATATATTCCATGAAAAATATTTTTATTTCAGTTTACCATATACCTTAGTTTTTGAGAAAATACTAAAAACCTTATCAGAAGTCATTGTATTGAGGCATAGCCTTTACAAAAGTAGTGACATTCCATGAAAAATGTCAGTATACTGAAATCATATGCCCTTAATAGGGTTAAGATGAAAATTCATATACACAAAATGTACAAAAGCAAGGAAATTCCCAAATGTTTACACTTTTAATGTCATTAAGGGTATGCGAGCACAACAGGGCTATATATTTTACTGGTAGGAATTTTTCTTCAGCGCACCTCACACACTTCATCCACTCATGCATAGAGATTTACACTGTAGTGATGTAATAATGAAATAGTTTAGTTAATATGTAGTCAAATTAAGGTATATGGTAAACTGCAATTAAAATGCCATCAACTAGACCCTAGCACCTCTATCTCTGCCAAAAATCAGCTGAATCCATCAAATAGTTTATGAGATACAGGACGGCACATCCGTACGTATGTACGTACGTACGTATGTACGTACACACAGATAACATGATTTCATGATTGAATTTTCTGGATCTCTGGGTTGCCTTGACTAATGATGCTGAAATTCTACACACCTATAGAACCTATCGAATAAAAATTGTGTGCAAAGTTGTAACTAATTTGGTGTATTGGTTTTTCAGCATGATTGATCACAGAAATGAGATGTCCAGCATAGGCCATTCGTAAAGTATATTAAGAGATAGAGCGCTTGATATATATATATATATATATATATATATATATATATATATATATATATATATATATATATATATAAAGTCAAGTTCATTTCATATTAACATTACCATGTTTTTATTTTTATTTTTTTAACATTTACAAAAAATATAACATTTATGTGAGATGTATTTTTGGGGGTTGGTTTCATTTGCCGTTAGCCAAACATTTTTATGTCAATATCATATCTGTAACACTACAAAATCATCAGAAAAAATGTGTATGTATCAACTAGCCAAACTGTCTATGCCTGGAGGACCTAGTCTATATAATATAAATGATTTAAGTTAACTTCACTTGTTCAAAGGGGGCTTAATCTTAATAACAACAAAAATTTTTTTTTTTTACTTTTAATATAGACACAATACTATTCTATTACTATCATGACTCTTTTTCATATGAAAACAGAACGAACGAGGACGGATAGTGTTGTATCTTTTCTCTTATCGATTAGTGTTTTCTTGTTATCGTTTAGGTTTGTCTTCCCTTCTTACCGATAAAGAAAAAAAAACATAAAGAAAAATAGTGGGTTTTGTCTTCATTTTTCTGATTATTTAGTTTCATTTAATTATTTAAAATAATGTATGATAGTTAAATTGCAAAGCGATAGCGAGCGAGCTCAACCCGCCAGTTAATAATATATTACTTATTTGTGCCGTCTTATTATTATACTCTGATTGCAAAAAAAAACTTTCTTTATTCTTTATACTAACGTGTTGCTTGTTTGTTCGTCTCGGTAACGCCATTGTTACTGTAGCCTTCTAACAAGATATATAACAAACTCGCAATAGACTTTTCATTGCTAACCGCGCAGATTGCGATGTCGCCTCTTCAGAATATCCGTTGTTTGGTTTTACGGACGAGCGGTTCTGTCTGAATCGATTTGTCCAAGATTTGCGCCGGGAGTGTTCCTAAGATTTGCTGCAAGTGAGGCGGAACTCTCGAATAGACAAACGTGCGTTGGAGCGAAGAAATGGGCCAAGGAAGGACACGTGGCAAGTAATAGATGTGTGTGATAAATTGCTTCGAGATTAGCTGTGTTTATCTGAGGCAGGAAGGATCTAAAAATCTGTGGCGGTGGTCTTCACAAATTTGAGGATGCGTGAGCTAACGGAAGTCCTGACATTTTTTTTAGAAATATGAACGGGTGACGTCAGACAGCATATCTAATAAGCGAAAGCGATAAAAAAAAAGACCAAACGGAACAAGAACACACCCACAACACACCCACAACACACATACGCATATATATATATATATATATATATATATATATATATATATATATATATATATATATATATATATGTATATATATATATATATGTATATATATATATATATATATATATGTATATATATATATATATATATATATATATATATTTCACATATGTATGTGCGTTTGTGTGTGCAGTGGGTGTGTTTTTGTTCCCTTTTGTATCAATATATACATATATATATATATATATATATATATATATATATATATACAAAGAGAGAAGATGAGAGAGAGAGAGAGAGAGAAAAGTGATAAAGAGAGAGACAATGAGAGAGAGAGAGATGTATATTAATCAGTCAACAGAAAATCATAAGTGCACAAGTTGCAAAAGAAGTAAAATAGTAGCTAATCATAAACAGAGAATCAAATGTAAATAAAAATAAAACATGAACTGAAGTTACTGAACGATTTTTGAAGCAAAGTATAGGTACTCCTAATGTCAGTTTTTGTTGTTTTTTGGGTATAGTCGGTGGCAATATTCGGGAACCATTCTCTTCATCAAGCTTTCTATGATGTGTGAACAGAGTTCGTTAAAATGGCGAACTCAAAATGAAACAAACGTGGGCACGATACAAACACTATCTCTCTTTCCCCCCCCGCTCTCTCTCTCCCTCTGTGTATATATATACATATATATATTAATATATATATATATATTAATATATATAAATATATATTTATATATATATATATTTATATATATATATATATATATATATTTATATATATTTATATATATATATATATATATATACATAATATTTGAATTGTCGACTGTGAATTTAATTCTTTTTTTTCAGTTTCAAAAATGTAATCGTCTAGATCGGATGCTTGAAAAAAACACAAGGTTGAAATAAATTATTGCATCGATGATTATGTAATCTCGTGTTATTATACTTTATTTAATTCTTGCTCTGTTTATCACATTCAGCTCTCATACCCGGATTTCCTCCTAGAATTATTTCATTATAACACAAATATATATATATATATATATATATATATATATATATATATATATATATATATATATATAGTTATTATCTTACAGATATATAAAACAAATTAATAGAAAATAAATTATTCCAATAACGCACCTTCTAAAATAAGGGTCTTTATTTAATTGACACACAAAATAGATGTGCATACCGAAACGGAAAAGAAATAGTTGTCAAGTAAAAGTCAACCAGATTTAAAAGAAGCTCAGCAATTGGTCAATCGAAACAATAAGTTGTCAGAAAGAAATAACAGCGAATCTGATTGGTTGGTTTGTAAAGCTAAACACTACTTAGATATATGTCTTATAAAACAAAAGCTGTGCACTCAGCCTGATAATTCTCTGCGGTGATGAAAATATGTGTAGCTTAATTCATAAATATTTTCATAAGCTCTTTTCACGTACTAATGCTCATTAATACATACATAAATAATAAGAAAAAGAAACGCAAGAAAATACACATGCTTCAAGCAATAGTGTCATGTTCTACCTTCATTAACCCTACCGCTCCTCTATGATTCATCTAAACTGTATTTACAAGCCGAACGATTTAATGTGAATGTCTATCTGTGATGTGATTGCTCCCGTTGTTTTATTGTCTGTTGTGTCGTCTCTGAGTTCATGTTTGTTTTCTTTCTTATGTACACATTATCAGCATTTTTTTCATAATTATTTTGAAATCGACAGTCCTCGCGATTAAAAATAGAACAAAACAGCTACGTCGCCTACATCCGACACTTAGAGAAGAATACAAGAAGGATTAATTATATGAAGGATCGAGAAGATAACAAAATGATAGATAAAACAAAAAAACATTCCTTGATATGCAACAACGTATGTCTAAATAAAAACATGATGCCTAAATGTAGACAATATATATATATATATATATATATATATATATATATATATATATATATATATATATATATATTCCAAGCAAGCGTAGTTGAACGTTACGGAACTTTCTCGTTTGTAAATCTTCTTCTTGCGGTTCTCAAACCGTCGAGCTATCCTTCTGGTTCCAGGTGGCAGTCCGTAGAGTATTTCTTCGATTGTACTTAATTCGGCCATTTTTTCAGCGCTTTCGACTTTCCTAGTCGTCTTCATGATTAGTTTTTTTTTTAATAAGAAAGCTTCAGTTAATCGCCACAGAATCCCAAGAAAATCTTTAAAAAACTCAAGCAAACATTCGAAACCAACTCTGTACTTACATTCACAACCGAATGCAATATCAACAATAAAATCCCCTTTCTCGACGTATTAATCGACTCCAGCAATCCTACGGAATACACAACATCAACATATAAAAAACCCACAAATAATAATCTAAGCATCCTCAACTATCATAATGAACACTCACAAAAATATAAAATAGCACTTATTAAAATTCTTATTCATCGCGCACTATATCCCGATCCAAACAAACATTTTATAAAAAATTAACCAATATTTAACCACCATTAATTAACAACAACTTCCCCAATATAATAGTCGACCAACAAATAAAATCATATATAAACTCCATACACGATAAAAAAAACAGAAATAAAACCCATAACAAAAAAGACACGATCAACCTTTATCACAAAAAACAAACGCACTCTTACGAAAAAGCAATATTTCACATAATAAAACGATACACTAAACTTAACGACCAACAAAAAATGATCAAACTCATAATTTACTACACAAAATTTAAAACAAATAACCTAATTATCAAAATAACACCGTCAATACAACTCTAAGCCAAACTTACGTTATATATATATATATATATATATATATATATATATATATATATATATGTGTGTGTGTGTGTGTGTGTGTTCTCATGCATTTGTAAGGAATGTCGCCCTACAACCACAACCGAACAAGTAAAAAGCACCTATATTGGCCTTACTACAACAACTCTCTCTCGGCGTTAAACTTACCATTTATCCGATAGCAGCGCCAACCAACGTCACATTACAACACATAACAAAAGACTACAGTCGGCCGATATGCAGAAAATATTTACATCAAACACTAAAATAATACACAAAAAACCCTGCATAAACAGACTTACAATATTAGAAGCAATATTCATTAAAACTAAACAGACTTATATTAACATAAATGCCTTCCACACATGTAATAACATATCAAAAGTATTCCATAATTAAATGAAAATAATGTAATAAAAAAAAATAATGGTAATAATAGTAATAATAGGAATAAATAATAATAAATGAATAATAGTAAAAATAAGAAATAATAAAATAAATAAGTATACAATAAAGCCAAATACAAATACAATATTTGATCGGTATAGCATCCAAAACCAAAGCATAACACATACGCTTATATTATACACATAGTTGCAACATCTGGAGACGTGCATTTCAGAGAACTCTTTCATTTCTTGACAGAGTACAAAACCGACTTCGAAATCTAGTGGGGATATCCTCTTTTATTTCCTGAAACAGTTCCAGTCAATCTCTGCTTTATCGATGTTTCTGATGGTAAGGGATCGACTGAGCTCCAATCCATGGCCCATTCTATGTAACATTCATGATAAAAAAAAATCATCTCTCTACAACCACTGTAATTTGTTTCCTTTCTTCCTTTGTGTACCTAAAACTAAACCAAACTTCCATAAGCAATGTGACTTGCATAGAACTACCTGTATGTGAAATAAAATACAACGGAGCTATTTCCCTGCCGACTACATTATGGTCGTTGGCAAGCCCAATGTTTACACAATCTTGTTGAGCGGTATCTTAAATAATCAAAGTATTACCAGTAACAACCATCGTTACCAATCCTCACTATATTGTCTCACCGTTTACCTTATCCTCGAGTTGGGTTTAGGCCGTGATATGTAGTTACTTGTTAGTAAAGAATACAAATATCACACATAAACATAAACTAAAAAAGATGACTCAGCAGATATATACACACTGATACTATTTAAATTAAAAAAGATGAACGTAAGTATTGATGAAAATCCACAATTACACGATAAATATATATATATATATATATATATATATATATATATATATATGATTTCTATGTAACTATTTTTAAAGGTTATTTTCAGCTCGTTGTTATTGAGCTTACTATTATTTTTAATTGTTTCACTTCCTAAGTGATTAAGATGCAAAGCAACTGCATTATTAGTCGTCCTCATTTCAAAGGCCGTATTTTTTGGTTTTGATATATATATATATATATATATATATATATATATATATATATATATATATATATATATATATATATATATATCAAACACAAAAAAATACGGCCTTTGAAATGAGGACGGTAGAACGCTGGACTACAGATATCAACACCGAGGGTACGATCTCTGTGTAAGTTAGCCATGCTGATGACGGCTGTGAGCCTGAAACACGTGTCTATGGATTACTTTTATGTACGTATAAAATTAATATATATTATATATATATATATATATATATATATATATATATATACGCACCCACATTAAAGAAAGCACATACGAAGTTACATATGTAGTAATTCAATGCTAATCCCTAGTAATGCATACACACAGAAGCAAACACCCATTCAAAAATAAGCACCTACATATATGCACATGAACTTGCACATATATATGCAGTTCAACCAAACACATACGTACACATATTATATAGACATACACTTAAGCCACCCACGTTCATTATTTTCAATAATCTAATCATTTAAACGAGAAAGGTCGACCGCTAGATGGTTTGGTGAATTATCTTCTCCTTAATAGCTGAATATGCCGCAAGGGGGCGTCTGCTGTCTAAGCTATGAATCATGCATGGATCAAAGCATGGAGGGAAGTTCAGACATTGGAGAATTCCATTCTGGCTACACATTTGCGTGTTTTTCTAGTCCAATTCGAGAGCAGATGGATTGTGCCGGGTGTGGTAATGGGGAGATCCGTTTACGTTAAGTTTTTATAGAAACGTAAAGTTTTACACGGGTTTAGGAGGTGGCGTTTAGGGGCTAAGGTGAATGAGTTGAAGAAATGACAAAGGCGGCCCGGACAGATGCACAGCTTTAGTAAGGAATTAGACTGACGCATACAGGAAAGGCGCAAGCCGCCAGTTATGTACTGATGTTGGTGCACGAAGACGAGGGAACGTCACATCTACGAAGTAGAAGGAAAGGAAAACAAGAACGAAATATATTTAATGGGCGTACATATACACACACCACATTCGCAAAGACGTACAATCACGTGAATATTTCTACATCGAACATATGCACACACCACATTCGAAAATACATACAATCACGTGCACATTTCTACATCAAACATATACACCCACCACATTCGCAAAGACGTACAATCACGTGCACATTTCTACATCGTACATATAGACACACCACATTCGCAAATACGTACAATCACGTGCACATTCCTACATCGTACATATACACACATCACATTCGCAAAGCCGTACAATCACGTGTACATTCTTACATTGTACATACACGTACGCCACATTCGCAAACACGTACAATCCCGTTTATATTTCTACATCGTACATATACACACAACATTAGCAAAATCGTATACTAACGTGTACATTCCTACATCGTACATATACACACCACATTAGCAAAGACGTACACTCACGTGTACATTCCTACTTCGTACATATACACTCACCACATTCGCAAAGACGTACAATCACGTGTACATTCGTACATCGTACTTATACACACACCACATTGGCAAAGACGTACAATCACGTGTACATTCCTACATCGAACACATACAAACTACATTAGCAAAAACGTACAATCACGTGTACATTCCTACATCGTACATATACGTACCCCACATTCGCAAATACGTACAATCACGTGTACATTCCAACCTCGTGCATATACACAAATCGCATTCGTAAAGACGTACAATCACGTGTACATTTCTACATCGTACATATACACACACCACATTCGTAAAGATGTACAATCACGTGTAAATACTTACATCGTACATATACACACCACATTCGCAAATACGTAAAATCATGTGTACATTTCTATCTCGTACATATACACACGCCCCATTCGCAAAGACGTACAATCACGTGTACATTTCTACATCGTACATATACACACACCACATTAGTAAAGACGTACAATCACGTGTACATTACTACATAGAACATATACACACACCACATTCTCAAAAGCCGAACAATCACGTGCACATTCCTACATCGTACATATACATACACCACAAACGCAAAGATGTACAATCACGTGTGCATTTCTACATCGTACATATACACACACCACATTCATAAAGACGTACACTCACGGTTACATTCCTACAGCGTACATATGCACACACCACATTCGCAAAGACATATAACCACGTGTACATTTCGACATTGTACACATACACACCACATTCGCAAAGACGTAAAATCACGTCTACATTCCTACATTGTACATATACACACCGCATTCGCAAAGACGAACGATCACGTGTACATTCGTACATCGTACATATAAACAAACCACATCCGCAAAGACATACATTCACGTGTACATTTCTACATCGTACATATAAACATACCACATTTGCAAAAACATACAATCACGTGTATATACTTACATCGTTCATATACACACAGCACATTCGCAAATACGCGCAATAACGTTTATAGTCCTACATCATACAAACACACACACTACATTTGCAAAGACGTACATTCCCGTGTACATTACTACATCGCATATATACACACACTACATTCGCCAACCGTCCAATTACGTATACATTCTTACATCAAACATATACACACACCACATTCGCAAAGACATACTCTCACGTGTACATTCCTACATTTACAGATACACTCAACCACAAATAGAAAATACTAGCACCTATGTATGAACATACGCAGTCATGCAGACTAATATATACACATAGGCACATACATCAAGAAACATTTACACACGCAAATATATATATATATATATATATATATATATATATATATATATATATATATACAACATAAACATAAAAAAATCACCAAACCACATGCACGGATTAACACGTATAAGGTTACAGACACAGACCCACAAACGTGTACACATGAACACGCAAACACACACCTAATACACACACCAATTTAGAACATATACAAACAACAACAATATCTAAAAACATTTGTAAGATTTGCAAACTCAGACCTTAATAGCATTGTAGTTGCCAAATACACCTTTGCGGCTTACTAGCCTATTTTCATAGGCAATAACAAAAATTGCAAATAACTAAACAAAAATTAAAGTATATAATAGGTGTCTGCCTTAAGTTAAAGAAAATATACAGACACATTTACAATTCAATTTTAAATAAGTTTACTGCATTACCGGTACAGATGTATATATATATATATATATATATATATATATATATATATATATATATAGCATGTCCCGCCAACGTCTGTCGAACACTCTTTAGACAATCTAATCATATGTACCTGCTCCGCACAAATAAAACTAACATTCCCTTTCTTGACGTTATAATGTCTTGTGGCCGTTTGGTTAGGACGCTTGCTTGCGGAGTCTAGGGTAATTCTGTAACTGGGTTCCAATCTTTCGACCTTCTGAGATTATCATCCCTTACACTGGTGAGAGCGAACGTTCTAAACGCAGGCGTATGTAGGTACACATCATTTAATATTTACTTGGATTAATATATATATATATATATATATATATATATATATATATATATATATATAGTGTATTATGTGTCAACAGAAAATTAGCTATTAAAATGCTAGAAACAAAAGAGTAAATGTGGAATATATGTGTTTATTTATATACTATACTTTCAATATTACATTAGAGAACACCTATCCATGATATTGAATGAGACCGATTTAATAGTCTGGCGTTGTAGAAAAAGCACCTAGTCCAGTAACGAGAAAAATATTAGTACGTTTTAATGACATACTAAGCGTATATTATGAAAAGAAACACACAGGTATACACATAAATACTTTTTACCATTTCATTTATATACACATATAATATTATAATGTAACATTATGTATATCGTGTATATATTTATTCAACACTGCTCAATACGTTAGTATTGCTTCTAAGTAGTATGAAAACATATCTAATGTTACTCTTTTCACTATATATATATATATATATATATATATATATATATATATATATACATAACTAGTACATACGCGGACACGTGCAAACGTATGCATGCATGCGCAAACGCAAAAAAACACACACACCAAACAATAACAGATATAGCCTAAACGCATATATACAATTGCACACAAACAAAAATTACTCGCGAGCACACCCACAGCAAACAGATATACATGCACCCACACACAAACACGGCCGCACACATACATACACTTACAATACCAAGAAAACATATATGTATATTCTTAGATACAGGCATATACCGCTGTGGATAGACATACAAACTCATTCATGCATACATGCATGAACAAAGTTTTACTGCAAGCAGACAGATGGTATCACATTTATATGCACACACATATAGACATTTTAACTTTTTATGTAAATAAACAGACTCATGCAAACACTCAAAAATACGTGAATACACATATTCATATGTAGACATATTTGCACGTATACGCACGAATATACATACAACCGCTATTGCAAACATTCACGAAAACATACGCATAAACACCCATATATACACAGATGCTGACAAACACACTCATCTACGCCACAGACAAGTTCAATGCATTTATACAAACACATAGACGCATATAACAACGCACGCACACACACACACAAAATAAAATATGGTGCTGGTGAAGATTAGGACTTAGCGTGTTAGGGTTAGGGTTAGCGTAAGGGTTAGTGTAAGGGCTAGTGTTAAGGTTAGGGTTAGTGTAAGTGTTAGTGTTAGGGTTAGGGTTAGTGTAAGGGTTAGTGTAAGGGTTAGTGTTAGGGTTAGGGTTAAGGTTAGTGTAAGTGTTAGTGTTAGGGTTAGTGTAAAGGTTACCGTAAGGGTTAGCGTAAGTGTTAGTGTTAGGGTTAGTGTAAGGGTTAGTGTCAGTATTAGGCTAAGGGTAAGGGTCAGGCTTAGAGGGGGCCATAATGTGCACCAGTATTAAAAATAGACATACCCACACGAACACGTACATGCATATATACACACACTTACACATAATACGATATCCTCACAAATAGAGATCAATACACATTAGAACTCATACAATGACGCATGCATATTCGCACGCGACAGAAACTTACACATATAGCAATTCAAATTGTCACATATACGCATGGACGCATACACATGAACACACAATGCAATTCATACATGATAAGTTAAATATACATACTCTTTTCTCTAATAGCATTATCTGCCTTACTTGTCCTGCAACTTTCAGCCAGCAATATTGAACAGTATTTTTTAGCGCTGGTCATTGATATGCCGCGACACATTTGTGATTCTGTCATTAGACAGTGTGTTCAAGAATCGGCTTCGCACTAAGTGCATCCTATAGCTATAACTAGCGGTACCTATAATAATAACATTCTGAGACACCGCCACGTACGCGCTTGCGATTTTCACGCTACAAAGTTACTTTAATAATTACAAATATAATTATTATTATTGTTATTTCTTGTTAATCGAATACTCATCGCAATCAAAAAGGAAATAGCTGACGTAGTTTTAAAAATCTGTTTAAAATCAATCCGAAGCATTTCAGTTTATTCTAGTCATATTTGCTTACATAAAAGACACACATCACGTGACAGTTTCCGCCTCACACATTTAGCACTGAAGCAGTACACTCACTCTACCTGCTAGCTTATTTTGTAAACAATCAACACTAATGTTCTTACTTATCAAAGCCCAGAGGTACCTCGAAGACAAGTTTCGAATAGATTGTCAGTTAGGACGATGATCGCCACCAAGAACCGATAAGAAGAAATGAGTTTAATAGATAGAAGACTATCCAAGAAGATAGTTTATTTACATTAGACATTAAAACGTCTATATTGTAGTCGGCCGGGTCACAGCCGCGCACTATTTTGCCCAACATATAGGATGGTCTATGAAATTTACATTGCTCCGGGAAGTACAACTTTGTATTTTGTAAAAAGAGAAAACTATTATAAATCTTGGACATTGGAGCTCAGTCGAACAACTACAATGAATATAACAATTCAGTAGAGAGAGTCTTGTAACATATTTTCTGCGTAAAGGAGACTACAGAGCGAGAGAAAATCACCCCCTTATAGATTGCAAGGTTGGTTTTCATACACAGGCAAGATAAAAAAAGGTGCTTCGGTGGAGCATTTACAGATATGGCAGATATATCTTAGGGCGTATATGGCTTATATAGATATAGAGAATTGCGTCATAAGTAAGGTACTTTCTATGCGTTAATTTCGAGTGCCCGTTCTTTTTAAATGATAAATCGACTAGGATTTGTGACCAGATACATGTTTCTTGACGAGGTAAACTGATTCAGGTTTTGAAAGGTCTTTTAAATGAATCATAGATTTTATTCGGTTCTAATCCATCGATTTACCCACTATGTCTTCTATTTACTTAATCGATATATCTAGACTACAAAACATCTGTTATTGTGTTTAGTCGTAGTTTTATACTAATTATGTTAAAGTAAAAATGTATTAAACGCCGAGATACACATTTAATTTTCAATTACTATTAAAGAAAACATTAATTAGAAGGTGTTTCTGCCATTTCAATGTCACCAATTAATTACTTTTTTTAAATACATGTTATATATAACTAGCAGGAAGACACGACGTTGCTCGGGATTACATTAGGATCATTAGTATGTACTTTTATACTATGTTCATTACACCATATTACTATATTCGTTTTTAGTGACCCCGCGTCTCGTTTCACACCTTAACATAGTCGAAAGAAACTGACAATTTTTGAAAACTGTCTGAATTTGTGTCTTATACATATCCTTTTAATTTCATTGACATCGGGTATACGTATTTGAAGTTTAAACGTGGTTCTGTCCTCGTGGGTCACTTAGATGTGACACGTAGATATTCGGTCTCACTTCCATTGTCTTCAACGAAGAATGTTATACGTATGCTTTAAATTTATTAAAAATAACATATATTAACAAAAATGAGAGGGTATTCGAGACTCATAGACCACTTGGATAAGAGGGGACCTCTAAGATTTCTGACTACTCTCATTGTCGACCTAAGATGATATCATACACGAGATTTTCATTTTTTTAAATAGGATATATTTAATTTATAATGGGTATATGCGCTCATGGAAAGTTTAGGGTACACAAGGGATTCGAAAACACTTCCATTGTCTTCCTCAGTAAATCTGCCATCATAATACTTTTTTACATTTTATGTAGATTGTCTTACTTTTCGTTCTATAGGGAACAGAAAAACATCACATACATATTATCATAAACTTTAAGTTATATATATATATATATATATATATATATATATATATATATATATATATATATATATATTCCAAAAATGTAAATACTACTTTACAAGGAGTCAATTAAAGAAATAAAAAGGGAGCAATGGCGAAACAAAAATAAAAGTAAGACACACCTGAGCCACATCGCGTTTTGGTTAGGAACAAAGCATAGTATCTGTCCTGACTTACACGTTATTTGTTCTGTCCTCGGTAAGATAACGAGTAATCCCTCCAAAGTGAGACGAATGTCTGTCCTTATTACGTTTTCGGGGAGCTTAATTCTTCCAATACCGTGTTTCTAACTCTATCCTCGTTAGTAGGCAAGTATCAAAAGACTGCCTGAAATCCTTGCCCATTTTTCAAAAATCTAAGTGTAATATCTCTTCTGATACTGCACTTCGGGTACTGTTTCTTCGGTAATTGAAGGAGAAATTATAGAGTAAAATAAATTATATATTAGTCTCAATTCACTGAACACGGTTTTTGGGGAGCTGTTTTTTTCCAAAACGTTTTATCTAACTCAGCCTAATGGGTAAGCAGATAAGAAAATACTGCCTGGCGTATCTGTCCGTTTGGCTGAGATCAAAGTGAAGTATTTATCCTGGTACTACACTAAATTTGTTCTTTCTTAGGTTTTTCCCCACATAAAATCGATTTGTGCCTAACTCGTTCCACGTTGGGTGGTAAATAAATAAAAAAACAACCGGGAAACTCTGAGTAGTGGGGATAAGGTTAGGGTTAGAGTTAGGGTTAAGATAAGTTTTATTCATCAAAAGTTTCGCGCTTGACGATCAGTCCAACAGATGGTGTGTCGTTGTGGTTCTTCTGGCCCTGCTCTGTCCGGCTAAGGCATGGTTCTGTTCAGTCTAAGGCGGTCCACCCTCCTTGGCTTCACGTTCTCCTTAAGAGGGGGCAATAGTTTATTGCAAATCGCCTCAGTCTCCCTCTACTGGGGAATGCCGACAAGATTGTTCAGCCATTTTTGTAGGTGAGAGTACGCTCATCCAACTTGTTGGTCCTTCAACTATGAGTAAAGTGTAGTAACTGTTATGATAATACATTCCTCTTTTCTGCCCTGGAGCTGTGAAGGAGAAGAAATATTTCTAGATCATGTTCCTCAAACGTTTTACCCGCACATGGAGCGATCCATTTACTAAAATATAAAATAGAGTTAGGAAAGTGTGAAAGAGAGTCAGAAAGAGACAGCGAGAGAAAGAGAGAGAGAAAGAGAGAGAAAGAGAGAGAGAGAGAGAGATATATATAGAGAGAGAGAAAGAAGGCGCGTGCGCGGAAGAGATGTGTAAGTAATGGTCGATTTAAATTCCCAAATAGAAAATAATTCATCAGAATGCCTTTTGATGTGTTCCGGCAATGCCTCTATTCTGACTTAAAAAGCACCTACTTTGTGATTCTAAGTATAAGTTTAAGTATATAAATATTATTTAAAATAAATCTGAACTTATCTTGGGGCGAACCTTTGCGCCTGGGGGTACCTTTTGAAAAGCTGCGTTCTACACTGAGGTCATTTTTTTTTTTTTTGTCACAATTCGGAATGCCCCTTTTGGGGAGCTAAATGTTCCTCACATTAAAAAGCGAGCGCTTGTCTAACTCTGTCTATAGAGAGAGACAAGTAAATAAGATCTCCCGAACAACTCTGGGATATATATCATGTTGGTCATAAAATACACGCATAAAGCCGAGTATCCCATATTGCCTACAACTAAGTATAAACTAATAAGTGATGATCTTTTGACCTCATATTTTATTTATATTCTGATCGAGCCGCTTCTCACGCGAATGTAAAAAATGACCTTTCATGACTCTTTTACGCTTCGGCGAACCCATGGAAACTCATCGGACAAAACATTACATTAGCCTTATGTAGGTTTATTGCGTATGCACAGAAATGTTTTGCAACATCATTGGTTCATGGCGTCGAAAATTACGTCTCTCGAGTCAGGAGAAATATTTATTGAATGTGAGTCACGTATGCGTATGAGGTAATGGGACCCTTTTTTGTTTTCTATCAATGTTATATCTTGTAGAGCGGTGATGTATGACATTGAATGTGTATAGATAATATATATATAATATATATATATATATATATATATATTATATACATATATATATATATTATATATATACATATATATATATATATATATATATATATATATAAATGTTATTATCATATCTATACATATAAAATGTTATTAGGGGATATAACATATTATGCATACGTTTTCAGTATTTGCTTCAACTGTCCTCAACATGCAATATATATATATATATATATATATATATATATATATATATATATATATAGAGAGAGAGAGAGAGAGAGAGAGAGAGAGAGAGAGAGAGATATGAAGCAATCCAACAAAAGATATAAGCGTCAACTAATATCTTATGATTAGTGAAACATCCGGATAAAAACTGAAGCTCAATATACTGGATAGATAATAATATAATTATATATATATATATATATATATATATATATATATATATATATATATATATATATAAACTCGAAGAATACGCATAACGACGAGTAAAACCAATTACCCTCACAGAACTATTTTGCACTACTTTTATGTCACTCACGAAAATAAAAATTAAGATATGATGATACTTGATCATAATCCATTAAATAATTTTGATTGTAGAAAATGTCTAAATTTAAAGCTTAAGCCTGAGGGGGTTACAATAAAATTAAACCCTAGGATCTTGCCTGTATTGATATCAAATGACTATGACGTAAATTCAATGCGAATCTTAAATATGTAGCTGTTAAAATGGGAAGTTGTGCCCTAACACCCTTTAAAATTCACTAAATACAATCAGAATTAGAGAAAATGGGTGGCTACTACCCATTGTAACGTGTCACAAAATTCAGAGATATATGAACTTAAATGCGCAGCTTTGATTCTTTTTCCTTATTTTATAGAACTAAATAAAACTAAATATAGTCAACATTACTCACACTTACGCCTAGCAGCTGTGTTTCAAAAATATTTATTGAGCTGTAAATGTTATACATATACATCGAGCATATATGCATGCATAGCTATATAAAATATATAAATCAATAAACTAGTTGATGATATATTTAAATGTGCAGTTCTGTATTATTTTTTTCAAAAAACTCAATATAATATTATACTGTTAATGTGAAGACGAAAGTTTCCGTAAATTTATATGGAGTTATTTAAAAACAATGAAGAAAAATGTTGTCATTAGGCTTAGAATTCTTTGTTTATTAATTTATATACACTCTGTTCTTTAAAATTACAATCAATAGAGTTTTTAACATGGACAATTGACTATTAATATCATCTATTTATCTATCTATCTATCTATCTATCTATCTATCTATATATATATATATATATATATATTTATATATATATATATATCTACATCCCTAGATATCACCTAGAGAGGCAACCCCTGATGGCCGGTTTAAGAAAATATTAATAATATACATCTAAGTTCGCCGTTTTCATGACCTCTGTTTAACGCTCATAGATAGCTTGATAAAAGGAATGGTTCCCGTAAAATTCCCCACACACAAAATTAAAGAAAAACAAACATAAATTTCAATTGGAATTTACTATGCTTCTAAAATCGTCGAATAAACACGGCACGACATTGTGAGCTGCACGTTTATTTTTTCATTCATTCAGTCATTCTAAGTTCTAATTATTTATTATTATTATTATTATTATTATTATTATTATTATTATTATTATTATTATTATTATTATTATTATTATTATTATTATTATTATTATTATTATTATTATTATTATTATTATTCTTTCTCCCACTTGTAGGCTTATGATTTTCCGTTGACTGATTGCACAAAGAGGCTCCTGCGTTTCATCGCCGGGGGAATCTTCATAGCTTACTACCTAGCTCCTCTTACGTATCGAGCACTGTTTAAGTAAATACTGAAAATTGATACATAAAAAAGTATATCTCCTTAATCTCCTTATAAAATATTATGTGGATACATGAAATAGTAATATATATATATATATATATATATATATATATATATATATATATATATATATATATATATACACACATATATATGTGTATATATGTATATATATATATAGGTTAATAAAGATATATATAGATATAGAGAAAGAGCGACCCATACATACATACATACATACATACATACATACATACATGCACACATACATACATACATACATACATACATTACATACAGACAGACAAATAGACATATATACAAATAGACAGGTATGTAACCCGGAAGGTACAGCATTTTATTCAGTTGGATTATTTGAATCATGCAAAAATTGTTTCATGAACCCATTTAACATTTTTTTGAATATAAAGACAAAATACAAACTTTATGATCGCCCTACCTTTCCGTCTTTCTGCCTATATCTCTCTTTATTTATTTATGTATTCTCTTCATTAACTCTAGTATAAATTCAATAGTATTTATATTTGTGACGATAATCGCTCTTGTTCATAGCGAAGTAATTTAATGTTGTTATTTTTTGGTATATATATCACCATTCTTGAATCAATCTTATACAGAGAATGATAGATTGCGGAAGCGAAGGGTGTGATAAGAGAAACTGATTAAACAACAAACACTGGTAAAGGTTTATGATGATATATAGAACATTAGTAAGAGATATATTACTTCAAAAATTAGTTTTAATTATGGCAAGTTAAAACAATAAAAATGGATGTTCTGTAAAACATAACTCCTTCTTGACATTGAGGAATATGTTAGCAGGAATTTTCTGTGAGTAAAATATATGCGAAAATAGATTAAAGTTACAAATCTTCGTATAAAGTATTGGGGTATCTAGGTCGAATTGTAGTGCTAATGTAACAACATATATGCATTAGCTTGAAAGAAACACCTCCAACGAAACAATGACACAGAGAGCATGACATCAGCTCCATAAAAATTTAGACCAAACAACAAAGACATAACCCGAACACTTCTCACAGTTTGCATACCGTATATCAAGAACTAGTCTGAAAAGGAAATCCAAAGAATGTGTAAACTATTTGACATCAGGTTATTATTAAAGAGCCACTTAACTCTCCAAAAGCACCTTGTGAGAGTCCAACCCCCTACAGAAAAATGTATGACTAAGGCTGCAACTTAAAACAATACTATGTGTAAGGCTCCCCAAATTCATATTAGTATTGTCCGTGGCGCACTGAATATAGTACTAAGTAACATTCAGTTCTAAGTGATAGTCATTGTAAGGTTAATGGTTAAATCCTCGTTGCGGACGAAACGATGAATTGTGAATTACTGACTAAAGAAGAGCATGCTACACCCGTGGATTGAATAAATGTTTCTGTTCAAAATTCCGTCAAGATTCACGAGTTCGAAAATATACACCTAAAAAAGGCCAGATGTTACAGCGGCCGAAATGTTGTGAGAATAACACTGAAAATGAGAACAGTAGTTCGAATAATACAAATTACACATATAGTCATGATAAGTACCGTTATTTCCTACTGGGTGTAATATTGTATTGATAAGTTTTCCAAAACGTGGGTCAATTGATCTGGTTTCGAAACAGCTCTTCGTTGACGATTACATACATATTATGATAAAAGTGGTATTTATACAAACATTTGGCTACGCATGAGATATGTTTAAACTAATTAAACTTTTATGATATACTAGACCACCCGTGACCCGTTGGATCAGTTTGTTATATTAGCTATGGAATTCATGTATGAGCGTGACACTTGTGGCATAAAGAAAATAGTTTTTTTTACATAACAGAAGCATTTCTATGAAAGTATATTAAAATGAAAAAGAATATAGATAGATTTCTATGAGTCGTTCTGTTTATTATTATTGTTTTTTTTTAAATTACAGTTACTGAATTATAAGTGGTTGGTTAGGGCGATTTGAGAAAGGAAAGGTGTACAGCAGGCTTTCTCGCGTACGTAACGAAAACAGAGGGAGTAGGAGTGGTGAAATCTATGAGAGGGAAAGTGGGAGGTGGTTTCGTTCACCGACCACTAGTATGGCTGATATTAATAATGAGTGTTGTTTTTTTGTTTGTTTTTGTTTTTGTATTTGAAAAGGGAGGAGTTTTTTTGAAATGCGACAGACTTTACGAAGTCCTCCCGTTGAATGTTTTTAGTCGTGAAGAAAACAAATAAACTATTTGATGAAATTAAATGAAATTGTTTTAAAATTTCCAGAATGAAAAATGTCATGCGTTCGTTAATCATAATAGAGAATACCGGAATTGGAATAATAGATTGAAGACGATGCTATTTACGCATGCGCAACCGGATGTTGAAAACCGGAAAGCTGAAAGCTGATTGCAAACATACAAGAACAATAGACTTTTAGTATTATATAGATAAATAGCTCTTATATTAAGCACTATCATTTATACAATGTTTAGATCCTAATGATTTTTACCTGTAGATATAAGCCTTACCTAGATGATATAAATATTCAAAGATTAGTTTGTTGATAATTTATACACGAGAGATTATCCAATGAACCCAAAAAACCTAATTGATCTATGCAACTGTTACAGATATCAATGTTCAAATGTGATGTGCATGGGAATGCGTAAGCCGGACACGAACTATACAACGTTGATGAAATATACAATAGACAAGTTTTAATAGGAGGTAGGGACAAAACGGATTAGTAAAAAAGCCTACGAAATGAAAAAAACATGGAAAAGAAAAAAAAAAGATACAGATGTATATCGGAGGGGAGGGGCGAAATGACCAGAACTATCTGTAGGTTTTGTCTTCTTGTCGTGGGAGAAAAAGGTATGCATGATGTTGAAGAGTGAGAAATCGCATAGACGCAGCTTGAGCACAAGAGAATAATATCGGGCATAAGATGTGTAGTAAATACACACTAAGGGTATCTCTCGCTGCCTCAGCACTGCAACATTAACACCACAAGGATTAAATGCAATACCAGAGTTGATAAAATAAAATAAACATCTTTACACATCTTGTATGTTTACTTAGCGAGTGGTGTATGATGGTGTATACACCAGTGTTATAATCGTAAACAAAGGGTCTTACTGATACACCCATTCAGACACTAATTTTTATAAAAAATGTTTATTTAAAAAGAGAAACAGTCGTATAAAATATCAGTGTCACAGGCAATATATGTACTCATGAAAGGGATATATACAGGGTGGGCCAAAATAAGGGTCCTATCTTTAAATTTGAAAAACTTGAATTTGAATAACTTCCACAAAATAAAAGTTAAACTCACCAAACTTTATGTGTGTGTAGACTGACCCTTTCCGAGATTTTTTGAAATAAACAAAACAAATTTTAGCCGAAAAACACTTCTTAAAACTTACAAAAACTAAAGTATTGTTTTTTACACTGTTTTGAGTTTTTTAAGCAAAAATAATGTTTTCTAAATGAGGGTACGTTCCTTAGGGCTAATACGGCTCATGCTTGCTTCGGAAGGGGTCCTTTACTTATTCTAAAAAAAAAAATTTTTTTAAATCAATAAATAAAAAAGTTATGAATTTTTTAAAATAGGACCCTTATTTTTGCCCACCCTGTATATATATATATATATATATATAAATATATATATATATATATATATATACATACATATATATATATATATATATATATATATATATATATATATATATATATATATATATATATATATATATCCTGGCAGCATCTTTTCTTTTATACAAGTATCATTAAAAATAACGGACATCTTGTGTCTGGATACTCGAAGCCCTATACATTAAAACAGAAAAAACAGCTATTAACAAGATTAATTATACTATTAGTACTAATATACTCAAATGCCTATAAATATAAATTTAAATTAAACACAGTCCTTTATTTTTCCCGCCTAAATAGAATATATATTCACTCCTAGATCTATGCCTGGTTAACATAACTCCACTGACGATGGACCTGGAAGGGTCCGAAAGCGCTTTGGGAAGCTATGGCAATTTTATCAGCCAGTTTCCGTCTGAAACTAAGAACCTAATCAGAAAAACGGAAGGATCACAGAAAAAATATCCAGACACAAGATGTCCGTTATTTTTAATGATACTTATATATATATATATATATATATATATATATATATATATATATATATATATATATAGAGAGAGAGAGAGAGAGAGAGAGAGAGAGAGACAGTAAGACAGAGAGAGAGAGAAAGATTGATAGACGACTACCTCGTCTCGCTACACCCGGCCACACTTTGCGCGCTGTGACTCATTGTCGAAACACACATTTACTGCTTGAAATCTCAACAGCCAAAGAGAAAGATGGTCACAGACCAGAACTCACTGGCTAGAATCAAGGGAGGTGCGATAGCGCTCTATCCCTTAATAGACTACACGAATGGCCTATGCTAGAAATCTCATTTCTTTGATCAGTCATAACGCAAAAACCAATAAACCAAATTAGTTAAAACTTTGCACAAAATGTTCATTTGATAGGTTCTATAAGTGTGTAGAATTTCAGGATTATTTGTCATGGCAACCCAGAGATCCAGAAAGGTCAGGAGTGAGTTTGTGTTATCCGTGTGTACGTACCTACGTGTGTGCCACCCTGTATCTCATCAACTATTTGATGGATTCAGCTGATTTTTGGCAGAGATAGAGGTTATAGGGTCTGGTTGATGGCATTTTAATTTCATTTCACCATATATTTTAGTTTTCCTGAAAATTTAAAAAAAAACTTAAAAATTACCATTGTCTTGAGGCATAGCCTTTACAAAAGTAGTTACATTCCATGATAAATGCCAGTATACTGAAATCATATGCCCTTAATAGGGTTAAGATGAAAATTCATATACACTAAATGTACAAAAGCAAGGAAATTTCCAAATTTTTACACTTTTATTGTCATTAAGGGTATGACTACATATCAACCAAACCATTTCATTATCACATCACTACAGTATAAATATCTATGCATGAGTGGATGAATTGTGTGAGGTGCGCTGAAGAAAAAAATTCATACCAGTAAAATACATAGCCCTGTTGTGCTCGCATACCCTTAATGACGATAAAACTGTAAACATTTGGGAATTTCCTTGCTTTTGTACATTTAGTGTATATGAATTTTCATCTTAACCATATTAAGGGCATATGATTTCAGTATACTGACATTTATCATGGAATAAGCTTATACTTTGAAGTTACTTCTGTCATTTATGGTGTCACTAAACCCTTCAATTCAAACACAGCCGTCGCCACGTAACACTCATCTCGTTCATTTGTTTAAGTATATACTACAAAAATTCGGTGAAAGTTCATCATTTATCTTTATTGTTATCTGATTATTTTGTTTGCATACAAAATTATTTATTTATTATTTTCAATTAATATTTCATTATTTAGAGCAGCAAATTTCGCGTAGCAATAGCGAGCTGGCAAAGTCAACTAGCTGTAAATAATTCCCCTTATTTCATGAAAAAATCGTACTATGAACGATTCACCGAACATTACCAATTCCTTGATTATAATTTTTCTTTTGTTACACGAACACATGACATTTTTTGTATAAAGAAGCAATTTCGTTCCGCCATTTTCATTTTACAAGGAAAGAAACCAAGATTAAAACCACAGTTATCAACAATCTTGCCTTAATATTCATTTGTTTCTCGTCACACAAACTTTTCCAATTTATAACGGTCAATTCTTCCATTATTCATTTTCTTAATGGCAACGCTGCTATATTTGCAGTTTTCAATAACTATCCGTTTAAGTATGATGTTTATTTGGTTCACACCTGCGCATAATCAAATTTACGTTATACGTCACAGATGAATTATATTCGTTTCCGAATAACACAACTATCATATTTACTAGTTTTATTTAATTTATTATTATACAATGACAATGCGATAGCGCATGCATGTATGTTACACTTTCCAATAGATTCTGAAGTGTAATTATTGCTCTTGAACTCGAGTTATCTCCCTAAAACGAGTGCTGCCCAATATTAAGTCAATGCGCTCTCCTGTCCGGAATTTAAGAAAACTCGTTCCACCCATGTGTGGAAATACAAAATGCCACTCTAGCTCTCTGGTCGTGTTTTAAAGGCAACTATTCATGATCGGCAACAATATGTGCATCACTTTGACGAACCCTCGGGCGTCTGTTCTTATAGCAATCTCATGTACTCTAAGAATATCGGATATGTTATATTTACTTTTCGATTTCTCACGTATATTTCTCTGCGTACGACCATAGAAACACGTGTTCATTTCTTATTGTAATTGAGAGAGTAATGCACTTTATAGTTCGTAGGAATGTATGCTGTTCTCTCGTCGAATATTATATAGTGAACCACATCACATATTCATTTTTTTTTTAAATGTTCTTCACCCCAAGTAAGCATATTGTAACTACAGCGTAACGGGGTACTGTGATCGCTCCGAGCTTGATAGAAGGAAACGTGAGTAAATACTTGGGCTGCAAAGAAATTTGTTCACGTTACACATAAATGTGCACATGTTTGTACGTTTGGGAAATAGGGAGCAGTGAAGGAATTCCAGAGGCAAGCAGTCCGAGGAAACAGTTTTTTACAGTTAAACATATTCCGACATCTATCTACCTCTACAAATAAATGGTGTGATTTTGCTCTAATCTTATGGGGCGGGTATATTTACGTTAAAGGGGGTACGAATGTAATAATCTCAAAATAACACATTCTATGGAAAACAAGAGCAGAACATGAGCTTCGAAGACAATGCAGCACCAATGTGGATAGAAAACCTTTTTTGACCGCTATTCAACAAGCTATGTATAGTGCATGAACCAACATGTGGCAACAATACTCCATGTTCGGGCGAATCGTGGCGTTATAGAGCGCTATGTTACTATGAGGTGTGAACATTTTTCTAGTTCATTAAAGGGAGCCTACAATTTTTGCGGCTAACTTTGTTGTATATTTATGTACTCATTCCACTTCATGTTACTCGTGAATATCAGACTGAGGAGTTTAAACGTAAACCTCTCAGGAATGCTGTTATCTGCCATAACAATCAGTGACAATTCTGTAACCGTTGTTATGTTTGTTTTTGAAAACTGTGAGAATAAATGAGAAGCAGCACGTTGTTTTAATGTTGCCCTTTGATCTGTTTTTTCTATAGACGTTCGGATTATTCACGATGACATTAAACACACACTGTCGACCGCCTGGACGGGAAATATATACTCGAATACGTGTCTAAAAAGACACGTAAAAGCTATAGTATAAAATATCGATTTAGAACATTATTTCACTTACAAGATCACCGAATACTCATACATTTTCGTATAACACAATTATGATACTTCCCATTTTTTATTATTTTTATATCTTACTTCAAGTGAAAGTTATGGTGTGTGTATAATGACATAATGACACGTACTTGTATCAGGATTCCAAGATTGGCAGATCATTTTCCGGGTACGTCTATTATTGCATACTTGTTTTGTTACGTAACGAAATCCGTTATTTAGGTGAAAGGGCGATTGACGGATGGGGGGTAAGATTGTGACCTTTAGTAAACGGAAGTAAACGAACAACGTGACTTTTTTCCTCTCTCTATTTTCTCTGTGATTGTTTCTTTTCTGTTTAATAAATTTATATTAAATGAATAGATAACTTCGAGTAAAATACTTGAGATTCAGATCGAACATGTGTTGAAGACTGAAAGACAGTCTAACAGTTTCTCCATATATGATATTTTTTACACGCTTACCGCGTTGACCTGGAAACTTTAGGAATCTTAGACACTTCATCGTCTACTCGTTAATCTCATACAAGTAAATTTAGTCGATGTATTCTTAGTGTTAATTAATAGTTAATATTATCAGTGTCTATAAATATAATATAATATTCACGCTTCCGATAGAATAACCGGTCAGATGCTGGAAAGATAATTTAGGACGCTTAAAATGTACACATAACCGGTGTCGAAGAAAACATTAAATATAAGTTTTTATTGATTGTGAATATTCAGTATTTCAATTTTTAACTTTTTCAACAATAAAGAACATTTCAACGTTCTTGCCAGTACTTTTGTTTCTCAGAATTCACTGATAAATAACATTTATATTAATTTAACGTTCAGTATTTTACATTTACGATGAAAGGTGCATTGAATTATTGTGTTAGTTTTAGTTATTTTTATTAGAAAATAGGGTTAATTAAAAACAGGTTGTTTATGAACAATTTATAATAGTTAATATTGTGGTTAGTGACAATATTTATCATAACAGAAAAAAGGATGAAAAAGGTATCCCTATACGTGGCCTGTCAAACACGTATCCGACAGGGCAGAAAAATATATTTCAAATGCGTAACGGATTTAGCCCCCTAATCCCCTTTAAAGTAGGATGCTTGTGCTTGTACACACTTAGCTCATCGATTCATCCACTGCCGGAAACACCTCTAGAATTCTTCTTTTTGAATGGTATTCATCTCCACCGCTGCGTTCCGCATTATCTTTTTTAGCACCCTCTCAACAACAGTTAAACTCCGCACCGGTTTTAGTGCTTACTAGCAATAAGCAGTAACCAAACAATCCCTTCATCCTTTCCTTTCCCAGCATCAGCCATAGCTCATTAAACTAACCCTATCACACACTATCCTTTATGTTTCATCTTTATCCCTTTCCCCTCTTCGTCATTTGAGCTAGTTTTCAACTAAAAGATTTCGCTTTTCTAAGAATTGCTTTAATCTCCCATAGCCTGCGTTTAATGTACACAGTTCAACTTCAACTCTATCCCCGGCCCATGGAAGTATTTTAAAATGGCCCGAATTCTCAAAATTACTTCCGAATAAGGGAGTTCCACCTACGATTGAAATAAACATCTCTCTGTTGGATTTACTTCATTCTTGAACTGTTTCCATGCTGGCTTCACGAAAACCCTTCTTTTCCATCTGTAAATCTCCTTTCACTGGACACCTCATCAACGGACATTTACCAACTGGACATAGATCATATCTTTTTGCACGCACTTTCTCACTCTCAATTACTTACTCTTCTTTCAAATTTTGAATTTTGGCTATTCCACTGCTAACTTATCTGTCTATGCAATTCCTCATTTGATAAGATTTTAATCTTTGAAAAGCCTCGGCTCAAGGAAAGAATAATAAACATATTGTATTTTTACATTGCATTGAACAATCGAAGTGTAAATAAATTTATCATTCGTACATGTTTATCCCTCTCCTTTCATCTATCTTTATAATTGTCCTATCTGGTATATTGAGCTTAAACCATTTGACTATAGGTTCTATCTACTAAAATCTACATTTAGTTTTATATTTTATTTATTTATATATATATATATATATATATATATATATATACATATATATACATATATATTTATATATATATATATTTATATATATACATATATATCTATATATATATACATATACATATACATATATATGTATATATATATTTATATATATACATATATATCTATATATACATATACATTTATATATATATATATATTTATATATATACACGTATATTTATATATATTTATATATATATATATATATATATATACACATATATATATACATTTATATGTAAGGATATAGCATATCGACAATGTTTTATCTGACTATTAGTTACAAATCTCCTGAAACGGAAGAGCAACCAGAAATTATGTATGTGATAACGTAATCTATATAATATTTACATTCAGGTTGTTTCATGTTCGCGCATACGTTGTCACCATCCACCTATTTTAAAAAAAGATGGAATCGCTCGATCGGCGATGATGCTACGCAAAAAATAAAATAAAAAAGCAACTAGTGTGTCTAACATCAAACACAATTTTTTTGTTTTACTCTACTATCAAAGTGTAGTATGTATGCTGTCCAAGGAGTGTACAATACTATTGTGAGCTCAGCTTCTTGAAGAGAAATCCATAGAATAGAAGTATGTTACAAACTCGTTGAAGGAGTTGTCAGATAGGTCTCCATAACAAGATATATAGCAAAACTACATGAACCAAAGTAGTTTGTTAACTACAGTCCGGCTTGAACAAAAGTGCTACAATAATATCATGGGGTCTGCGTTCACGTCTGACGTACATAGAATAGAACTATTTCACAAACTTCAACGAAAATTACACTGTGGAATTTCCACGATCACTGTTAGTTGGAATATAGTAATGGTGCTGTTATTGTGTGCCCAAATGTATATTGTATGTTCGCTCTAGTGCATTTTTCCATTAGGCCTTAGTAATAAAATAAACAAATATTTGTTTTTTGTTGCGAACACATTGCAACAAACTAATCCCCAAAGACAGTATTTTTAGAAAATAATTATCGAGGCTTTTGTGGGATAAATACACTCATCTTATCTTCTGTCAGTGTGAGTTTTCTTTTTAGCTTTTGGGGGTTTTGTTTAGAAGCCGCCATGTTGTATTTATTTAGATGCGTCTAGGAACTTCCATGTGTGCCTCTGGTCGTCGGCCCTTCTGTTACGCTTAGGTGTTAAAGAGGATCTGTATGGCTAAAACGTTTTTATTTCAAATGTTATTGACCATCTCTATAAGGATTGGGCTCCGTCCGTCGTGCTGTCCAAGTTTACTTGCATCCCCAGTAGGGCAGTGTTAGATATAATAGTCGGTTTGGGGTAAACGTAAACTCAACAAAGAGAAGCACCCTGGATTTGGATGAAAATGTAAATCGCCTCAGTCTAGGAGGATTTCCACGTCACTGACCGAAGTCGAGAAAGAGTGTAGTGTATTATTTGAATAGATACTACACCTTGCTCCTTGACCAAACAGCGATATAGTCAGGCTTAAGTTTGAAATAGAAATAGAAGCTTTATTATTTTTTTAGATGCGGTAAGGTATGTTTATTGAAGCTCTGTCCGTTGTTTTTATTAATCAAATGTTAGTTTCAAATTGCATTTTCATGATATAAACACGTTTGATTTTTATTATTCCAAGCATTCCGAGTTGGGTAGCTGCTCGTCAGTCCGTCTATCAGATTTAAGTTTGAAATTAACCTACTTGCTTATGAGGGCAGATTTATATTCAAAATCGTTTTTATTTAAATGTGGACAAAATCAAGCGCCCAATATGGAAAACTACGGATTTAAATTTAAATTTCGCTTAATTAAACTGTATTAGGTACGAATAAACCTCAGTTTTTCCTGGACATGTCCATGAAGTTGTCCGTTTTTCCTCATTTCTTCTTAAGTTAGATCTAAGTACTCAAGTAAACCTTTTTCGATGGTTACAGTCGATTTCCATATGAGATACATAGACATCTGAGTGTGCAATTAAAGTTCACCATTACTTCTCAAACAGTATGTTAGTAAAACAGTGAATAACAGTAATTTCCCTTCTACTCAAATTACGAGTTAAATATGTTACAGTTCATTATTAAGGTGGTACTAACTTTGTTTCTCCGGGTTCCAAGACCAGAATTAATCTGGTCTGGTCAAGAGCCAGCGTAGTGCTTTTACTAAAGATCACATAACTAGCAGAACGTTTAATATTCCTCGTATGAGTCAGTGTATAGCAATGTCGAAATAATATTATTTCGGCTTCGAATACTATGTTATTTTGAATATTTAGCCAGCGTTTAAATGTAAAGTGTCATGACAATTCTGTACAGGGAAGAAAAACAGTCGAGTATAGTGTCTCCTAGACATTCAAACTACCTCCAGATTTTATTGAACTGTTATTGTACATTCATGGCTGAAACATGGTGTAATTTTCTAAGCATAGACTTAACTTTATAATAGTTATGATTCATATATTTCCTATGTTTGGTTCCATGTCCTCGAATATATAGCTGTTTCTCATTTTAGAGTTATATCTATATTTGAGATGCGTCAGACATCTATAAAGTAAACGTCCAACATCTATATAATAAAGTAAAGTCGACCCCCGCATCGAAACAGCAGAGGTTTTCTTAAGTAAGACGTTGGCAATTTGAGGTATGTGTTCTGAATGCACACGTATTTTATTTCGGAGCGCGTAAAATACATTTTGACCAACCCTCCGAGGGTAGGTAATTTAAACAAGAGTTAGACAGCAGTTCGGTAATGATTGTGTGGAGAATTCAGCTCCCCAAATAGGGGCACTCTGTATTAGGACAAAACGTAACATTCCCTCAGTCTAGAAAGATGCCCTACCGTTACTGGGCAGAGAAGGGATGAAATGTAGTGTGATAACATGGTACATTTTACATCTCGCCAAAACATAGATTTCAAAGAATAAATACACTCTTTTATTTTCTTCGGTTCTGCAGGAATCAGCCATGTTGGATTTTTATTTTGGCTGGAAAGAGGTTTTCTCTGGCTATTTGTCCTCAATCAATAAATAAAACGCTGATAAATGAGAACTGGCAAAATGGAAGCAAACACCATTAACAAAAGACGACGATTCCATTTATTTTCCCATCACCGTTCGATTACTCTAATGGTTAATAATTTGTTTCGTTTTAAGTTTCTTTCTTTCTTTTGTTTAGTCATCATAATTTGATAATTAGAAGGGAATTGAAATAAATGTTAGACTAATAATAACAACAAGTTGTAAAAAGGAAAACAGAAAAAGAACATAGAAGAAAATGGTATGATATAACAAATAATAATATCAATAATAATCATAATAAAAACAATAATAGAAGGAGCACAAGTGGTTCATACTAAAATGTATATCATACACGCAGTTATCGTTATCATGATAGACTCATTACAGTTACAGTGTATGCTCATACTTTCTTACTAGTCGTTCTTCGTGCCTACGCTTTTTGCGATTAGGAAGAAATTATTGCTGTGTAAATAAGTTTCTCATAAGTCTTAAAAAATTAAATTCACCATAGGTCCGATAGAAGAGAATGGTGATTTATTCAACAGGATCTTCGATCTAAAATATATATTAGAGAAGGGTAGAGATTGAAATAGAGCGCAATCACTAATTAGTCATATCTAGTCAGCTCATTTCACAATGGGATCGACACTGTTGCGAACTGCTCATTTTCTCTCTCTCTCTCTCACACTCTCTCTCAGACCTTGTTACGTGATATCTGTTACGTTATATATCCCCACAGCTTAGCTTATATTTACCTTCGCACCTTCCACTTTCTCTGTGTAATTGAGGCTGAACTAAAGTAAACAATAATTGATCTACCTGTCAAATATTAATAATCATCATATTGATAGTAGTACAAAATATTCATAATTATAAAAATACCAATAATAATAATGACAATAATTTTGGAATCGCACGTGTTTTATACAAAACCTTGTGTCATACATATACAAAGGTGCCGTTATACAGAACATATTTATGAATAGCTTGTTTTCTGGTCGTTTTTTCTTGCGTGTGTTATTATAATGATGTTCTCAGACGGAGGAAATGTATGCCATGTAACTACGTTGGTATTTCGTATGATGGTATGTTTATTCACTAATAGGCTAAGAGGCCAGGATTCAATTATCGGTCGAGTCATATCGAATACTAAAAAATGGTACTTGATGCCTCCCTGCTAAACACTGAGCATTAAAGGTAAGTAGAGTTATCATGAGAATAAAGTGGCGCCCTCCCCTATATCTCGGCGTAGTAGCTAATGAAAATGTGAGTTTTTGTGTAGCCCTCGACTATAGTAAACGAAATTACTTTCATTAATTAAAAACGTATTCTACACAGACCTGATGCAAGAGAGTGGGGTATTTATTCAACGGGATCTTCGTCCAAATTAGGTTGTGAGGACTAAAATGGATCGAACTAACTAAATCTTTTTTAATAGAAGCCATTCCATATAAGACTTAGAGCAACATAATAATACAAAGGGAGAGCGGAAGGTAATATCATATAAAGGCAAATCAAGCCTGAAAAGTGACACCCAATACCTTGAACTTCAAACTAGCTAGTCAGAAAGAAAGCCCCTCAAGTAAACCTTCGTCCCCGAGTGGCATGTGCGCCTTGGTTAGCTGTGACTCGTTTGTAAAAAAAACAGAGCCTAATAAGGAGGGGATGTGTTACAACGCTTATGGAAAAATAGTACTCCTTAAATTAATCATACTTTTTTTACCCATCTGGTTATACGGGCAATGATTTTGAAGCTTCCAACGGACTGGTTTCCATAATATCATCCTTATTATTAGAGCCATGTGGCGTAATATCCGAAGCTTTGCTAACTTCACCTCGGATTTTGTGAGTCGACATCTTCTTACTTATTGTCTGCTACATCTTCTGTTATTATGTTAATATGTGTTAACTTGACCTTAACCATAGACTAGTTGATCAACCGATCAACTATTTAACACAAGAAACAGTTTAGAAAGAAACGTACAAATAAACATATGAATGCATTTTAAACTATTCCTATCAATTCAATAAGTTTGTTTATTTTCTATGATAATGATGAAAGTAAATTAATTAATTTATTCGTAAAATTTGCAAATGTATTTTAAAAAGTTTCAATTCTCTTACGAAATTTT
>OY744553.1:33156091-33248591 GCA_963556195.1 Sepiola atlantica
GGATGTGGTTTCGGCTTCAGATTGACAAATGCCAAACCTCTATTATTAATAACAGTAATTGTATACTGTCGACTTCAGATTGGCAAATGCTAAACCTCCATTATTAATAAAAGTAATAGTATACGGTCGGCTTCAGATTGGCAAAGGCTAAACCTCCATTATTAATAAAAGTAATAGTATACTGTCGGTTTCAGATTGACAAATACCAAACCTCCATTATTAATAAAAGTAATAGTATACTTTCGGCTTCAGACAACCTTGTACAAAATCTCAAGTAGTATTAGATCTTTCTCAAGACCAAAAAGTGTACGCATTTTTTTTTGTGTGTGAATCAATTATTTTTTGCCAAATTCTAATTTAAAAATAATTGAAATCCTGAAATTGTTTGTAATCTATGTTTTCCATTATATTTTCTATTACTTTTTTATTGAGTTTTTAAGAGGAGGGTGATTATATCGATGCAAATTGAAATTCGGCTGTCATCAAATTATATGACAACCTTCTTCGTCATTCATTTTAATCCCCGTACATCGCTTCATTACTATTCTAATCATTGCGCATGCGCGGAACAATTTCTATATATTCATTTCTAAAATGACAAAGATACGAAAAAAATACGTCCCTTAAAGGTGTAATAGAAAAATAAATTAACAAAGATAAGAAAATATAAATACATTTGTTTATCATATTTTATTTTTTATGTTTGTTTGTTTCGATTTAAGGTATATCAGCATACATTGATGGCGAGAGGAATTCTATTTTCCTTAAATAATTGATGGTTTAAACGCTTATTTAAGAGCATCAGCAGATCATTTGCTTTGCCTAATTCGCACTCGGAGGAAGAAGATACGTCCTGAAATGGTAGCTGTCAAATGAATTGCAACATTTCCAAACGCACTTCTCCTGCCACAATATTGTCGAATTACAGTGGTAAAGCGATAACCGAGAAAACTGATGTCATTTCGGAGTTTTTCATTCTCCTACATTAGTTACTCTTGTGAAGTAGTCCAACATTTAAAAAAAAGTCAAGTCGAGGTTGGGTAAAGATTACAAGTGTATTAACATAAAAGGTACAAATGTAAGGAAACTGACTAGCACTCGGCTAGACAGTTACAATACTGTCCTTTTTCTACCTGGTTATTGTCTACTCGAACTATTTATAGTGAGAACCGGTGTAGTTTCTCTTCTGTTAGAACGGCCGGTGTAACAGTTACCTTATCAAGTTAGATGTCATCCTTCCTATTTATTTTTTTAAAAATCTTGTATTGAAATATATCCATCGCTTCATTACTATTCTAATCATTGCGCATGTTTGGAACGATTTCTATATATTCTTTTTTGAAATCACAACAAACACAAACAAAAAATGGCACCCTACACATTTATAGGCAAATAGAACGAACGAAAATGAAAAAATAGAAATAATTTTGTTTAAAACGTTTTGTTTTTTTACGATTTAAGGCGTATCAGTATACAGTAATGGCGAGGTGAATTCCATTTTATTTAAATAATTGACGGTCAAACCTTTATTTAAGGGTTTCGGCAGCTCATCTTCCCGGCCTCTTTCCTTCTCGAAAGGCAAGAAATGTCCTCTGAAATCGTACCTGTATATTGAATAAAGCAAGAATTGCACACCCCATACCGCACTTGTGCCACTAGAGTGGTAAAGATATATACGAGACGATAGGAAGTAATTTATAAATTAGCATATAAATGTATATATTGAGAGATGAATATATATATATATATATATATATATATATATATATGTGTGTGTGTGTGTGTGTGTGTGTGTATAACAGGCGAAATACAAGTGTGTGTTGCGGTGAGATGTTAACATCTAAAGAATCCCAATAGCCACTTTTTTGTTTGTTGATTTTTTATATATTTTTTATTTCTTCATACTTGTCAAGTTCACCAGTTAATAGTATTCATTTATATGTCTCTCCCTCCCGCTCTATTTATCTCTTTCTCCCTATCTCTTGCGCTCGGTTTTCTTCTCTCCATATATATGTGTGTGCTTATGCCCTTGTGGATGTGCGTATATGCATGTATACACCTATACACATGTATCTGCCTATGTTTCCCCTCTCCCTCCACATGAGTGGGAGTGTATGGGTGGGTACGGATGTGTATGTATTGTATACATGTGTACATGTGTATATATATATATATATATATATGTATCTCTCTCTCTCTCCCTCTCTCTATATATATATATATATATATATATATATATATATGTGTGTGTATATATATATATATATATATATATATATATATATATATATATATATATATATATATATATATATATATATATATATATGGGTGGGTATGTGTGTATGCATTGTGTGGGTGTGTATGCGGATGTGTGCATGTACCCCTAAGAACAGTATTTTTCTTTCTAATTTTTCATTTTCTTAAGTTCACAATCTCCCCGTGTACTAAAAATAAAAAACAACCACCACTCTGAACTTTTCTCTGACTCACGCCAATTAGCATACCCACCCTTATCTCTTCACTTCCTCTCTCAATGTTTCATGTGTATATAGATGATGTATGTGTGTGTGCGTGTGTATAGGTAAGCTGACACACGTACGTGAACGTGCTGGCGTGCCTGTGTGAAGGTGTGGGTATGTATAAACACATGGTCACTTGTGTATCTATCTATATATAAATTAATTTACATTTATTTATATCCGGGTACACTTGAACGATGTTTATGTCTACTTGACTCTTGCCTCTCAGCTATTAGGGACCGACATTGTTTTTTCACCATTTCACTAGCTTTCTTAACCCTGATTTCCAATTCAATTACCACCTACCTTCCATCGTACACACACATTTCCCATTACACTGGCTTAGGCCGAAGGATCGCGGCAAAAAATATTGTTCTATTTTTAAGAACAATATTTTATACTTCTTTTTATATAAGGGACAATTGATATTCGTACAAGTCAAAATATAGAAAATAAATAAAAGATATATTAAAATACATATATTTCACATTAATATTTTATATATATATATATATATATATATATATATATATATATATATATATATATATATACTAAAAGTCTATGGGTCTTGTATGTTTGCAATCAGCTTTCAGCTTTCCGGTTTTCAACATCCGGTTGCGCATGCGTAAATAGCATCGTCTTCCAATCTGTTATTCCAATTCCGTTGAACTCCTTTTATTAACGAACGCATGAAATTTTTCATTCTGGAAATGTTTATATCGCTTTAAATATAAAACAATTACATTTAATTTCATCAAATAGTTTTTTTGTTTTCTCCACGGCTAAAAACATTCAACGGCAGGACTTTGTAAAGTCTGTCGCAGTTTCAAAAAAGCTCCACCCTTTTAAAAAACAAAAACAAACAAACAAAACAACAACAATCATTATTAATATCAATAGCGGCGGTGACGAAACCACCTCCCACTTTTCCTCTCACAGATTTCACCACTCCTACTCCCTCTGTTTTCGTTACGTACGCGAGACAGCCGGTTGTACCCCCTTCCTTTCTCACCTGTTCAGTGCATATTTACCTATAAGTATGGCCAACCACTTATAATTCAGTAACTATAATTAAAAAACAAAACAATTATAATAAACAGAACGACGCATAGAAATCTATCTATATTCTTTTTTAAACAATTACATTTAATTTCATCAAATAGTTTTTTTGTTTTCTCCACAAGTGTCACGCACATACATGAATTCCATAGCTAATATAACAAACTGACCCAACGGGTCACGGGTGGTCTAGTATATATATAATGTTATAAATTACTAGACCACCCGTGACCCGTTGGGTCAGTTTGTTATATTAGCTATGGAATTCATGTATGAGCGTGACACTTGTGGCATAAAGAAAATAGGGTTTTTTTACATAACAGAAGCATTTCTATGAAAGTATATTAAAATGAAAAAAGAATATAGATAGATTTCTATGAGTCGTTCTGTTTATTATAAATTTTTTTTTTTAAATTACAGTTACTGAATTATAAGTGGTTGGTTAGGGCGATTTGAGAAAGGAAGGGGGTACAGCAGGCTTTCTCGCGTACGTAACGAAAACAGAGGGAGTAGGAGTGGTGAAATCTATGAGAGGGAAAGTGGGAGGTGGTTTCGTTCACCGACCGCTAGTATGGCTGATATTAATAATGAGTGTTGTTTTTTTGTTTGTTTGTTTTTGTTTTTTAAAAGGGAGGAGTTTTTTTGAAACTACGACAGACTTTACGAAGTCCTCCCGTTGAATGTTTTTAGCCGTGAAGAAAACAAATAAACTATTTGATGAAATTTAATGAAATTGTTTAAAAATTTCCAGAATGAAAAATTTCATGCGTTCGTTAATCATAATAGAGAATAACGGAATTGGAATAACAGATTGAAGACGATGCTATTTACGCATGCGCAACCGGATGTTGAAAACCGGAAAGCTGAAAGCTGATTGCAAACATACAAGAACAATAGACTTTTAGTATTATATAGATTATTTCATATGAGATACTATTGTGGTAGAAACATGCTCAATATTGGCCATTATTATAAGATAGACTGAAAGAATAAAACAAAAGTAAATGTACATACTGTGCAAGTTTATTATAATTAAATGTTCAAATAATAAATAAAATATGACTAGGTCCTTTAACCAATAGATTCTCAAATGGAATAAACGTTGTCCTCGGTTCTATTTCTTTTATTTTCTTTTATGTTGAACTTAACATATGTGTAATAGCTTCAAAGGATGTCAACTCTATGCATGATGCTACTACATGTATATTAATTCTTCAAATAAATTTTACGTTTACATATTTTTTAAATGTTATTGAAATACAATATCTTTTACTATTTAATACATAATTTCGGTCGGATATTTTCAACAACTCTACTGGTACATCTAACATTATAAATACTTTTTCTGATAACTAATACGGAAATGATATATTGTTAGCTCTTTGTGCTTTAAGCATAATTATATATTGTTTTGTAGAAAAGTTTTCAAATTAATATTTTCGAATTTGAGTAATTAATTGTTTATTTCTTCTGGGAATATGTTTTATTGATTTGAAATTAGTTAAAGGACCTTCTCATATTTTTCTTGTGTTTTTAAACATTTCATAATGATAAACTTTGAAGTCTGTAACTTAACTTTGTTTTTAGTTGTTCTATTATTTGTTATATACACACACACACACACATATATATATATATATATATATATATATATGTAGTTTTGCTTCTTATAGATTAATTACCTTATCACATTATATTAAAACCTTCTTAATCCTTTTTGAATCCCGTAAATTGGTAATGCATCTTATTTCCCAATCCTCAAACGCACATATTCTGTCAATACAGTGCAAAAGTACAGTGGCATACATATATCTGAGAGGTATTAAATAAACCCTGGGGTAAGCAGAATGAAGGATGGTTTTACACGGAGTTTATTTATCCTAGATGAGTTACATGACAGCATTCCTCACGCTTTTTTAAAGCTTGTATTGAGAGACGCCCAATGTTTCATTACTATTCTAATCATTGCGATGCGTGGAACATTTTCTGTATGTGGGTAAGATAATGCAGAGTGGCAAAAATGAATCTTGGACGAGTCCATTGTGGGTGGTACGTCGAGAAAGAAAGAAAGCGACTTGATTACTGTTAAAAAGGAGAAGGTTCTGCTATGCAAGCGAGACTTGAAAGTCGGCGCTGTCAGAAACGCGAAGAGCCGGAGCGCTTGGTGATCGGAGTATCGAAGTACCGGAAGAATGGGAGTTTACCGATGTTCATGGCACTGATGAAGCTTTATTGCTGATTAAAATGCGACTGATAAGAAGTTGGTGTAGTGAAGGAATACCCTGACTTGTATTTAATCAAACAGACAATTGGAACAGATTGTGGAACAATTGCTTCAGTTCACGCTTGGATAGACAATGCAGACCAAATTGATTTCCGATTGGATGTATATATGAACGGGGGTCTAGCGTAAACAAAGTCTGTGACTTCAGCAAGAAAAAAACTTTCATAAGACAAAAGTATGTGAAAAGTTGTTTTTTATACGAGTGTGCGTAGCCGACATAAACACTCCGGTGATGGGAAATAAAGAATACCAAAGTTTTTTTCCATATACGTTTTGTTCGTGTAATTTTTGTTGGATCTTGCCGCGTACCCCGAAAGAACGGGTAATACAACATGTCCCTCTCGAAAATGCCAACAAAAACTAAAATAAAATGGCGTCCCTTAGACTTGGAATCGACAAATAAAATAACAAAATGAGAAGATAGAAATAAGTTTGTTTAAAAAATGTTTTTGTTTTTATTTTCATTAAATCTTTTAATGAGCACCTGCAAATAATTTATTCGCTTCTTTCTACCGATAATGGCAATATATATCTTCAGAAACGGTGACTGACCAATAAGCAAAGCAAGTGTTCCACAATTGCATCTGCACTTCACCCCCTCTTGCATCTCATAACTAAAAATGTTAAATAAAATCCAATACGACCGGAATCAATTCTGGGATTAAAAGATATAATAAAAATAAGTGTGTCTTCTCCTAAATTAGTTACCCTATCAAATTATAAGATATACTTCTTCATCATTTCTTTTAATGTTTTACTGAGAAACTTCCATCGCTTTATTAATATTATGATCAGTAGTGTTCAATCTCCGAGAAAAATGACAGAAAAATATAGTCCACCAATGCTCGCACTGATATTCATATGAAATCAGTGAATAAATCTTTAATAAATACATTATTATCATCATTTGTAGTGAACTAAAGAAAACCACACGTTGACTTTTTAATTCAGAGTGGAGGATATATCTTACCTTTTTTAGACTATCACGTGTGAGCACTCGAAACGACTTGACGAAAAGTCGAAAACAAACCCATTATTTTAGAATTTAAAGTAATGAAAAATGTTCGTATATAAATTAAATGCACAATGATTCCTACTTTTTGTGACAGTTTTAAGGCATTAACTCAATTCGTTTTTCTATAAGAGGTAAATCAGCTGAATCTTTCGGGGTAGGTTTTTCTTAGACAATTAGTGTGTTCAGGACCTTGCCACTCGTATTTTTGGTTAAAGGTGACTACAGGTATTAAGTTCTCTACCGAATGGTCCAGAAAGAAGGGCATATTTTACGGATATATATATAAGACTGATCCCTTACTCTAAATTCTGAACTATTTGTTTGTTTTTCTATCCGCTTTCCAAAGTGTTAACACGTGATCGTCTAAACAAGCAAAATACCATTATTTTTAGGGCGTTTGTGTTTTAACGGAGGGTGTTGATCTGTAAATTTACCCATATTTTATTTTTATTAATCGTATACTTTATTTTGCTATACTTCTATTTTGTATTCAAATTTTAAGCAATTGATTTTAGTTGTGTTTACCTTTTCCGTGAAAACTTAATAGATAACTTTTTAATTATCTAACTAAGAAAATACCTAATTTTCATGGTATAAATAAAAATATTAAAAGTTTAGATATCATTGTAGAGTAACCCCCCCCCCATCCCCGATACAATCGGATTCTACTTTTTAGCTGATTACGTGTAAATACCTTGATACACCTGGGGGTTAGAGAAACAACACAACTATATATATATATATATATATATATATATAGTTATCCAGGTAGAGTAAAAATCCACAGGGTAGAAATCCAAAAGGAATCAAACCGGGCTTACAAAAGAGTGCTCAATAAAGATATAGAGCTGTATTGTGAATGTTTTTATTCGAACATGTACAAGGTCTGCTACACTGGCATGTCGATGTTATCGATCTACATCTATCGAGTGCTGAGGTCTCATCAGGCAGAAAGTGTTTCTTTCTTGATCCCAACCGGTCGTTGAAGTCCAGGAAGAATGGAGTCAAGCAAAGAAGAAGAGGAAGAAATAAAAATCATGTGACCAATTTAAAAAATATATATATATGCCGTTAGAAAAGTTTAATTTACAGTAATTCATAATTTTATTTTTTTATTTTTACCCAACGCTGAGCTGGGGTAGAGAGGGGCCGGGAGAAAGAAAACAAAGGGAAAGAGAAGCGAAAGAAAGAGAGGTATGGAGGGTGTTAGGGTGTGTGTCTGTAGCCATTTTAGAAGTTGTCGTATCTGATGTGTCTAGCTAGGATTCATGGCACGCGACCGATATTTGACAGGTGTTGTTCCGTGTTGGAGGGGGGGGGTGTTTCAACTCCTTAATGCAAACGTCTACGTTATCGCGGCAAAAAGCTTAGAGTGATATTTAGTTTTTTACTGGTGAGTAATAAATTTAATTTTGTGTAGTATTTGACAATGAATTAATAAATTATAATTGTGATTATTTCTAGTGAAAAACGTATATAGATTTATGAATTAGTATTAATAAATTTTACCGTTATATCTTGATCAATTGATATTTAGTTTTAATTATTTTGATGGATTAATAAATGTATTTTAATTCTGAGTAATATTTAGTAGTAAATTAATAAACATAGCGGTAATTGCTTTTATTCTTAGTAAGAGTCATATATACAATTTATGGCAGTGGAATTGATAAATTTAATTCGAGATAATATTTGATAATGAGTTAATAAAATATAATGGGGTTTATTTTTAGTAAGAATCGTATATAACTTTATGACATTGGTATTAATGAATCATGTTATAATATTTGGTTTAAATTAGTTTGGTGTATAAATAAATGTATTTTGATTCTAAATAATAGTTGGTAATACATGCATACATGGACACTCATACATGCACTCATACTCATATGAGTGCATGTATGAGTGTCCATGTATGCATGCATATATATGTATATGTATGTATATATGAGTGCGTGTATGCGTCTGGAGGGCTGGTAAGTTTTGCTAGTATACATATATACACATCCATATGAATATATAATTATTATATCTATATATATAATATATATATATCTATATATATATATATATATATATATATATATATATATATATATACATACACACACATTTATATATATATATATATATATATATTTATTTATTCATATACATATAGATGTGCAAATAAATATGCACAGACATAGATATAGACACGGACATATATTCATCCGCACGCACACATGCTTTATATCCCTCCCTACACTTCGGTCCGGACAACTACAAAGATTTATTTTTATATAGATGTATGTTCTCGTGCACTTAATCTAATCACCATACCATTTTATATTCGGAGCTGGTTTTTAGAAAGTAGGCTCACATACTATAATGCTCGGGGTCTTCCCTAATACTCGGATTATAAAAATGGCTTACACTCTTTCATTAACAGCACTTGTGTAATATAACCTTAAAAAAACAATAAACTTATTTAATCGAAAAAAAGAAGTTATGGACGTTTAACAAAATTCATCAGTTAAATATCGGTATTCCTGTACATATTCATACATAACTACCTTCATTCTTTTCACACCACGTATTGTGTTTCGTTCTTACTCTGTGTTGAATTAAATTCTCGTACATACCGTAATTAAATGCCTTGCCAATAGATTTTTCCTGAAATTAACTTTTACAACATCAATTAAATGTTATATGCATATATCCTAAAATTAAATTAAAATTTAAAAAAACCTGTATATTAAACATTATAGTGTCAACTTCATATGTGTTAGCGCTAAACTTTTAATAAAGATAACAATATATGAAATAAAACAGTACAATGTAAATAAAATCACAGAATAATGATGAAAATAAAAGAAAGATAGTAAAACTATTATAAAACAATGGCCTAAGGCACAATAAAATAAAGTAAAATGAAATAACATAAAAGTATCAAAGGAGCTGGTCTGTTGTTGCTCTTAATTGTAAACCTATACGTGTGTTCCAAACCTACTGAGAATATTTCGTTTGAAATGCTTGCAGTTTAGCATTTTTCTCTTGTCTTACATTTAGCAACTTGTCCCTGTCTTTAACTCTTATTATCTCAAGTTTCTCATCTAGACACACAAAGCAAGGTGAGCTTTGGGGTCAACAGGGACTTGTTTAATTATTCCCTGTTTTACAACTGGTGGTTTTATGAAAATTAACTTCCAGAAATGTACGGATAATTAAGTGTCTGTACATGTTGATATCTAGGTGGTTCATGGACGTTTAACGTTTAGCCAATTCAATGTGAAGGAAGTAATTAGTACACAACTTACATGAAATATAGGTTGCAACATGTTCGTACAAATACAACCCATTGCATCTTTAATAACATTCACAAACCTGCCTTCAATTGAATCATAATGTATACAAATACACTGTTTCATGTGCTAAGCGGTTACATATTGAGCCCCGTGTTTCAATCGATAAGTTTTAATGACACTTTTTAAGTCAGAAGTTACATCAAATTAAAAGTACATAAAAACACATGACTTCTGACCGACAAGATTTTGGCGATACTTCAAGCAGAAAAAAGTGTTTGGTTGTGTTCCTGATTGGGGCGCAGTCAGTGTAGCTAGTTGTAGCGGGGCGAGTTATCCGTCTATCCATATGCATGTATCTTTCTCACAACTACAATAGTTACATGTCTCTTTGTTTTTTTCTGCGACCGTTTCTTTTTAAAACATATTCTGTTTATAAACATCGGCGTCCGAGTGAGTTTTTCAGCAGACGAATAGAACCTTAGTTCTCGACAACGACACGAGTGTTTAACGGTTTCTATACAGATCGGTATATTAAAATGGAACACAAAACGTCTCACTCATATAATCATAGAACAATAAAACATAGATATTCGGGTCTTCAACAAGATTTGACGCCGGTGAAATAGGAAGATAAATCAAGTTGTCCACTAAATCAGAGGAAGACGAACTAAGACAGGTCTCGTTGTGCCATGAAAGTAAAATGGATATCACTGGTAACTCCATTTCTAATTACTGAAATGGAAAGTTGCGACGATTTCAATCAATTCCAATGTCCAGCTGTCATTCACAATATCCATCACAGACTCCGTATATACGCATCTATGACAGGCTTATATTCCCTACCTTCATAAATATCGAAGTGAATCTACCAATTTGGCGGACGACCGGTTCGGTAGTAATCAACAACAGTTGGTTCGTCGTATCACGACATTTTATTGTGGTAGGCGATCGAGTGCTTCAGGTTGATATTCGACATTAAAACATATTGTCAGTATTGGGATCCCATTACTCCAACACTATACCTATCGACACGAGATAACGATGAATTGTAATGTGTGTATATGATTGCAATTGCATTATCTACGGCCGGGAGGGTTCAATTATTTTACGACAAACGTTATTTAATGGCGTAGATTCGTTTCGGAGAGCGTTAAGTTAAGAGCGTTTGGTCAGCGTTAAGTGGTTCCGTGCCATGGACAACCTGTTTTACCCCAGGTGACACCTTTAAGTTTATATAACTTTACTATTATTAGATAATTCGTTTCGTTTTGGAGAATGGTTAAACATTTTGATTTGCCATTTTATCTTCTAATTACTGACAATCATTTTTTTTTACAAATTCTTCGTTTGAGATGTATCTTTCTCTATATCATTCTCCCAACTACTATTACTACTACTACTACTACTACTACTACTACTACTACAAAACAAAACAAAACAAAACAAAACAAAACAAAACAAAACAAAAAAATATTACTAATAATAATACTACTACTACTACTACTACTACTAATAATAATAAGAATTCACAGAGATAAAAACACAGATAGGTCATTTCCAAGGAGACTTCCTATCAGCAATATTATTTGTAATAGCGATGATTTCACTCAACAACATACTCAGATAATATGATGTCGGATACAATTTACAGACACAGAACAACGAATTAACCATCTAATGCACATTGACGACTCGACTCTATTTGCAAAAAGCAAAAAGGCAGTAGAAAAGCTGATTAATTCGACCAGAATCGTAAACCAGGTATTGACATGAAATTCAGATTAGAAAAGTCTTCTCTGCTAGAGATCAAAAGGGGGAAACTGGAGACGACAGAGTACATAGCATTTTTCACCCAAGAAAAGATGAAGGGGTCTAGGCGGACAGCACAGCTTTAAATGTAAGCAAACACAAAATCAGCAGAAATGAAAGGGAAAAATGACAAATAATATTCGTTTAGAACAAGACAATTCTTAGAAATGAAATTATATACCAGAAATCTAGTAAAATGGAATGACCGCTTGGACATTATAACTAATAAGATACTCTGGGCAATTAATAGGTTGGACTAAAGAAGAACCTTTGGCCATTGACTTGAGGACTAGAATATAAATGACCATGTAAAATGCACTACGCCTAACATACGATATGGACATATTATACATGAAAAGAAACGTTGGGGGAAGAGGAATGGTAAGTATAGAAGACTGGAGAAGCAAAAAAAAAATGAGTTAGAGAAATACATAACCCAGAACACGGAAAGACTTATTACCGCCGCAAGCTACTTCAGTCCAACGAACGACTCGGGAAGCACCGAAACCAGAAGCAAAATAAGGATAGAAAACGTAGGAATCAAAAACAACTACATGTCTCTTCATAAGTCTGACAGAAGTAGACACCAACGAAAATAGCTGGACATGTCTAAGAAAAGACACTTGAAGAGAGAAACAAACCATTTACTTACGGCTGCACAGAACCTGTGATTAGGACACACTATATTAAAGCTACAATAGATACAACCTAGGTTAACACTAAACACAGACTGTGTGGACAAAGACACGAAACAGTAACTCATATAATGAGTGAATGCAGAAAACTAGCCAATAAAGAATACAAGAACAGCCATGAATATGCGAGGAAAACAGTACACTGGGGACTGTGCAAACGATTGCATTTCGAACACGCAGACAAATGGTACACACATAAACTAGATACAGTACTATAAAATTCAAAACACAACATGAGATATGGATGTCCACACAGATAAACGCATACAATCAAGGAGACCGGATGTCATTATAATCGACCAGAAGGAAACATTCTGCGAAATCGTACAGAAGAGTGAAGATCAAGGAGACAGAAAACGAAGCAAATACATGGAACTTTCCAGTGAATTGAAAAAGATATAGAGCATGAAAAAAGTCAATATAATAATGGTAGTATCACTTGGGAGAAATTAGAATCAAATGGATTACTGAGATCCTAAAAAGAACGGCAATGATCAAAACACCTTCAATCTTACGGAACATCCTTAATCCATAATCTAAGCCGCATCAGCTACGACTGGTTATCAGTCACATGGAAATTACAATAAAAAGAAAACAAACCGCAGGAAGAACACAACCGCACGAATCACGGAACAGAAACTGCAAGAAACATCATAAGTTGCCCCCTCCCCCAATTACAACAAAAAGATGGCAGCGGCTTCGGCTGAAACCACAAAAAATAGGCGTTAAGGGTCAATGAGAATTGGAAAGCCGAGGAGGGGCAGCACTAACAAGACCTCCTCTGGAATAGCGCGGATAGTTCTGGGACCTTAGGGAGGCTTATAGCCAGTCACATTCCATGGGAGACAAATAGTTGTCGACAGCGATATATCAAGCGAGGCGGCTGTTAAGATACCGCAAATGCATTTGCAGTCGTGATTGAAAAGAAATAGATACTACTGGAAATTAAAGGGTTTGTTGTCACTCAGAATCCAGGGAACACTACTGGTTTTCGTCGGTAAGCAATCACTAATTATGACTTGTGTGATAACTCCTAGTAAGCAGAAATAATAATAATAATAATAATAATAATAATAATAATAATAATAATAATAATAATAATAATAATAATAATAATAATAATAATAATAATAATAATAGAGTCAGGGTTAAAACTATTTGGAAATAAACTACATAGTGTGTATTTTAAAATACTGCTAAATGCAGATAATGACAGCTAGAATTGCTTGGTCAGGGGTGATCTCAAAAGATCTACTGATAGCATCTAAATTGCAGCCCAGGAACAAGCCACTCGAACTTGGTCCATCAAACATCACGTTTACAAAATTGCAGAATCACCAACATGCCGATGGTGTTATGAAAGGGAAGACACCTTTTGCGGATATTGTATTTGAATGTCAGATGCAAGCACAAGATTAGTATAAAAAATAAAGACACGACCAAGTCGCCCAGGAACTTTACTGGAATATATGCAAACTTCATGATTTGAAGCCCAATAATAAGTGGTATGAGCATAAGCCAGAAGTAGTACAGGAAGACGACAATGTCAAACTTCTTTGGGGCATGCACATACCAACTTACAAAGTTCTTGTATATTCAAACCCCGACTTAATATTTCTAAACAAAAACAAGTAAACATGCTTAATTATTAATATAGCTTGCCTCTTTCGATACCAGAGTGCAGGAAAAAAAACAGAAAATAAATAAAAAAAGATCTAAAATGGGAATTAGTTCAACAATAGAAATGTAAAGAAGTAAAGGTGATTCCGGAGATAATTGGAACGCTTGGAACCATAACGAAAATGCACCATAAATAGCTTTAAATGATTGACGAGACAATTTATTTTCCAATTCTGCAAAAGACTTTCCTGTTTGGACCAACGACAGTGTTAAAAAAACTGCTTTAATGTCTAAAGTCAAGGGATTTGACTTAATGTTCAAAAAATAAAAGATAAACTCAAAACATCCAAAAGTTGATTACTATATAATAATAATAATAATAATAATAATAATAATAATAATAATAATAGTAATAATAATAATAATAATAATAGTAGTAGTAGTAGCAGTAATAGTAGTAGTAGTAGTGATGGTGATGATGATGATGATGATGATGATGATGATGATGATGGCGGTGGTGGTGATGATGGCGGTGGTGATGATGATGATGATGATGATGATGATGATGATGATGATGATAATAATAATAATAATAATAATAATAATAATAATAATAATAATAATAATAAATACCAATACAAATAATATTCAGGATATTTGGACAAAAAGTTAACGAAATAGGCAATAAAAATAAAAGTTGTATATGCAGAGACCTGGCCGTTTGACAACTAACTAACGTTTTTTCTCTACTATTTTCTACGATGGAATATGAGCGCAGAGCGCGGTAGTATTTTCTTATCGCGCCAGAAGAGGCCTGCAAAATTGTTCAAGAGGTCTATGATCATTGACGTTTGGAAGAAGTGGAAGGCGTGTGAGAACAACGACGAGTTTTCTGCAAAATGAAAGGCTCACCACGTTCGTGTCACGGCCGTTTGAATCGACGACTTAATACCTCCATTCAAGCAGAGAGTTGGCAATGATGTAAGTCAGAGCTACGCCAAAATCGTGATTGACATGGGCTCTCACAAGTTGACGATATGCCGAATTATCACGAATATTAGTTACCCCTCCTTGCTCAAGTTTCACTGCACGGCACACTCGAGTGCCTCCAATGATCCGAGGAAGATGAGAGCGACTGTTATTCTGAATTAACAAGCCCGGCTTTTTTTTTCTTCCGTGTATTGTCTTCGTACATTGCAATTTACTTCTTACAATAACTTCTTACAACAGAAGTATTCAAATGTATTCACATATCAACATGGACGAAAACCAGACATGCAAGAAGTAAAAAGAACAAAGCATAACATGGTAGATACCTATATATAAACAATGCAACGCCATTTCTGCACGTGTTGTTAAAATAAAAGCATCTCCATACTAATTTTCATAATTTCGTATTTGGTTGAAAAAGGCCAACGGAAGTTGGAAAAGCATTTACAATCTCGCAATGAGAAACAAACAAAAAATGTTAACAATATATATCTATAATATCCCGGTTAAGGGGGTGACATACATTTACTAAAATAACCGGTGTCGGCATTAAATAAGCCGAAAAAGTTCATATGTGGTAAAGCAAAACAACCCAACCAAACACCATAAATAAATACTGCAACATCTACAGCAACTGAAGGATGAACACTTTTATTAAAATACCAGATTCGACATTAAATAACCCGAAAAGGGTTGATATGCCGCAAAACAAAACAACCAAACCTCAAGTGTATAAAAGTGTAAGTCATGGATACGCACATAGGACTCATCATACTTTCCAGCACGAAATATTAAGCCATGTTGGAAAGAACACGCGATTTATTGTACGCGTCCGGCACTCAACTGAACCCATTCTCACGGACGGATAACCTGTCATCTACAAATACCATAACATTATTCTTGGTGTTGACCTGGACGAAAATGCACAGATTGGATTGGATGTCGTGATTCACGCATGACGAATACACTGGATGACTCAAAACTGCACTCAGAATCACGCGGCATGCCACAATCTGTGTCGTATATCAAAAGCGAATCGATAGTAATATTTCTCTTGACGGTGTGTTATTGACATAACTTTAACATTAAAGTTATCCAAAGATAAATTTGGAACAATGTCCGCCGTATTAAGCAAGGGCTATTGTAAAGCGGATGCTGCTGTGTCTTCATTAAACCAGTGAATTGGCAAACACGGTTTTAGTCATAAAAATCATACTAGACATATCCAGTAATCTCAGGTATAATATGAATTATATTTACCTAACGGATAACATAGACGTAAAGAGGTTTGTTATTTTTATTCTTAGTTCAAATGTATATACGAGTTGGTGGTGTATACAGACACACTGTAAATTAGATGGCAACGCTGGATAAGAGAGTCGCACTTTCTATAAATGCTCACAGAGACTGTAAGGGATATTAGGGAGTGGTTAGATCATCATTGAATGAGAGTTTGTGGCAGGAATACATTGAGAGCTGCGTGATATATGTGGGAGACTTGTTCAGTTAAGTGACAATTTTGGCTGATTAAAACAATTAAAATCTATGTTTGTATCACAACTCATTCCCAGAACTAAGGTGTATTTTCGCATGTTTTATTTTGTGATACAAGATTTTAAGAAGAAAATAAAATTAGTCAGTTTTCGTTTTATAATAAATATTAGCAACTAAATGTAACCTTTTTGAATCAGGAAAAAGTGAGTTTGCAAAGTCAGTTAATCCAAAATAAGTTCTAACACAAAATCCAAAATGGGTCTCTGTCTACTCGCTATATCTCCTCTTTATTTATTTTAGTTATACCCCTCCCTTTGTTCAGTATAGAGTAGAGTGGATCCCCTAGAATTTATAGTCCTATGCCGGCACTTTTTTTTAGTGGATTTCTTTTCGCACCTAACAGCAAAAAAATGGTCCGGTGCGTCGTCTCCATTCTATAAGCTGCATTCGTCACGTCCTCTCGTGGAGAGTGTTTCGACCTTGTTAAATCTCGCGACATTTTAAGGAACGCAGGTAGAAATAATTGCCTTTCGTATCTCTAAAAATAGAATTAAGTAATGCTAGTATTATTCTATTTTCATATTCCTTTGATCTAAAGCAGGGGCGGGCAACCTTTTCAGAATGAGGGCCAGATGAGACTTTTGATGGAGATCGCGGGCTGGAGTGAAACGAATACTCAGCATTACTATATTTTGTTTACATGAATACATTCTACAAACATTGAATTGAACACTCTACAAATCTGACATTTTTTTTCAAGAGACTTCTGTATGTTATGTTATAAAAGGCACCGACGAAGAGTTATTTTGGAATCATAACAAATATGACGGGGAAGTAGCAAGTTGATCCAGCATTCGTTTTGAAACATCTTACATAGGTTCTATGTGGCATGCCCCTGCCTCGTCTCGCGTTTCCTCTTTGCCTCTTTCTTTCTCTTTTTCTATTTTTATCTCTTAATAGTTAAAGAAAAATGAAATATACATGCATAATCGCTCGCTGATATTCATACATTTTTATTCCACTGTAAATCTTAATTGAAACCTACTTTTACGTCTATGTCACAAAATGATATGAGTTTTACTGGGAGGTCCGCGAGCCGGATTGCAATAAAAAAGCATAGCAGTGTGGCAGGCCGGACGCTAAGCCTTCACGGGCCGTATGTGGCCCGCGGGTCGGGGGTTGCCCGCCCCTGATCTAAAGCGTCAGTCACACGACACGATTTTGATTGCCGTTACTTGTAGCAGCGAGTACCCGTCATAGCGACTGAGCTGGCCACACGAGACGACTACCTGTCTAGCAGGTTGTTCAGCAACAGGTTTTTTAAAAAACCCAAACAAGCTTTGGTTTAAAAACATCGTCAGTTCCTGCTATATTTTTCCTAGATTTCTTAATTTTAGTTATTTTATTCCTATATGCATCATTCAAGTTCTTTAATTAGTAGTAATTCATCAAAAAACAGCTGAAAAGAACCCTGTAATTTAGGTGATTAAAGTAGGCTTCATCGATTTTTCTATGTTGTGGGTGGCTGTCCCCCTCTATGATTGTAAGTAGTGATTTTAAAAAAAATGCCATTAACCCCAAGTAAATATGATCGTAGAATACACGTGAAGCTTTCCAAAGTTAGTGAAGTAAAACACTTTAAGATTGAGACACTTTTTATTTCAATTCGTCATGCCCATTTTGGTAGGAAGTTGAATTTACCAACATTGAACAACGCTTTTTCGTCTAACTATAGCTTTTATTTACATATACAGCGAAGGTATTACATAATTTGTTGGGGGTCATATTGTTTTCGATTTAGTGACTGTTAACGAAACTGCCTTTACACAATGTTGCTATTTCGTTGCTTCTTTGTAAGGGGGTTAGTGTCGAAGAAAGTGTGTAAAAAAGTTATAAAATAAATTAGGATAATGTTCGGTATAAATTTATATAGAATAAAACTCGATGAATGTGACAATTGGAATTAAAATAATGATCTGTGTTCGAAATGGACTTGGAAACATGTTAACTGTCGTGAATTAAACAACGTAACGTTATTCGTAACTGACGTATAATCATACTAATAAGTATATAATTAAATAAATCGACGGATCTTAATTTAAATAGAAGTGTACGTATTTGGTTAATGTGTATTGCCTCGAAGGTACTGTTGCGTGCTGCAGTTATTTAAGTGAATTAAACAACAACATTTGTTACATTAGGACGGGCCATGTATTTTGAAAACGGGTAGGGTATCTAGTATGAATTGTGAACTGGATGAAAGAAATAGGATTCAGTGCAAAATAAGTACACATTAAGTGCATATGTGATGTGGGACAAACAGGCATGTCTCATAGTGAGTCATTTCTGGGAATCATAACATACTGGCCGAGAGGAAACGCTCGGATCAAAAAGGTCAGACACAAAAGCGATTTGAGTTATGTTATGACATTCGTTGAAAGGCAAAGGGATCTGACGTCACATATCCCTGGTGAGAAATTAGCTTTCGAGACAGTTTACCATGGAAGCGCGTCATAGACAGACGTCCATAAACTGAGCTCTGCAATGCGTAGTCTGGGTGACATCGCCAGATATGGGCTAAGATGTAGAAGAATATAACCGATTGCATCCCGTCACGTTCCAAAAGCAGTATGAAAGAAAGAGTTTGAATGAACCGACCGACGAATGGAAACCTCTCCGACCGAAGTGTGAAATAAAAGAACAGAAATAACTCTCAAAAAGTCTCGTCTTCGAATGTTTTTGTATCCGTGCATTAAAACAGAATTTGCCCACAAAACAAATACACCACTGCGATCACGAGCCAGCGACGGAAATGAGTGTGCCAGCAAACCCACGACCAGCGGAGGCATAACTCTGTAAGGTAACTTTATTGTGCATAACATTTTGGGGTCCTATTCTGTAAAGCGAAAGGAACTAAAAAATCTAACGAACACTGTGTTAAAATGTTTAAAGAATTTGAAAGAGAACTATGCTTACAATATTTAATTTGAAAGGTTAAAGAGCAGATATTTAAACGAGAAAAGAATAAAAGAAAATATGTATTAAAAGTGTCTGTTAAGAATGTCGGTTGAAAGTGCCTTATAGACAGTGTTAAAAAAGATTAGGGACAGCTTCATAATCTTCTCGTAAGCTTTCGTATTGTTTCGGTTACGAGAGGATTACATCACAAGCGTTATATAACAATGTCCTCCTTTATGTGCCGCGCCCCTTTCCAAGGACTATGTAACAAAAACGTTTTTGGGACCGCGAGCAATTGTTTAAGTGGTTTGTGAGAACTGCCGCAGTCCAGGCAGCGGTAGTGCCTATGAAATATGTGCCTTTTGGTGCCACGCCCCTTTCAGGGGTTATGTAACACATTCACCGAATATATATATATATATATATACATATATATATATATATTTCTTTTTCTTGTCGTACACAACTTTAAAATGGCATTGAAGAGACAATATTTATTACTCATGATGAATTAAGAAATTAAAAAGATGAAAGGGCGGCTGACCGGTTTCGTACCTCGCTCAGCAGAGCCAAATATCGAGGTATCGTATAAAAATATAAAAATATGTTATGAGAATTATAGCGAGGGAAAGCGGTAAAAAAAAGAGAACAAAGTTCAATCAAATAGAAACAACATTAAGCCCGAGGATATTTTCTTTTTGTTATCAAAGAGAACGTCTCAAGGACTTAATATAGATTGTTTCTAGGATATTGAGATGATAGGGAGAGTGCGACTTACTAAGAATGGAGAATAAGTCGATACTGAATTTAGAGGCACAGGTGCGGACAATTCAAGTATGCATTTTGGGAGCTCTAAACCTATTCTTGTTTTTGATCTAAAACTTATCACTATAGATCACTACTTATCTATTATATATAATCATAGGTGCTCATATTGTATTGAATTCTATACTAGGTCTGCTGTGTAAGTCATTGTACCCTAACATATGTACTACCTCTTTAAGTCGTCTTACTTTAGAAACAAAGTGAAACACTCTATTAAAAACTGGCAAGAATAAGCAAATGGCAAATACCAATAGAGCATTTATAAAAATACATTAACAATATTATAGCCTTACGTCAATCTACCAACGTTTCGATGCGTATTACTGCATATTATAAAAGGCAGAGTAAAACCAGTAACTAAATGCACATTTATAAGCTTGCTGACCTCAGTTAACAAAAAATGGAATCTGATCGTCTTCTCCACCCCAACATGCTTTCTTGACGTTCTCTTTCCTTCTTAAAATATTGCTTCGTTTTGATATTTTCCAAAGCAGGGCTCCGAATTTCTCACTTTTTATTTTGAATGTTGTTTAATTCTGCCTTTGATAAGATGCGGTAATACACTTTGAAACGTCGGTTGATTGATGTAAGGGTATTATATTGTTTATGTAATATTATATATATATATATATATATATATATATATATATATATATATATATAATAGTAACTATGTGTGTGTATGTATCCGACTGATCTTTGTGTCTGATGTTCACCCAAACTGCTGGACAGAATTGCTTGAAAATTGGCATGTGGACTAATGACGTCTCAGTAATGGTCCTCTGTAACATAAGATAAATATATATATATATATCACTTCAACGCTGAGTGGCTTGGGCGCCCACCCCCAGTGAAAACCGTATTTTCCTAGATTCAAACGTAATTAAAACCATCATTAAATGACCAACAATAATGTATATTCTCAAAATTTAAGCACATTTTGATACAATTAAGATGACCTTGCAACCCCCCCTCCCTGAAAGCTGATTTCCATTTGATTCAAATGAAGTTCAAACCATAGGTAAATTACCAAAAATGAGGTCTATTTTTTAAATTCTAGCAAAATTTCATATTAAGAGGTTTTCCGCCCCAACTGAAAACTGAGTTTACGTTTGATTCAAATCCAATTTAAACCATAAATAAATGACCAAAAGTGATGTATATTCCCAACATTTTCGCATTGGTTTGTAATATTAAGAGAGTCCCCAGGGTCACACTTAAATGTGAACCATATGGCCACTGAAAATACAAATAGGTTCAATTTAAATTAAATGTAGACCTTATTTAATACATATTAAATAATGGTGATTTACATTCTATATATATATATATATATATATATATATATATATATATATATATATATATATATACAGGGCTTTACGGAGTCCTCCAAAAAGGAGCGCGCTCCAGGAGCACGTTTTTTTTTGCCGGAGCGAAGGAGAGGAGGGCTCATTTTATATTCAGCGGGAGTTGAGCGGGAGCAACTCCATTTGGGACTAAAGAGCGGTGGTTTTATCGCTCCGCGCTCCTCGCTCCAAAATTATTTGATTTTATTTTTAAACATTAGTTTTTTATTCAGCAATATAAAGGAAAAGTAAAGAAAGTCTCAGAGTTTACTCTGAATTATTTTTTAAAATTATATCTCTGGTAGAGAGAGGGAGGGGCCTCAGGCGGAAGTCAATTTTATTGTAATGTTTTTAACAATCTGTTTTTATTGTTTTATTCGTTATCCCCCCACCCCACCCCGTCGACTTGCTATCAAGCGATGAGACAGATCAAAGGCGTCATTTAAGTTTTTAATGCAGTCAGTGACTTGAGCGTTCTATTTCTTTGGAAAGATTAACGAAAGTTGAAATACATTTGAGTTAGAGGTACGAACGATTTTGACACCATCTGAGTGCAGGTCGGGAGGAGGGCGAGAGAGAGAATTCAAAATGTTTACTAACTGACCTGAGATAATTACTAAGGCCCTTTTAAAAAGTACACTGCTATTTTTCTGTTTAATAAAAACTCCGAAAATTAGCACTGTAGATAGGGGAGGTAAGTTGCCCAATCAAGTTACAGAGTACAGTCTACCCTACTATTTAATTCATATAACTTTGGGGAGGATATATGTGGATTCATACCGTTCCTAAGTGTATTAGTGAAAGTTATGTTGTTTTTCTTCTCTTAGACTAGATAGTCTGCTTGACTGGATACAAGTATGTATGTATAATACACAATTTAGGAAAACTCGTCAAAGGAAAACTCGTCAAAGGAAAACTCGGCAACGGAAAATTCGTCAATGGAAAATTCGGCAACGGAAAACTCGGCAATTTTGGCTAAGTAGGAAAATTCAGCAATTATCGAATAAATATCGATTGAAAATAGATTTTAGAACCATTTTTACACGAGATATACTTGTAAATACGGGGCTACCCCCTCCCCAGTGAATAATATTTTTTATATTATTTTTTTGGTACTTGTGCAGTTTACGAACCGGGCTATTTTTTAGATAAGATTTTCAAGTTAAATTAAATTTTTACGAAATCTTTTGTTTATTAAATTGTTAGGTGAAAGTACAGAATAGTAAACAAAGCCCCCCTCACTCCATGTTAAGAATGACTTTCTAAATAATGTTATTTCAATCTGGTTCGTAATTACGTTACGAAATTAAAGGTTTGGACCGGTTATTTTTTACATAAAATGTTAAAGTTAAATTCAATTTTTACGATATCTTCTGTTTATTAACTTGCTACGTGAAAGTACAGAATAGTTAACAAAGCACCCCCCCCCCATTCTCCCCATGTAAAAAATCGTTGTCTAAATAATGTTATTATTTCAAGCTGGTTCGTAATCAAATTACGAGATTAAATCCATCATAATGCATTTAGATTTCTTCGTAAAATGTCAGCCATTTTAATTGACAAAACATCAATTACTTCGTGTGTGTGCAAAAATTAGAAGGAATTTATAAACTATCGAGTAGAAAGTCATTCAAACTGGCTTTAAATTCTTAGAAAATGTCCATGTATTTAAAAAAGACAAAATTGTGTTCTTGTTCTCAGGAAACGAAAATTTACGTATAATCCTATATTTCGTCCGACATGTTCTCCTATAACTCTCAAAATATTAGCGAGATTTAGCCAAATACTATCTTACGGTCTTACACTTAAAGTGACATCTCAACCCACTCATTGGCAGAATAGAACGTTTATGAAAGTAGGTACATTTTTATTATGGAGCGCTGAAAAAGAGCCGCTCCTTTTTTATAGGAGTTGGAGCAGGAGCGGCTCCTTTTTGAAAATGGGGAGCGTGAAAGGAACCAGCTCCAATTTTGGGCGTTGGAGCAGGAGCGGGAGCATCTCCAAAAGTAGTGGAGCGAGAGATAGCGGGCAAAGCCAGATAGTATATATATATATATTTATATATATAGATATATATTTAAATTTTAAATCTCCGAAACAGTTACATGGTAAACAGCTGATGATCCCCGTGTTAATATTAGACGCTTAAGGTCTCCTGTTTTTGTTTTACTCTTAGATAATTAACCCCCTCCCCGAATGTTAATCTGCAATATCTTGGATTTAGTTAGTTGGTCTGGGAATTTAAACTGCATTTTACATTTTTTTTTTTTTTTAAATGACTCAAAGCTTCTTTAGACTATATATATATATATATATATATATATATATATATATATATGTGTGTGTGTGTGTGTGTGTGTGTGTGTGTGTGTGTGTGTGCTGGGGTTATAATATAAAAAAAACTATATTTGTATACAGTTCAGGTTGATTCTTATGGGAAACAACATTCAAAATCAACATAAAGTTGGATATTCAAATCTTCAGATCGATTTCTCAAAATGTGTAATAGAGTACTAATAATTAACATTACAGCTCAGAAGTATTTCTTTCTGTGTTTAAATAGATTTCATGTTTTGGAGCAAATAAAATTAACACGCGTTTCAAAAATGTTTTAACAAATGCAAGTAGTAACACAAACATCCCGTAACCAATAAGTGTTACCAAATGAGAATCATGAAAATACATATCTAAATTATCGATGAAAAACACTTGAACGCAAGTACGGAATTTGCTTACACATGTTGCAAAGTTTTTTATCAAAGTCTCAGTAAACCTACATTCGAATGTTCAAACAATATCGTATTCACATTGAAATTCTCACTTAACAGACTCACAGAAGTCAAGGCGTAAGTAAACCAGGATTATTAAGAAAACCTACATTCGAATGTTCAAACAATATCGGTTTCACATTGAAATTCTCACTTAACAGACTCATATAAGTCAAGGCGTAAGTAAACCAGTATAAGTGAGAAAAACTACATTCGAATGTTCAGACAATACGTTTTCACATTGAAATTCTTACTTAACACACTCACAGAAGTCAAGGCGTAACTGAACCAGAATAAGTGGGGAAATATAAAAATAAATTCGTACATTTACCACCCACGACTAATCATTAATTCGATTCGAAATAATTTTCAAATTGTGTTAGCATATATACATTTTGACGCATTTTCATGGCTTTGTATTGTTCTCAGTTTGCAATAAAATCCGATGATGGGATTATTGAAAGATATACACATCCGTGTGTATACAGGAGTTTAAAAAATATTTTGAACGGTTCAAATAACATTTTTCCAAATATGTTTTCAATCTTCCTATACACACGCTTTTGTTTTTCTTTGTTTCAAAACTGACATCAAATGAACAGTATGATACAACTCTGATATGATTTTGATATGATATGATTTTATTTATACAATTATTTATATCTAGCTATCCTTTAATGACACACGGATGACAATTATTTGTAAACAAGTTACAATCACCATCCGTCTATCTATATATGGCTAATATATATATATATATATATATATATATATATATATATATATATATATATATATATAAATATATATATATATATATATATATATATATATATATATATATATATATGTATATATATATATGTATATATATATATAGATAGATAGATAGATTGATAGAGAGAGAGAGAAAGAGATTATGCAAACATTTTTGAAAATAAAGAATTCTTGTTTCATTATACTTTTTACAGAAACAAATATTTTTCTGAGGGTCTTTTTTTGTATTAAAATCCAAAAAAAAAAATAAATGTTCCATATATTTCATAGGTTTCACGAACGTTTTCGATTCTTCGTCGAATCATTCTCAGGTGTCAAAGCCAAATGAACAACAAATCTGAAGAAATAAGAGAATTAAAAAAAACAGCAGATAAACACGCAGAGAATGTGTTTGCATTGTTCCAAGAAGTCGTTGACGATTGAAATTCAGCAACGCTGGATAGCATCATAGAAAAAATCGCATTACGTTAAGCATTTTAAAATGTTACAACTGGTTTCATATGTGATGCTATAGTTGTTGTGTTTTCATGTAGATAGCTTCCAGTATTTTAAATTTGTTTTAATTGGTTTCGTAATGTAAAATTTTAGTGTTATTGACTATACTTTGTCTTAAATCTAAATGAGGGCAGTTATGGCTTTGTATATGTTTGTTAATTGAGCTAGACATTACATGATGCGTAGTGAGGCGGCAGGTTAGGGTAGTGCTTGGTTAACCATTGTTTTTATTAGCTTTATTCATATATAGAGATAGATAGACATAGACACATATATAAATATATATATATATATGTATATATATATATATATATATTACTATTTCATGTATCACCATGAGATTTCATAAGGAGATATAATTTTGTATGTATCAATTTTCAGTATTTACTTCAAAAGTGCTCGATACGTAAGGAGAGCTAGGTAGTAAGCATTTTAGCCTGATAGTTCCACTCGGGGATAAAACGCGGGAGCCTCTCTCTCTCTCTCTCTCTCTCTCTCTATATATATATATATATATATATATATATATATATATATATTATATATATATATATATATATATATATATTTATAACGTTACTAGACATAAGGTAAATAGCATTATATATTTATTTCAATCTTCGTAAGAGGACATACAAGTGCTACAATTAATTCCTCCGTCTTGGAAGTTTTCTAGTGTCTATCCCTTTTTTATCTATCTCACTATCTATCTCTCTATCAATCTATATATCTATCTATCTCTTTCTCCTACTCTCTCTCCCTCTCTCTCTCTCTCTCTCTCTCTCTCTCTCTCTCTCTCTCTCTCTCTCTATATATATATATATATATATATATATATATATACATATATTTAGTTTTAGTTGTACCATCTACTTATCAGTGGGTTCATATTCGTGCACTTTTTGTGTCGACAAATATTCATGTGATATTTAATGACTTCCTAGAATAAAAATTCTCGCGCAGCTTTGCCTCGGGCCGTCAATTAAATGCTGACGAAACTGAACATTTGAATAGGAATATTATTGAAAAGAGAAAATTCACAAAATCTTGAGTTAACGAGAACTAGTTTAATCTATACTGAGTACCATGACCGACACTTCTTTTATTCACAATAGCGCGACACACAGAAATACTGGTGAACGCACATAAATCCACTCACGCATATATCTATGCCTCTCTATGCCTCTCTATATTTTTCCCTCGCTCTCTCTTTCTCTGTGTGTATATATATATATATATATATATATATATATATATATATATATATATATATATATATATATATATATAAAATCTTCTTTGTGATATAGTAGGAAAAATCCCAGCAGAGTGCTCGATTAATTTACAATTAAAGTTAAAAATTAAAAATTATTTTGGTACAGAAAAATGAGTACAACATTCGTACCGTCGGTTTCAAGGACAGAAGGGCTTAACCATCTGGCTCTGTTTAAGTGATGACAACAGAAGCTGTGTTTGAAACCAACAATGGACAGACGGACAGACGTAGGTAGACGGATTGACGGACGGACGTAGCTGGACGGACAGATGGACGTAGCTGGACGAACGGACGTAATTTTTAATTGTATCGCACCTGGTCTTCACAAATAGTCATGTATTTAGTACTTGCTAGGATATGCGTTGCTAAACCTCGATTTAAAACACCTGGTCATCCTAAATCGTCACCCATTTACTACTGGCCAGGATATGCATTGCGTAACTTCTCCCTTTGACCGATAATAATGACAATAGAACGTTCTTAACATTGTATTGTCTTATTCTCGAACAACACCAGATACAAGGGGGCGTCCAGAGCTATACTAACATCACTCTTTCCTATTCCCCTCCGAAGCGAAACGCAAAAAAACAATAATAATGTGACGATGGCATAAAAACAATATCCAAACCTATCACTATTACATCATGTGCCTATCAATATTTCCTCATTTGCACAATATAACATTAAAAATCATGATCAGATTGAACAAAAAAGATGGCTATTTGACCCCCAAAAATGAATATTGTTTCAAACATTTTGGATATTATCTGCCCGGGTTATGCCGGTTAAAATAATATCTTATTATGGGGTGTTTGTTGAGTATTTAAAAAGTGTTTGCGTTACATACACACAAGTTTTTGCCATATACATATTGAAATTGGTCATTATGATATCTCAAGCCATTTCACATAGCGAGCCGTAGTAGTAACGAACTCAAATAATTAACATAATACAGAAAAATAATTTATTTGTTTTTATTTTATTGTTTTCAAAACATTTTTTTTTGTAATAATAGTCAAAACCTTTTTTCTTGGAAATCCAGTAACTTCCGGAATCAAACTTTTTTCTTAAGGTTAGGGCATTTCCCTAAACCCTAACCCCTAACCATAACCCTAACCCCTAACCGTAACCATAACCCTAACCCCTAACCCTCCCAAAAAACATTATTTTCACTAAATATTAAAAAAAAACACATTCCGGTGCTCAGAAACATTATTTCTTGAAAAAAAAAAGATTATTCTATTTTGTTTATTTTCTTCAATGAAATTTATTTTAAAGATTTGAAAACAATCAAATAACTTATCTTTCAAATAGTCTGTTATGTTAATTATTAGAATATGATGAAAGAAAAGTCTGAAATTAATATGAATAAAAAAAATTGTTGTATCACTTTCAGGCATTCGTAGACACTTTCTTCAACCCTTTTTCCATATGGATACTACAATACGTTTTTACCCATTTTATTTTTCATGTATTTGTTTGTCTGTAAACAGAATCACTTGAACTGAGATGTTAGTTAATAAAATGTTGATTAACGCAGATAATTCGGACGATTACTTAACCAAAAGTTAGAAATACTTAAACACGTTGTCTGCCGCCCCGCTAGAAATGTTGCCAGGAAGAGGCATACATCTCTTTCGCTGAAATCATCTGATTTGTCCGACTTCTGTTTTACTGAAGTCCCCCCTGACACCTAGGTGGCATTCATACTTTTATATTCAAACCTACAGCCTAATTACTAGTTATAAACTGTTCAATGTGTATTCAATAACAAAAATGATTTTCCACAATGAGCAGATTATTTCAGTTGGAATCGAATTGTAGGGAAACAACATAAGCTATTATGTCGGAGAATATAGATGTCTATATTATAAATCAAAAGTGAAGGGTTCGAACGCAAAACGCGATAAATCCAAATCGTTTAAATTGAGACCGTAAATTAAAATCAGGTTAAATTTTAAGTTTAGATTTAATATATTCGTGTTTTTATACACGAATATATTAAATCTAAACTTAAAATTAAACCTGATTTTAATTGAAATCAAAAAGAAATGATATCGGTATAATATTATGTAACACGTAGTTTTGGGGTGTCCTTGAGTGTTGAAATGCAACACTTTCAAAAGACAGTTTCGTGATTTTCAAAATGGCGTTTATCGCGTTTTGCATTCGAACTCTTCACGTGTTCAGTCCCCCTTCAAAAATAAGTAAATCACTACAATGGTTGTATTTATCTTACGAATATTTCCTAAGTCACACATCACTACTTAAAATGTTGATTCATCGAAATAAATTCCATTGGTTTCTATCACTGCTTCACAGCCTCTCATAATTTTTTCACACACAAATAGAAGTAAGAATGCACACGTTTGTCCTAGTCACAGGACTCTTGTGATAATATACAATGGGCCTATTGTAAAAAGATATTGTCGGGTGATGTGGCACACGGCGCTAAAAATAGTTCGGTTTTAAATTAGGGAATCATTGTGAACACGTCGTGCTGCTTCATGAAAGCCGGGTGTCTTGTCCAGGTTTGAGGCTCCAAATGTGGTACTATTGTACCATGAATATATGTCAAGATCGAATGTTGGTAGCCACGAGTTTCGTACGAATTTTTAGCAGTTTGTTCGTTTCTTTGTGAATTCAGATCTGCAAAACTGTAATATTGTCGCTGCTGTTCCCAATTGGCATTGAGCGTCTGGTCGGCATTTCTTTTTGTCGGATAAATTGTTTTTATGAACTATCTTAGGTCAGATAAATAAGATGAATTTGTGAGTTAAAAGAATATATCTGGATACAATTTGGACATAACTTATTTGTCTTATAAATTTACCCGTGTCTTAAACCCGCATCCGTCCTTGCCAGTTAGCAAGATGAACATCTCTATGCAGAGAAAAAACAACTATCATTCATAAATCCCACCTCTCTATTCACCACAATCATCGGCTACTCGCACAGGCTGGATGTTCAAGCTTTTATATGCATGCCTAACATCCGTTCTTTGAGAACTAAAAGTACATATTTACGTTGACTTTTAGCACTCACCGACCCCAGTACTTTCAAAACAAGGCTGAAGTGTTTAACTGACTGACAGTTCTACAAAACCTAACTTTAATTGGTTTTAAGACAATATTAAATCATGTGTTTATACTAAAGTAAAAAGATTATAATTTAATTAATTATTCCATTAATTGACTTAAATTACTATATTCCTACCGATCATTTCAACAAGTTTTCGTAGAGTTAAGTCGCACTTTTGGATAGTTTGGCCTTTACATTTCAGTCAATTTTATCACACACCAGTCCAATGGGACTTCATTTTCTTATTCAAATGTTTTGATGTTCGCAAGTTTTCAACGTGAACATTTTTTATCAGGTTGTCGAATACTGTCCATTATGTCGAAATGAAATGGAAGTCTTTTTAACTAATCGTAAAAAAGCCCTGGTTTTCAACTTACTGAACCTGGGGTAATACTTGCTACATGCTAACAGTCTAGAGTCTCTATGTATTTTATCTCTGTCGCTCTCACTCTGTTTCTCTTTCTATTCCTCTCTCTGACCAGTAATAATTTCAAAGAAGGTCATTAACGTCTCTTTGAGGATTCATTTATTGACAGTCACCTGTTGCGCTGTAACAGTTATTATACAAATGTCCGTTCTCGACTCGTTCTTACTCATTCTAAGTGCCCCTTGGGAGAGATGGATTTCCTCTCATCTGTAAAGTTAAATTATGGCAACACTTTGCTGGGTAAATACAGACTCAAATAAAACATATAATCTAGTACTGCGAAAAACTAGCAGAACTTTGTGGAAATGCAAACATGTTTCGCAAAATACAGCTACCGTTAATTAATCGCAAACACCTGAACTAGCTGCGAATAATGGTAGTCACATTCTGGCTAACTACAGAGTTGTTAGGTCTGACAAGAGGTTATTTTAACTGAATAAAGTAGTGTCCAATGGCTAGGTGATCCTCCAGGCATTTTTGTTTATTGCTGTTAGCCTGAAGCAACCTTACTGGGAAATGTCAACGATCTGTTCTCTGCTATTGTGTACCCTTCCAGATAATCCTCTCCCTAAGTAAAATTATACTTCACTTTTAACGAACTTCATATCTAACTTTTCTACATTGGGGAACGGATAAAAATCCGGCCACATGCGTGAACAACAATTCTTACAAAATAAAACTTGGTAAACAATTAATGAACACATGCTCTGTCCAATGCTGTAACCATTGACAACCAACGATACCAATAGATAAGAGAAGAAAGCAGTAGTACTATAATTTTACCCGTGTATCTTCCAAACTTTCGGGTTTACAAACACTTTTTCAAGTTGATGTTCTAAAACCTAAACATATGCTGAATAATACTTTAGAGAACATACTGAGTTTATATATGTAGAGTTAGAATGAAAAATGCAATAAATCCAATTTGCTTAACTTGTCACATTACAAAGTAAAAAGAAGAATATGATAAATGTATGCCGGATTCATATTGTGTAAAACATGATTTGCGGTATAGTCGAGTGTTGAAATCCAATTTCTTGAATTGTCACATTACAAAGTAAAAAGAAGAATATGATAAATGTATGCCGGATTCATATTGTGTAAAACATGATTTGCGGTATAGTCAAGTGTTGAAATCCAATTTCTTGAATTGTCACATTACAAAGTAAAAAGAAGAATATGATAAATGTATGCCGGGTTCATATTGTGTAAAACATGATTTGCAGTATAGTCGAGTGTTGAAATTCCATACTTTCTGTAGCGATGGCTTCGTAATTATGACAGTAATGTTAATCACGTTTTGCGTTCAAACCCTTCACACACCGCTGTTTTATTATAACTAATGAATCATTATTTTTCATGTCTAATGTAACACTCGAGAGTTAGGGTTAATGAGATGTATAGATTAGCAGTTTAATGAGCATTAAAACTCTCTATAAAACTGCACCTCAAAACAACCGCTAATCGAATAAACAGCAATGCGTTCACGTTTGTCAGAAAGATGGCCCCCGAAATATATTGTTGATTTATTTTATTAGGTTAACCAAAATGTGTGTGCCTTGTCAAAATCATTGATCTATTATGCATGATTGCATTTAAAATTAACACGTAATCGATCGAGACAACCGTTGTCCACGACCTTCTACCAACTACCGGAAATATTTCGGATTTGATCAATGTAGCAATCATTTATTGGAATCGAAACATGCTAAACATACATCTACTCTATCAGAAACAAGAAATGTGAGTCATCAAAAAGAAAATAGGGGAACGCGAGAGCTACGAGCCTGCCTGGAGTTAATACAAGGTAAACTATTTTATTATGCATGACATTATAATCATGATATTAATTAGTCCAACAGTGGCTTCGTTGCTGTTGGACTGCTGTTCTGTTCAGTCCTAGGAATTCCCTCCTCCCAGGTGTTACTTTCTCTCTGAGAAGGGTATTGTTAATTGTAAATCGCCTGAGGCGTCCCTACAGAGAAATGCCGCCGAGGCTGCTTATGGATTTTTGTAGACCAGTGTACGCTTATTCTAATGCGCTGGTTTCTCAAAAGCACACTTGACACTGTGTCTAACCGCCTGCCAAAAAGGAAAATAACATGTTATAAATATTAATAGAATATTATTTAAGAGAAAGAAAAACAGAATGATATAAGAACACTGAAAATTATTTGTTGTTATTTAAAAAATAAATGCATTGTTACACATTGACGAATGTAGAGTCATAAATTTGATCATACTTTTTATTTATGACTTCTGTTATTTTCCTTTTAAATATGTGTACCTGAAAAAACGTCATTTCTTTCTGAACAACATGATATAACGCGGTAACAATGAACGCTTATATGGTTGTATTCAGGGCGATTCATCAGAGCTGCAACATTTGAAAATTAAGTATTTGGAGCGATAACTAAACGGGGTTTGCAAGCGTAATTTCCTATGTAATTAGTGAACATTCAATTACAAGCTACGAAATATAGGAACAAATATGGCGGTCTGTGAATTCACGCACTAATACACTTGTAATAATAAATTGGCAAAAGTAAGTTAATAAAATAATTCTCATCAATCTTCCGAAAAAATACCAATATATATATATATATATATATACACATATATATATATATATATATATATATATATGTATATATATATATATATATGTGTGTGTGTGTTTGTGTGTGTGTGTGTGTGAGAGAGATGCATACTAGAACCACTGTCAACTGTTTCGTCATGAATAGAGCTCAGATTTTATTTTTTTAATCAGGCAAAACTTACTTGGGAAAGCCATATTAATTTTAAAAAACAAACATTCTATAAAAGTTTTTTTTTTCCTGAGTATTGATTTACTCCTCTCCAGGAGTTAGGCACAAGGCCAGTTCTTATCTTACTCCCACAAGTAAGATGTAAACCAAGGTCGGGTCGGGAAAGTGGCGTTTAAAAATTGCCTGGCAGCCCCGTCGGCATTCCCGGTAGGGCGCCTCAGGCAGTAAGCAATAAACTTACTCCTCCCCAAAGAGGGGAGGCGAAGCCTAGGAGGGTTGACCTCCTAGAACTGCACAGACCCATAGACCGGCGTAAATCAAGCCCCGAAGGCCAAGACAACACCAGTCTATGAGGTGCAGTATCCATCGGAACAGATACTACACTTTGATCTGTTCCTGAGTAATTTACCTATATATTTTAATAACAAAAAGTACATGAAATAGAATTTGAGACAGAAAATGTTCAGTTTTAATTGTCCTGATTCGCAATCAACTAACTAAATAAATACCTTTTCTACATTTTCTGACTATCACTTTCTCTCCTTTCACTCTGTAACTATCTTAATCTGTGGCACAGATTCGAATTTCGTAATTAGTGCTAATAGACTTTGTTTATTCTTTGTTTCTGCTCAGCCCCGCCGACAAATTAATCTATTGTGTGTAGTTATATTAATCACATAAAATTTAGCATACACTCATCGTAACAGAAAACATATGTGGGAAATGATAACATATATATATATGTATATATATATATGTATATATATATATATATATATATATATATATATATATATATATATATATATATATATATATATATATATATATATATATATACATACGTACATATATGACTTCAATAAGTAAACAGCTTAATCTTCGTTATAGCCGTGTCGTAATACACCCAGATAAACATGTATTATGGTGAAATAAACATATGGCCACTGGAATCTCAATTCAATTGGTTATATATATATATATATATATATATATATATATATATATATATATATATATATATTGAACATCACGTTTAATATGCAAATATCTTTTATGTCATTGTTTATTTTGACGTTTTTTTTTAAATTTCGGACGCAAGCATGTCTATCTTAAGAGAAATACAGTCTCAATCAAAACATAGGATACTAATAAGAAATGTTGTCCTTGTTAGAAAGCATTGTTTATTTGGTAATATTAATTATTAAAAATAATAATGAGCAATTAGAACGCCATACAATGCATTTTAGTTTTATTAACTACTATGTTTTCAATTTAATTTACGAAGACATACTTCATCATCAGAATTTCTGAATTTCAAAATTAAGATATTTAAAATACCTTTGTTTTTTTTTTGTTTAGTCCTTATCTCGTTCTTGGTGTTTGCGGTTCGGTGTTGATGACTCATCCATATTAGTTTCATCAACACCGAAACGACAACACCAAAAACGAGATGAGGACTAAAAAAAAAAAATGGAAGAAAAAAGCAGTTAATAAAACTAAATTGCAGTGTATGGCGTTCTACATGCTTATTATTAATTTTTATAATTAATATTATAGGATAATAAAATTGGCAACATTCTTAGAAGCATCTATTAAGAAATAAAGAAAACCCTGAATGTTGTCAGTTAATATCGAGCCCAAAATATCAGTGATTTATCAGCAAAACTAATAATTTGCATAACTAGTCGCGTCTCACTTCGTGGCCTCGGATCACTGTCTACAAGCCATTGCTTCAAATAGCCAATGTTCCATTTCAATCGCAGACATAGCACAGGTGAGTTTCAGTTCAACTTGCGTTGGTGACCGTTATCACCGGGAGCAGTGAGTAAAAAATGTCCTTCATCAGCTCCGTTACAAATATATATAAGATGAATTATACATTGGTACAAGAGCGAGGTCCTTGGCAAAATTTCAAGACTCTGTCAGATAGAAGTGACAAATCACGCTATAATAAAAATGACCAGAACCGTTGGGGCTGAAAGATGTGCACCTGTGCTAATAGTATATTTTTATAGTAGTAAGCTGGCCTGGACATGCCAGGAATATAAGGACCATGTTATGTCGCCGTATCCTTGCCTATAGCATAATATAATGCATATTTTGTATTTATTAATTTTATGAATACATTTTTAAAGATGACAAGTCAGGAAATCACTAGTGACATCTAGCGGAGAAAGCTGCACAAATCATTCTGATTGTACTGGGCCGAGAGAGAGAGAGAGAGAGAGAGAGAGAGAGAGAGAGAGAGAGAGAGAAAAAACGAGAGACATACAGACAGACAGACATACAGACATACAGAAAGACAGCGCATTAGCGTTTGTAACAACTTTTTACATACCATATGAAGTATGTGTTGGGGTATTATTTCCGCCTAATTTATAGTAAGTAAAACTCATTATTGAACACCAGTGTTTTTCTGTTGTCATTGTTTTTTTTTATGTAAACCCGCTGTTATTATGAGGAAAGCTTCGACCAACAAAATACGAAAGAGAGAAAGTATCAAGAAGACGTAATGATGCACTGGGCAATAACTTACGACGTGTTAATAAAACAAAACTTCAGTTGTGTACTACATGAGAAGAGAGAAATAAACAGAGCGACGTCACCATTGCCTGAGCAATTACTTACTACGAGTTAACAGAACAAGATATCAACTGTGTACTACAAAACGCTGGTCAGAGATATTTTATTACAGTCTTGAATAAAATTACTGCTTAATCGTTTTCATTTATACCGACATTTTATAAAGTTTTCTTTTTTTTTACTTATTACTATCATCTTAACCTTTTACATCAAATAAATGGGCAATAAAAAAATGTTCTCACTTATATTAAACCCGAACCAAGCACATCGCTATTGAGATGTAAGGGTATACTGTGAATTTAAGGCCACGTTTATCCCTATACTGAATCTTCAGTAGAGAGTTATGCATGGAGATGTCTTTTCACACTACGTTTTAATTTCTACATGTTAGTACAGTATCGTAAACAGGGGGCAGGGAGGGAATTACAAAGACTAACAGTTCGAGGAGAGAAGCTATTAAAGTAGACAGCATTCCGATATCTGGAGAAGTCTACTGTTAAGCGGTGTAATTTTGCTTATTGTCGGCTGTAATAACGTCGAAGTAGAACTAGTGCAGCAATTTCATCAATTGAAGTATTTGTAAAACAAACGTAAGGATGTAACATCGCGGCGATGGAACAAAGACTGACGCTTAATAGACAGTGTTTGAACTAGTAAATTATAGGCTCGTTTTTATATAGGAAGGGATTATAGTTTTCTGCACTAACCAAGGTGTGAAACCACTACTCAATGCATGAGCAAATTGTGGCTTTGTGGAAATAAATGTTACTGGTAAGTGTGAGAAGATTTTAGCGCGGTAAAAAGAAGGCCACCTTCAATGCAGCAGCTTCGACGATATCTTGTATGTATTCGTTTCAATTTAAGTTACATGTGAATTATAGGCCGAGTAGGTTTAATGTTTGACTCTAGAGTAGAGTTCTATTATTCATGACAATATGTGGTTTAAAATGGTTCTCATAATTGTTAAAGGAAATATACTTTGTTTAATGGCATTTAATGGTACAATCCATTCATGACCTCGTTCCAGTTCAGGTTAGAGGTGATTTTCTAAGGATCCATACATTATTTTGCATATATGTACATTCGTTTGTTGGTCGAGATCAAAGTGTAGTATCTGTTCCGATGGATACTGCACCCTATAGACTGGTATTGTCTTGGCCTTCGGGGCTTGATTTACGCCGGTCTATGGGATTGTCCTGTGCAGTTCTAGGAGGTCCACCCTCCCAGGCTTTACCTCCTCTCTTTGGGGAGGAGTAAGTTAATTGCTTACTGCTTGAGGCGCCCCTACCGGGGAATGCCAACGGGGCTGCCCAGGCAATTTTTGATGGTCAGAGTGCTCACCTCTCGGGCGCTGGCTTTTCAACCCCCACTTTCCGACCCGAGCTTGGGTCACATCTTACTGGTGGGAGTAGGATAAAAACTGGCCTTGTGCCTAACTCCTGGAGAGGAGTAAATTACTCTATGTACATTCGTTTGCCCACATTTTTTTCAGAATAGTGCGTGAAAATACATGATTCGTTTAATCGATTTTTAACAAGAATTTTTGAAGATATTAATTTTAATTTATCCCCATGTTCTCTATGACACATTCTAAAGGCCGATAAAATGCAATGATGACCCATTTTCATGTGAATGGTTCATCTGGATATTAAGGTTAAATAAACTGCAAGAATGTATCAGACTAATCCGGAGAAACTCGATTTGGGTATACTTAATAAAAAAATGTGAAGTGTTTTTCAATTTTATCTACAAGACATGAAACAAAAATCTCTAATGAAGAAATTAAAATTAATGATTCATATTTTCTATATATTCGAAGTATTTCTTTATCATCAATTAGACTACTTAGCACAGTTTAATTCGTATTCAGGAAGAGAAAGTGATATGTGTAAGTGTCTGATACGTATGGATTCTGTTAATGTTTGATGGTGATCTACTCTATTTCGGGAATATATGGAGTCTTCTAGATACTATGTCTAGAAATACGATAAAGTATCGAAGCATTTGCAGAGCGCAGCCTATATTGTTCAAAGACTTGTGAGGTATATATACTAGTTGGGGATCCGTTCGCGACCACCGGTCTGACAGAAACTTAGCCATTTCAGATATGTTTTCTATAGGGCTGTTGTATTGTTCTTGTGAAGAGCCATGAACATCTTTAAGTTCACTAATGCATTTATACATTATTAAACTCTTAAATCAAGCATTTTAAAACGCTTATTTTCACAGTTTGGACAATTTTTGTCACGTTTTCCAACACTGAAGTTATATAAATTAACATCGTATTTTTATATTATTATGATGTATAGCTATTACTTTTACTGGTAGTTCAAAGAAATAAATAGTTATCATTGTATCATTAATGGAAAATTAAGTAAAATTATTTTTTTACAAGAATGTTTTTTCGTATTTGAAATCAGGCTAAAATATTTATGATTCTCATATTGATTCCGATACCCCGAAAGTTCTTATTTTTCCAATTCCCGATTCCGATTCCGATAAATCGTCCCAACACTGGTTGATTTACAAGGTTTCGAAAAATGTTCTGCATCACTTAAACAAATAACCCTGTAAAACTTATTTATCCATGATGTTATGGATTTAATAGTAGGCTAATACAGGGTGGGCCAAAATAAGGGTCCTATCTTTAAATTTGAATAACTTGAACTTGAATAACTTCCACAAAATAAAAGTTAAACTCACCAAACTTTATGTGTGTGTAGACTGACCCTTCCGAGATTTTTTGAACTAAATAAAACAAATTTTAGCCGAAAAACACTTCTTAAAACTTACAAAAACTAAAGTATTGTTTTTTACACTGTTTTGAGTTTTTTAAGCTAAAATAATGTTTTCTAAATGAGGGTGCGTTCCTTAGGGCTAATACGGCTCATGCTTGCTTCGGAAGGGGTCCTTTACTTATTCTAAAAAAAAAATAATAAAAAAGTAAATAATAAAAAAGTTATGAATTTTTAAAAATAGGACCCTTATTTTTGCCCACCCTGTACATAGGAATAATACAAAAATACCACTTATAAGCTTAATCTTGTAGTCTTTTCTGTCGTCGGGACATATCACTGGATTCAAGCACTACCTGTTCAGGAAAGATTCACTTCGGGATTAGGACATACTTACTTCATTATACACTCTCAACACAGGCCCATTTGCGGAAGGTATCAACTGAATTGTGTTAATGAAATGAGGAAGTCATTAATCAGATATGTTAATGCTACTCTTTTGCGGTAATTATCATCATCGACTGTGGATGTGACCTGTCATGTTTAAGCTTAAGTGACCTTCAACCAATGCCCTCTCATCACTGCCGTTCTACAGATGAAATAGTCAGAAATACTAATAAAGTCTGTTACATCACCCAACCTCTAAGGAGAAATCTAAGATGTCACAAGTCACAAGCAATTAAGATACTTCAACGTTCCAAACATACATTGCTGGACGTTCGATCTGACACGCATCCCTTTTTGTGATCTTGCTCGACTGAGGAATTACAAGGTTCGTTCATATCTGGAAAATAAGAGAAATATCGGTTTAAGACAAGTATACCTTTATTCGCCTTTTTGTTCAAAAAATGGATCCGTGTGGAATAAAGACCTAAAGAGAGGGCGATAATTACTTTCTGATCATATCGTATCCTGACAGCTTTAAAAACATATGTTCACATGTGTGCCCTCGCAAGGGGACTGACTATTATTTGCGGCGAGAAATAACTGCGTATTTACATACACATTTGTCAGCTGCTTTTCTTTTCCACAATGTAGATTGACTTAAAACTATGTAATGCGTGTGGAGGTAATCACATAATTTCAGCGTGTAATTCCTATTATATTTATTTATCGAGATCGCTACAACCATTTGATGTAAAGAGCTACATTTAACGAAAGATAATTATCTAAAAGACAGGAGATGTCATATTGAGCTATGTCTAAAAATCAAGGCTATATGAATGAGGGCAGCAGTCAGCAAGAAAAAGGTCCACGTGTCTGCAGTTTTAGGAAATACGATACTTGAATACGAAATATTATATCGATGTATGAAAACAGTGAATTTGTGGCGACCACTAAACATACAGATCAAACGATCTGGAACAAATTGATCAGAGAATAGATCAGAAAATTTGGAAGAATGCATCCCATAATAGTATTTGTATGCAATATTGAGACTAGTAACATCACGTCTGAGAGAAAGAAAGAGATAGACAGAGGGGGGGAGAGAGAGAGAGAGGGTGCGGAGAAGTAGTAAGGATCAGGATTCTGAACCGTATCAAGGGCATTCTAATTGTATAGAGGTTCACAAGCCCAAATATGAAAAAAAGTACTCTATAAAATGTCTGATAGTAAAGTTATAGAGGGAGAGAGAGAAAGAGTGAGAAAAAGAGAGATAGAGAGAGAGAATCGTTTCAGATGTAAAAAAACAACATTTTGAATGGATAGAGAGAACCGACTTTACAAGAGGCAGAAACAGAAATGGATGTAATGTATGAACTCATATAGTAATACTAATTCAGTTCGATAACCAAAGTTAAAGCACCCTGACTATTGTCAATACTAGCATAAGAAACGTGGTAAAGGTTTAACTGTTTGGTATTTTGCAGGTCGTGATTGTATTGAGGGGCATGTACAGTTCGGATGTTTTATTAGATCACCATTTATCAAGGACAATAACCACTAGTGGATTCGTGTTCATGAGATGAAATGTTTGTCGATCAGATAATAATGAAAAGTCGATTGTGTCAATAAAGGTAGATTGCTTATGAAGCGATTTGTGAAAAAGTATATGTTTATATTAGATTTGAAGATGACTATGATGTAATCGGTAGGGAAGTAGTTAACAGTGAATGTGTTGCACATACGGCAATATCTTGCGAATAAGCCTGGTTAATATAAATTCCGTCTAAAGCAGATCCACATGGTAGTAGAAAGGAAACTCTTTTTCGTTTGTGGTAATAAGACCAGTTCTTGCTGGAAAGAAAAGCGTAAAAAGGGTATGTGTATTACCAGAATCAAATAGAGAACAGGATAGACTATATGCATTACCGACACTAGAATAGAGAAACGAACAAAGTATATGTATTACCAAGAAATAATGCAAAAATAAAAGAGTATGTGTATTACCGAACATCAGATTTCGAAGACAATAGAGCATATGTATTACCGAAAATGGAATGGAGAAGAAAATAGGGCATATGTATTATCGAAAAGAGAATGGAGAGGATAATCGAATATATGTATTACAAAAAATAGAATGGAAAATATAATAGAGCATATGTATTATCGAAAAGAGAATGGAGAGGATAATAGAGCATATGTAGTACCGAACATAGAATAGAGAATATAATAGAGTCTGTTTTCCCGAAAATAGAATGGAGTAGAAAATAGAATATATGTATTACCGAAGATAGACTCGAGAATAAAAAAGAGCATATGTATTACCGAAAATCGAATGTCGAAGAACATAGGGCATATGTATTACTGAACGTAGAATTGACAATAAAATAGAGCATATGTATTAACGGAAATATAATGGAGGGGAAGATAAAGCATGTGTATTACCGAAAATAAGATGGAGAAGAAAATAGAACATCCGTATTACCGAAAATAGAATGGAGAAGAAAATAGAGCATATGTATTAATGGAAATAGAATGGAGAAGAAGATAGAGCATGTGTATTACCGAAAATAAGATGGAGAAGTAAATAGAACATCCGTATTACCGAAAATAGAATGGAGAAGAAAATAGAGCATATGTATTAACGGAAATAGAATGGAGAGGAAGATAGAGGATGTGTATTACCGAAAATAAGATAGAGAAGAAAATAGAACATCCGTATTACCGAAAATAGAATGGAGCAAAAAAGAGCATATTATTACCAAACATAAATGAAAAAGACAAGGATATATGTATTAACAAAATAGAATGCAAAAGAACAAGTAATATATGTATTACCGAAAATAGAAGGTAGAAAAAAAGAATTAGAAGTAGATGAAAAGGAAGAGGAAAAAGGAGTATATGTATTACCGAAAATAGGAGGAAGAAAAAGAAGAAAAAAGTGTATATGTATTACTAAAAATAGAATGTTGCTCGAAAAAGGAGCATATGTATACCGAAATAATATGCATAAGAAAAGATACGTGTATTACCATGAATAGAAAGTAGAAGGAAAAGGGGTATATGTATTACCGAAAATATAATGTAGCTTTAAAAAAAATATATGAATTTCAAAACATGGAGTGTAGATAAATGAGTATATGTATTACCATGCATGGAAATTCGAAGAAAAATGAGTATATGCGTTACTGAAAATAGACTCGAGAAAAAGAAGAAGAAATAAAATGTAGAAGAGGAAGAAAAAAGAATAAGAAGAATGGGAGAAATATTAATTACCGAATACGTAGAAATAGAAGTATGATTATATGTATTACTGAAACAAAATGTATAAGAAAAAAGAAAAGCAAGAAGGAAATATTCATTAGTTAACAAAAGAAGAAGATGACAGAAGGACACGAATAATAATATGCATTACTGAAAATGGAATGCAAACTTTGAATAATTAGATGAGAAATAAGTATTACTTAAAATAAAATGTAAAAGAAAATGCAAGAGCAGACGTTTTACCGAAAATAAAATGTAGAAGATGAAGAAGAAGAATGTAGAAACTTGAGGAAAATGAGTAGAAGAAACATATGTGTTACTTAAAATAGAATATCAAAGCAGTAGCAGCAGAATAATAATGATGATAATAATGATAATAATAATAATAATGATAATAATAATATTAATAATAATGATGATAATAATAATAATAATGATAATAATAATGATAATAATAATGATGATAACAATAATAATAATAATGATAATAATAATGATAATAATAATGATGATAATAATAATAATAAAAAATAAGGATGATAATAATAATGATAATAATAATGATAATAATAATAATAATACTAATAATACTAATAATAATAATAATAATAATAATAATAAAGAGAAGAAGAAAAAGAAGAAGACCATGAAGAAGAAGAAGAACAAGAAAAATGAGGAGGAAGAAGAAGGAAGAGAAAACAGCTTATGTTCTACTAATAATAGAATATAAAAAAGAAGAAATAAATATTAGAAGAGGATAAAGAAATGAAGTGTGAAAATAAAGAAGAAGTAGATTAAGTAACAACAAAAGAACGAAAGACTAGGAGTAGAAATATGAATAGAATATACACTAGAGGAAAATTAATTTCTTTGCAGGCAACCACTTTTACGTATTGAGTGCCCAACTACTCCTAAAAAAAACAAAAACACAAACACAATGATGTCCTTAGCTACTCTTATCTGTTGAGCTGCAAATTAGAAACAAATTCAACAAATAGATTTTCCACTCCACTGACAAGGTTTCCAATTTGTTTATTGAAAAATATTCGTTTTATATTATTTGTTATCCCTATTGAAATGAAAAAAAAAACAACTATAAATGGAAGGAATGATTACAAATTTACATGCGTAACGGCGATTCCCAAGGACATTGAAAACAAAAGAGAAGCTTTTAAAAAGGGTGTGTTGAACTTCTCTATTAACCTCCTTCTCGCTCTTTTCCTGCCCCTCGCTTGAAAGTTCTCCAAATCCCTGTATATCGTGCTTTCTAACTATGTATCTCTAACGCCCTTATTGCCCAATTCTTCGACTCCTAAATCCGCCCTTTAGTTTTTTCTTTCACCTATCCCCTCTTATTTACCTTTCCCCTCTTTTTGTTCTCGTTTACCTCCCCCTTCGCTGTTTCGTACAAATTGAAATAAATCGTTGACGAATTACTTCATAATTACATTAAAACATGGCTCCAAATGTCGACCCCTTACTAATTATGTATCTTTTTACTCCCAAAATGTATATTAAAAGTAGTGTGATTATATTTTCTCCGAAGCAATGATTAAAATATTATATCAGCTTTTTTAGTGTGCCTTGTGTAGTTTTGTCTGTTAGATGTACACACACACAAATATTAACATACCACTTTCATTTCCATAATAGATTATAGTTAAAACGTGTAGATCTTATTAAGATTGAAGGTGACACTGAACCTAACTAGACATAGATATGTTGCGTAAAAATCAGAACTGCACAAGACACCATCACAAAGTTGATATATTCGTTTTCAGCATTGCTTTGCACATGATATAAATAGATGTGGGCCTTATTTAAAAAAATGGGGGGGGGTAATTTTTAGAGAGTTTTTCCATCTACCTTTTGTGTAAAAGTTAACTTGTGTGAGAGAGAGGGGAGTGCCGGAGGAGGAGACTATGTTTTATAATACATATTGGATACCCAGTGGCAAGTAATGGTATTTATAACATTAATGTGCTAGATAGATTCACACAAAAGCCAGAGGTTGCCAGCAATAAGAAACGGACGTGCAAATACACTACAACCATTTTGCACGAAATCATGGCAAGATTCAGTGGGAATGATACAATTATTTTTTATAATAGAACTCAAATTTCGTTTAGAGAATTTGGAGATTTAGGCAAATAATTTAAATTATTTACGTGTCATCAGCTCCGTACCAACCATGATCTAATTGTCAAGCATAACTTTTTGTAAATACGTTTCACGCGAATCTGCAGAAAATAAGTCAGAGGTGAAACTGAAAATGTATTGAACACTCTTTAGAACAACTTAAAACTCGGGTGCAATTTTAAATATGTAACCAGATGAACTTATGTTGGCAACAAAGATGTGATCGGTATTTGATAAATTTATTCCTGACAATATCAAAATGTTTCAAATGTATTCTTCTGATTCGTATTCTCTTTTATAGTTATAACAATGGGAAGTTTACTTCTAAAGAAGAAATTATTGGAAAACATATTAACAGATAAGTCTGTATCATCAATAATCAAAAATGGGATATTAAACGATAATATAAACAGCTCAAAATGATCAAAATGTGTGTTCATCTGAGTAAAATCATATAAAGCAAGCGTATATCAATGCAATTTATCAATTCTTTTGATGTATCGAACCGTTAAATTGCACAAAAACAGGAACTCTCTAGCAAACGCAAAAAAACATCTTCGACTTTAGACATTGATTTCAAAGAACCTATGTGCATGTTATGTACTGATTACGTACATGTCTGTATAAATAAAAGTAACTACATATATAAAAAAATCTATGTGATATTGAGCACTGTTTAAAAGCCTAATAGAATTTGTTTCGATTGTTATCCTGTGGAAGCTTACTTTACCTAGATTACTATATATATATATATATATATATATATATATATATATATATATATATATATATATATATGAAGCAATCCAACAAAAGATATACGCGTCAACTAATATCTTATAATTAGTGAAACATCCGGATAAAAACTAAAGCTCAATATACTGGATAGAGCATGAATATTATAATATAAAATGAAGTAATTATCTTTGAAAACTCATGAACTAAGGACTTAAGGATACTTTGCTTGAACTTTGAATTCTAATAAAATTTGATTGACACCTTATTTTATTACTTCATGTTATATTATAATATATATATATATATATATATATATATATATATATATGTATATATATATATATAGATATATACATATTATATATATATGTATATGCATATATATATATATATATATATATATATATATATATATATAGAGAGAGAGAGAGAGAGAGAGAGAGGTTAGGAGAGGAGAGAGATTATTTAACTATTTAAGTTTGACAGGGTAGAACAAATTCAAATCATCTAATTTAGAGGAATCATATTTTTGCTCAATCTGAAAATACATTGTACCAGTGCCAGATCGCCGCAAACCTCAGTATTCCCCATTTTATTGTTAACCGAATGATCAAACAGGTTATCAGACCCTCTGTAAGCAGTGTTATTTAGTATGAATAATTACGGTGTATGTTTTCGTAATTCATCTCATCAGTTATTTTTATAACCTTAAATTAAGGTGCATTTTTTCTTATTAACTGCCGGACTATACAACAACTTATTTGTATATACGAAATAGATATAAATGTTGTGGAAACCTTACATTAATTGAATCCAACTGCAAATGCTATTTTTTTATGTCAGTATTTATATCATATTGTCGGTTAATATTGCTTTTCTCTACACACACAGTCCTCCCATATATATATATATATATATATATATATATATATATATATATATATATATATATATATATATATATATATATATACACCAAATCTTGTTTCCTAATATTCTTTCTCATAAAAATGTACAGTGATAATTTCCCGGTTGTGTTCTCTTGCATGAATAGATCGGGAGGAAATTGGAAAATGGATGTTTCCAGTCGGCTGCCAATATATTCACACATCGCCTTTCAAGGCAGATTTGAATTTAAATCAGCTCATGTTTATTACGCCTAGGTGCTCCCATAGACCATTTACTCAAGTAGTTGCACCGTTTACGTATGTTTATAAATGCGCGCAGCTGATTCACGCTTCTGTAGACTCACAATGTGTATCTCTAATGTGTACTGATATAAATATATATATATATATATATATATATATATATATATATATATATATATATATATATACTAGCAAGTATACCCTACGTTAATTTGGATTGAATAAGAATCACTACTATTTACCTTTTACTATGATCATAAGACCGTATTACTTTATTGTGTTTTACTTACCGTCTCCGCTTGTTTAATGTCCTATTATGATCGGAAGAAACTGAAATGTTGAAAAGTCTTCTGAATAAGTGACTTATATATATACAGGTGTTTACTGGAATGCAAAATTACGTCAGAAAGTAAAAACCTTCCACCATACGCTTCATTACTGAGTATAAATTATTTGATCACATCAGTATTGCAGTTGCGAAAATTCAATGGCATCCCATTAGCATGCCTGTCATGAAATGTAAAGTCATGCGATTGTTTGGTCACGTTAAACGTTCCAGTGTGGAGCTATGCAAACTGTACGTTTAACTCATGATACACGAAAGCCGTGTAAAAGCTAGGCAAAGGAAGAGCTAGATAGACAACATTTCGGAATGTATGAAAATGAATGTGAACTTAGATTATAAGGTTAGAAGACACTCATCTATGTTAGTGCGTATTTTGCAGGTAGCGAAGAATGCGTTTAATATAAACCTCTGCTTAAAATGTTTATATAAAAGTCTATACTTATTAGAAGTGTTAGGAGTGTTTGGTCGTCATGGGTCACTTAGTGGTGGGGGCACGTAAATATTTTAAACACAGAAATGAACCGTAGAGATTCAGGATCACTTCCGTTCTTCTTCTTTCTGTTGTTGGCATTAGTTTCCCTGATGTTTTTCTAGTTAGAAACATTTCTGGAAAGACATCGGGTACTTACGGGAAGGACCAGGAGAAGGTTGCCAACATCCCTACGTGAAAGTGGTACTGTGGAACCGACTGGATTCGAACATGGAACACACATGATTTATTCATCATTGTACCGGCCGACGTGAAAGTGTATTATCGCACATTGTTCCGGTTTTGTGGTTTTACTGAATGTATTTGGGACCGATTATTTGCTTGTTGGCTTGGTGGAAGAAATAATGCACAAGCTACTTTTCTAAGACTTTTCTAGGACTTTCTTTTTTTATCGTTGTTTTTCCTTGCTTTTTAAGTTTGACTTTTATTTTTATTTTTATTTTTTTTCCTCTTCTCTTCTTAAGTGACCTCAACTATTACAACGCCACATTGTGTTTTGTCGGCAGTTTAAACCAGTATTCCAGACATTTAATTTCCCTGATGATCTGCCAAGCAAGTAACTGCTTGGTAGTGAAACACGTGTAGGAAAAAACATTTAATTTGAATAAATAGTATTTGTAAGAAAAAATATCTTTAATGGTGATCATTGGTAAGCATTCATAAAATCACATATATATATATATATATATATATATATATATATATATAGAAATGTAATATTTAGAAGGCAATACAATGCAGAGGTGTGACGGATAGACACAAATTGGAGCAAATAAGACATATAATGGTGGAACAAATGAATTAGTTTCAACCTTAATACAATGTGTACATACACATATATATATATATTTATTATGTTTTTTTTTTTTTTTTTTTCCCTTTCAAAACACACATATATCTGTCTATCTACACAATGTTACAATGTTATGTAATACCTTTATCAAGATGGTCTGGTGGAAATTCCGTATGATATAATATATTTTTTTAATTTTCGGGAACTCTTCCCTTCTTCAGAAACGTGTTCAACTCAATTTCAAGCGTGCATATGAAGGCCGCTGTAAGATATAGTCTCGCAGAAAATACCGGTTAAATTTAAATACCAAACCAGATTCAAAAATAAAATAAACTTTAAAAAAATTTTTTTTTTCTTAAATTATTATTAATTTATTTTATTATTTTACTTTTTTTATTAATATTTTATTTATCTACTTTTTATCTAATTCATTTATTCATCTATTTACTTTATTAAACTTTTTATGTTTGTTTGTTTTTAGTTTTTAGAATCTTTCCTTTTTTTTTTTTTGTCGTTAAATTTTAAATTCTAATCTAAATCTTTTTTTTTTTTTTTTTTTTTTTTGACCAAGTCTATTCGTTTAAATTAATATGTCGGTTAATACTGCCATTAAACATTGCATTCTCTGTTCGTTTTAAATTATTGTGTGTATTAATATTTAGTTTATTTATTTATTTTATTCTATTTTTATATATGTATATTTCATTAATTAATTCAATATTATCTTTCGTGTAACGCTAAGACAACAATGAAAGGGAGGTAATTCAGTCCATTTGTTGTTTACGTCGCTTGTAATTTAGTTACTTCTAATTGTTAGGCTAAAATATTGTTATAATGAATGCTTCATTCCTTTTTTTTTCCCCCCTTTTTTATTTTATTTATTTATTTTTTTAAATTATTATTATTAATGTTATCTGGGGTGGTTCCGGTATTTCATTTATTATTATTATTATTATTATTATTATTATTATTATTATTATTATTATTATTATTATTGTTATTGTTGTTGTTGTTGTTGTTGTTTCGTTTTTGCTATTGTTATTATTGTTACTATTATTATATTATTATAGTTAATCTTTTTGTTCGGTTAAGTTATTACTATTATTAGTTTATAGACTTTAATATTTTTTTTTTCAATTTATTATTTATTTTTTTTTTTTTTCCTATTTTTTTTCTATTAATTTTTTATTTATTTATTTATTGTTTATCTATTAATTTATTGTACTTAATAATTTATTTATCTTTGTTTTTTTTAAAGATTATTATTTATTTATTCATTTATCTTTATCTATTTTTTTTTATTATTTATTTATTTATTTTTTTCCCCGTTTGTTTGTTTGTTTATTTATTTATTATTATTATTATTATTTTTTTAATTTTATTTTTTGTTTAGTGAGTGTTTGACCTATGTTATATTATTTGTTATTATTATAAGGTGATGTTTTTGTTAGATTATTAGTTTTTAGTATTCATTTAATGGTTAAATTAAGGTAAAATCAATACAACAAGAGTGAGATGTAAAACTATATCAGACTAGAAATGAAGATCCTAATTCGAGTCGGTGATTTATTTGCGGAGATAGTTTTGCTATTAGTATCGATTCTTTTATTCGAAGGTTGCCAACGTTTCTCTCCGTAGCTAGGATATCAATCTTGAATGATTTGCTGGTGTTGCCACATGCATGGATGTGCTTGTGGAAGGAAGAGGTACGTGTTTGTAGGTGTTCTTTGACTCTAATATGTAGGGGTCTCACCGTACTACCAATGTATATTTTGTTGCATGTGGTGCACTGTAAACGGTATACAGTGTAAGTACGGTGGCATTTGTCTGTGGTGTTCATGGGGCAGTTCGCTAGGGTGCAGGGAGTATTGTTGTAATTGGTGTTCCGTGTTGTCAATTGTTGTCGTAGAGAAGGACCGGTGTGTGTTAGTTGAATATCGAGTTTTTCCTTCCTTATAGGTTTGCGGATAGCTGTGGTGATCCTGTCGTTGAAATGCGGCAACTTCAGGAAGCAGGTGTTGGAAAGAGCATGTTGCGTCCGTCTTCGAGTCTTCCGGGGTTTCTTAAGGTGTTCAATGATAGATGTAGGGTATCCATTGGTCTCTAGTACCTGTTGGAATTTCTCGCTGTAGGTGGTTTTGTCAGCCTCAATGTTGCATTTCTTACGGATGCGAGTTAGCTCATTCCTAGCATAGCCTATTTTAGCCTTATGAGGGAGTGCTGATCTGTAATTTATGAATATGTCTCTACATGCGGACTTCTTGTAGAATTTAGTGGTTAAGGCTCCTTCTTCAGAGATGTTGAAGCTGAAATCCAAAAGTGCTAATGATCCAGAGTTTTCAGGGTGTTCTATTGTAAATCGTATGTGTGAGTCAGTGTTGTTGAATGTGTCGAAGATTGCGTTAGCCTCTTCTTGGGACGATGAAAGGATAAGGATGTCGTCCACGTATCGTGTGAAGAAGATGGGGGAGTGACAGGAGATGAGTGCATGGCGTTCTAATTTGTCCATAAAAGCAATGGCGAGCAGTCCCGAGAGGCTAGAACCCATAGGCAGTCCTGTTATTTGTTTATATGTGTTTTGTTTGTATGTAAAGTATGTGTTGTCTATTATTATATTTAGGAGTTCATGTATGTCGGTGGAGGTGAGGCCAAAGCAATAGTGGTCGCTGGATGAGATACAGTCAGTAATTATGTCTACTGCTGGGTATGCGGGTACAGATGTGTAAAGGGCGACGACGTCAAGGCTGAAGGCATATCGGTTCAGTTTACGCTGTTCTGGTGGTAGTAGATGTAACCTCTGGATGACTTCATCCGAGCAGCTGACGTGTCCGGGGAAGGTTTGGAGTAGGGGTTTAAGTAGATGGGAGAGGAGCCAGGAGACCTTGTATAGTGGTCCTTCAATGCTGGATACTATGGGTCTGATTTGTGTGGTGGTGCCGGTCTTGTGGGTCTTGATGAGGTGATAGAAAGTAGGAAGTTTACTGTTTCTTGTAATTAGGTTGTGTCTGTAGCTATTAGGGATGTTTCTTTTTTTGCAAATGTTGGTCCAGGCTGTATTAATCTTGTTCTCAATTTGTTGGGCAGTAATGTTGGAAGCAGGTGTGTAGAGTGTGTCATTGCTAAAAAAAAAAAATAAAAAAAATAAAAAAAATAAATAATAAATTGAAAAAAAAAATATTAAAGTCTATAAACTAATAATAGTAATAACTTAACCGAACAAAAAGATTAACTATAATAATATAATAATAGTAACAATAATAACAATAGCAAAAACGAAACAACAACAACAACAACAACAATAACAATAATAATAATAATAATAATAATAATAATAATAATAATAATAATAATAATAATAATAAATGAAATACCGGAACCACCCCAGATAACATTAATAATAATAATTTAAAAAAATAAATAAATAAAATAAAAAAGGGGGGAAAAAAAAAGGAATGAAGCATTCATTATAACAATATTTTAGCCTAACAATTAGAAGTAACTAAATTACAAGCGACGTAAACAACAAATGGACTGAATTACCTCCCTTTCATTGTTGTCTTAGCGTTACACGAAAGATAATATTGAATTAATTAATGAAATATACATATATAAAAATAGAATAAAATAAATAAATAAACTAAATATTAATACACACAATAATTTAAAACGAACAGAGAATGCAATGTTTAATGGCAGTATTAACCGACATATTAATTTAAACGAATAGACTTGGTTAAAAAAAAAAAAAAAAAAAAAAAAAAGATTTAGATTAGAATTTAAAATTTAACGACAAAAAAAAAGGAAAGATTCTAAAAAGTAAAAACAAACAAACATAAAAAGTTTAATAAAGTAAATAGATGAATAAATGAATTAGATAAAAAGTAGATAAATAAAATATTAATAAAAAAAGTAAAATAATAAAATAAATTAATAATAATTTAAAAAAAAAAAAAATTTTTTTTAAAGTTTATTTTATTTTTGAATCTGGTTTGGTATTTAAATTTAATCGGTATTTTCTGCGAGACTATATCTTACAGCGGCCTTCATATGCACACTTGAAATTGAGTTGAACACGTTTCTGAAGAAGGGAAGAGTTCCCGAAAATTAAAAAAAATATATTATATCATACGGAATTTCCACCAGACCATCTTGATACAGGTATTACATAACATTGTAACATTGTGTAGATAGACAGATATATGTGTGTTTTGAAAGGGGGAAAAAAAAAAAACATAATAAATATATATATATATGTGTATGTACACATTGTATTAAGGTTGAAACTAATTCATTTGTTCCACCATTATATGTCTTATTTGCTCCAATTTGTGTCTATCCGTCACACCTCTGCATTGTATTGCCTTCTAAATATTACATTTCTATATACCAATAAACAATGCTTCAAGCAAACTACATAAACCTCTTATATATATATATATATATATATATATATATATATATATATATATATATATATATATATATATTATGTGTGTGTGTATTTATGTTGCATATTTTTATTTAAGCAAACTATATTAAATAACAATGGGTTGGTTTTGCATTATAAGATTTTTTTTATTGTTAAAATTTTCCGAATTGTCCATTTTGTGTTTCAGTCAAATTCGTGTATGTAAGTTTTTGTGAGATTTTTGTTTCATTTTCTTCCATTTTTTGGATTCGTCAAATTATCTTCGAATTTTGTTAGTTTTGGTGTCTTTACAGATATGTCTTTACTGTTAAGTCTGTTTGCATTATTTTCTCGCCTGGTATTTACAACTTAAAAAAGAGCGTGTTTTATATTGAGATGTTACATGAGAGCGTGATTACGTTCTAAAACCTTGCAAAATTAAAAAGTCTGATTGTTTAACCGCTGAGCATTTTATCACGTTATGAGCGCGTTCTAGATTCAAAAGTAGACTAGGATTTGGTAACGTTAATTACTATGCTAGACACTTTAAAATATATTGACTAGTTTCGTAATGCATATCATAGATTGTGGGATGTATAGTTTTTATTAAGACGGCTTAAGGAATTTTTAATATTTTTAATATTTTGATGTTGGTACCGAGGTGTATTATTAAAATATTGTTAACTTAAATGTGTCTATATTGAAAAGGGGGTAGTCAATTTTATGAATAATTATCAGTACATACCGTAACCGTAACCAAATACATCCGAACTTTAAATTGGATAAAAAAAGCCATTAGAAATATAACACATCGCTATATCTCCCATAAACTGTGATAATAACATAAAATGTATCATGTAGTTAAAAATAACACTTCTCATACCCAAATCACATACAGAAGTACCAATGTAATATATCAGTTTCAATGGCCCATGAGAGAATGTATATCCGACAATAAAAATAAAACTAATTCGTACATCGGTTCCACTACCACAGCACTTTCCCGAAGACCCACCTTACATACTTCCGGCACTAGCTCCATTTGCCAACACTTTAAATAACATTACTGCCGCCATTTTCAATATAGACATATTCTGGTTAACAATACTAAAATAATGAACCACGATATCGACGTTAGGATATTCAAAATTCTTGAAGCCCTCTACATAAAAACGAAACATCCTACAATCAATAATGTTAATTACGTAAAAGTCACAATATTAACTATTAAGCAAATATCTGTTTGAATCTTGAACGCTTTTTGAACGTAATAACATCCTTAGCAGTTTAGCAATAACAGTTTTGACTCGTGCACGCTTTTAGAACGTAATCACGCTCTCATGTAACATCTCAATATTATAGACGCTTATTTTTTAAGTTTAAAATTACTAGCTGTTGTTGTAATAAAAAAAAAACTCAACAGTAAACATACATTTGAAACCGCCTGGAAATTATTCAACGAATTAACTCGAAATTACTCGCTAACAAGAACAAAATTGAAACAAAAAAACCCACGAAACTTAGATAGACCAATTTGACTGAAACACTAAAGAGGCCATTCAGAAATTGAAAACAGAAAGAATATCTTATCATGCAAAACCACTTCGTGTAATTTAATTATGTATATATATATATATATATATATATATATATATAATATATATATATATATATATATATATATATATATATATATATATATATATATATATATGATGAAATATCGTAACACGAAATTACATAATCATCGATGCATATCCTGTACACATTTAAAGAGAGGGAGAATTTGAAGCATGTTTAATCTATAATTTTATAGGGGTTACATAATTTATGACGGAGAGAGGAGAACAAAGCCATATATGTATATATATATATATATATATATATATATATATATGTGTGTGTATATGTATGTATATATATATATATATATATATATATATATATATATATATATATATATATATATTATATATACATATTCGGACACAATTATGTCGTCTTTTCCAGGACGTACTACCGTGCCAAGGTCTAGTAAAATTCAAAATGATGATGTTACTGACTGGAGTTCAGGCTTTACAACTGAGCCACGAACCCATACTTGTAGTTGAGATGTACCCAACAATTAATTTGACATATATTTAAGTATCTTTTTAATTTGCGATTATGATATATAGACGTATTCAATTATTTAAACAGAAAATAATTTCCCTAATGTTATGTGGGGATCATCGTTACCTGCACCCATTTTATGTAACCTGCATCCATTTTATGGCAAGCGTATATGTTGTTAGAACATAGTTTTCCAAGCACCTTTTGGCTAAGATCAAAGTGTGGTATCTGTTCCGATGGATACTGCACGCCTGTCCTGTGCAGTTCTAGGAGGTCCACCCTCCCAGGCTTTGCCTCCCCTCTTTGGTGAGGAGTAAGTTTATTGCTTACTGTCTGAGGCGCCCCTACCGGGGAATGCCGACGGGGCTGCCCAGGCAATTTTTAAATGGCCAGATTGCTCACCTCTCGAGCGATGGCTTTTCAAACCCCACTTTCCTGACCCGATCTTAGGTCGCATCTTACTTGTGGGAGTAAGATAAAACTGGCGTTGTGCCTAACTCCTGGGGAGGAGTAAATAAAACCTTTTGGCTAAGATCAAAGTGTAGTATCTGTTCCGATGGATACTACACCCCATACTGGTATTGTCTTGTCCTTCGGGGCTTGACTTACGCCGGTCAATGGGTCTGTCCTGTGCAGTTCTAGGAGGTCCACCCTCCCAGGCTTTGCCTCCCCTCTTTGGAGAGGAGTAAGTGTATTGCTTACTGTCTGAGGCGCCCGTACCGGGGAATGCTGACGGGGCTGCCCAGCCAATTTTTAAACCCCACTTTCCCGACCCGACCTTGGGTCACATCTTACTTGTGGGAGTAAGATAAAAAATGGCCTTGTGCCTAACTCCTGAAGAGGAGTAACTCAATACACATCAGAGTTGGTTGAAACCCGCGACCCCAGTGTCTGACGGTTAACGCTCTTTAACTGAGTCATGCATCTCAGTAGATGAATGTACGTTTTGTAGGTGTTTCGTGTGACTATGTGCGGGCGCATTTTTTTGTTGATGAAAATAATTATTTTCTTTCAGCCAGAAATTAGATTCGAAAGCGTTAAATCACCTATTAGAGAATCGGACATTTTGAGGAATTGAATCAAACGAACAATTTTTAAAATCAGTTGCAGAAAAAAGAATGAGCTTGGGTGTGTTGTTACTGAAAATCTCTCTTCAGATTAGTCCGTTGTAGGAGATGAATGCAAATATTAAATGACGCACGGCTAGCTGGAGCAAAGCAAATCCGATATAGGGCGGTAATGTTGGGTTAAACTGTTTCCAGAATTCTTATTAAGCTTAGGAAATATGCTTGTTCAGCGAATCGATACATAATCATGCTTTGCACTCTTTTGAGTTGGTCTCTTCTGTGCACCTTTCTGTGATTGCATACTATATATATATATATATATATATATATATATAGTTGATGGTATCGTTTCAGTTCGAAAGACAATGAATATCCTTTTTCAGGCTGCTTATGTGTGCAGTAATGAGTTCAGGGTACCGCAATTCCAACCGTTCCCCTCCTGAGTCGGTATAGCGTGATTGCAATGACGAGGAGAACTAAATGATGACTGAAACAATGTCGAGATAAATAGAGAGCGCATGCATACGGCTTCTCGTATTTCTAAAAAACTACCCATCATAGTACGCACCATACATGTGTGTGTGTGTGATAAACAAATGAAAATAGTGTTCTGACGTAACAGAAATTGAAAAAATAAAACAAATATACTTTACGTATTCATCAACGTTGTGTTTTTACTTCAATACTTTCTGGAGATGAGTGTCTGAAGAAAACAATACATGAGTACAACATGTTTGAAAATGCAGACGTGGCGGTAGACGCTGGCTCAAAACACTTAAGCGGTCGAAGGTTGTGAGCCAACGTCTGCCTTCACTTATGCATTTCAAACATACTTGCGCGGTCTTTTCTTCAGACAATCATCGTGAGGACATTTCATCATAAAAACGAAACGTTGATGAATACATAAATAATATCTCTCTCTCTCTCTCTCTCTCTCTCTCTCTCTCTCTCTCTATATATATATATATATATATATATATATATATATATATATTTGCTGACTATAAACTACATGGTTGGAGGTTCGATCCCCGGACTGAAGAGCTGGCTGTGATGCAGATAAAGTCTGTATGTGGATGACTACACACACACACACACACACATATATATATATATATATATATATATATATATATATATACTGGTAGTATTATTTTTTCTGTCATGCCAAAATAATATTTTCGCTTCTGTAATGCTTCATTTGAAATAGCATTTTCGTTGTCTGTGATGCTTAAGTTTTTAAAAGCATTTATATATATATATATATATATATATATATATATATATATATATATATATATATATATATGTCATATGTATGTACACAGCAATCGCGAATTTTTGAATACTTATATATGGCCACACGCTACGTAACATTGGAAACTAAATTGAAAATGTTATCGTGTAGGGAGTGCATATATTTTATATATACATATTCAAAAATTCTTTGAAATTTTTCCGAATCCATCATTATAAATATTGTCAATATACATTCTCGGCAACCCAGTAAAACATATGAGCACATTATTTGTTTGTTTTTAAATATTTACCATTCATGAGGTGCTCCAACCCTAACCCTAACACCCGTCTCGATAAACTTTACAAAAAAGTTAGATACAAATAAATTAATAAATAAATCATTGTTTTACATCAAATTTCGAGTTATATATAGTGATACATTTTGTACAATACCCGTGCGTACATGTTAGTGTTAATAACAATATGTCCTTAGTAAAATAATGAATTATGGAACTTACCATTGTTAATCATGATATGTATATATATATATATATATATATATATATATATATATATATATATATACCGATATGAATAATACTTCTCTATACTGATAAATCTCTAAAAGAACAAACGTATACGTATGCAGATAAACAACAAATATGTATAATTATTTGTCGCCCCCAAAATCTATGCTGTGCTCTATAGTGAGTAGTATTAACATAAGCTTTTATTGGAGCGTCAAATATATGTTCCATTCAGTAGTTAAACACTTTGAAGACCACTACTTTTATATGAGATTAATATCTCGGTGATTTACCGGGTTGTTGATAACGGTTATGTGGGCTAAGACGTCGGAATATGTACTTTGAAACATGACTCGTGTTCCGGGGTTCGAGTTCGGCAGCTGGTATGAATAATAATTCTCTACACTGAATATTCATGAAAGAAGTATATACGTATGTTAATAGACACACACACACACATATATATATATTTATATAAATACACATTTATATATATATATATATATCTATACATGTATATATATATATAAATATATAAAACACATTTATATATATATATATATATATATATATATATATATATATATATATATATATATATATATATATATATATGTATTCTAGGCAACCAGGTGAGTAACGTGTTCATATTTTCGTAAACTTTACTCAAAATGGGGGTGCCACCGAAATTGTACCATAAAAAAACATTTACATTTAAAACTGTCGCTGTATTACTTGTTCTTATACTTTTAATAGTATATATATATATATATATAGCATAATATAAAATGAAATAATAAAATAAGGTGCAAATCAAATTTTATTCGAATTCAAAGTTCAGGCAAAGTATCTTAAATTTCTTAACTCATGAGTTTTTAAAGATATTGAGCTCCAGTTTTTATCCGTAGGTTCTACTAATTAAAATTTGTTAGTTGCCTCTCATATCTTCTGTTGGATTAACTTTATATATATATATATATATATATATATATATATATATAGAGAGAGAGAGAGAGAAAGAGAGAGAGAGAGAGAGATAGATAGATAGATAGATAGATAGATAGATATATTTATATATATATATATACCAAATAAAAAAATGTTTTTCAAGTCTCTGATCGAAAAATGGAATCCCTATAGCCATTTACCATATTATTCTTATTACAGCTATGCATTCTTCCTTTTCTTCTTTTTCCCATTCTACCTCTTCTTCTTTTTCTTCTTCTGTTCCTTCTTCCCTTTCTTCTCATGTCTTCTTCTTCTTCTTCTTCTTCTTCTTCTTCTTCTCCTTCTTCTTCTTCTTCTTCTTCTTCTTCTTCTTCTTCTTCTTATTATTATTATTATTATTATACGAAATCGTATATTTAAATATTTTCTGTTGAATTTCCCAACATTGATTTCATTTCGTACAGCATTATAAAGTAGAGAATGTCGAATGGTGACACAAATGCAATAATATTTCAATCAGACAGCGTACATGATCTGTAGAATTCAAAATGATTCAATCTGTGCAGCCATTCAAAAGTTTGTATTAATACTCACCAACAACTGGTTTAATCTGAGCATATTCAGAATTACATCTCTCAAAAGAATACTAAAAGAGTTCACTTTATTTATATGACGCATAGTTTTCCCAAAGTTGTTTATTTCTAAGCATCAATTCTACATATATTCGTAACCCTCTCATTTTACATAGTAATTTAATCCACCGTTATCAATTTCATGTATCTTGCTTATCAATAAGCTATTTCACTGTTACATAACAAGGGCCGGGTATGAAGTGAACGGTTTAAGTGTCAGGAGTGATTGTCGAAGTCGGTTTAAAGCACGTCACTTACGGCTGGGGATGTATTATCTTATTGGCTGGCGAGATGTCAAGCTGGAAAAACGTGTATGGGTCGCTGTCCACGATGGGGTGTAGGGCGCACAATGTAACTATATGGAGCGAGATGCGAGTTCCGTCCATCTATATGCTACTCTCTCTATCTCTCAATTTATTTCTCTCTATATATCTCTCTTTCTCTCTCTCCCTGTCTGCCTGTCTGTCTCTCTCTCTCTCTCTCTCTCTCACGCGTACATAAGTGGCTTGTCACTGTGATGTGTTTGTGACTGTCCGTCTTCTTTAATAATCCTCTTTGTAAACCTCGGCGGACGAGTGTGTTTATCAGCAGACAAAAAGAACCTGCGTTCACGACGATACATGTGTATAATGGTGTATACACTAAACGTTAAAGGAAAGTGTAACACAACCGCTTTATTTTTCTTTTGACTTTGTTATACATATCACTTCGAGCGCCCTAAAGAAATATTCTAACCAATATATTGTAAATTTGAGACATCTTTATAAAAATAAATTTGTAACCGTCTTCCAATGTACTGATCCCTCCAAAGGTTTTTTAAAAGATTTTTATTTAACTTCTAACTAATTTGAGCTTTTGCGTGAAAATGTCCCATTTTATTTTATTTTTACACACTCGCATCTAAATATTACTAGAATTATGTCTAGGGGTGAGTCTTTTATTTCAGAGGTTTGACATTTAAGGAAACATCTTCTTAATTTCAGTTTTGAGTATTTTTATGCATATCGGCTCATGTCCACCATGCTTTAAGAACTGTTCTAACCAATAGATTAAAAATTCAAGATTGTCATATAAACATATATTTGGCATCGTCTTGTACGGAAACTAGAAACTATTTTTTACGTACATATTCCTTCTATGTTTATTTATTTTTACTTCGCTTTAACTTGCTTTTAATTTTACGTGGAAATTTCACTATTCAAATTTTTTTTTCATGCCGCATATATATTTCATATTTTATTTTATTTTAACACACTCGATTCTAAATATCACTTAAACAACGGCCGGTCGTCAGAGAGTAATTTGAGAGCTTTAGAGATTTGACTAACTTATACACATCGGCTCGTGCCCCTGCATCCTTACAAAAATATGTTCACTAATAGATTCAAAATTTAAGAGAGCTATATAAAAAAAATACATATGTCATTGTCTTGTAGGTTACTATAACCTTCTTTCTTTGTATTTACATATTACTATTTTTATATGCCCTCTAATTAAGTTATCTTTAAGTTGTAATTTCACATTCCAAACTTAAGTTTACACACCGGCATCTGTATAACACTGCATGTGAGGAGACCTCCAGTTTTAATAGCTTCCAAGGTTGACGTTCAACCCTAGTTCTGAACTGGAAGACTTGTATCAGATGTTTTGCTAAAGTCTCTAGAAAATGGTTACATAATTCTACAGCACAATGAAGTAGCTCACTCCTGATGCAAACATCTACTTATATAAGAGCCAATATGGATTACTCTTTCCACATCTTATAAGAAGCTACTCAGAGCACTCGACAGAGTACAACATCGACTCCGGAATCTAGTGCGGTATGTCTTCTTCTCTTACCTGCAATCTTGTTCTCACAAAATAGACGTTGCTTGTCTTTTTCTACTCCATTGTTATTTTAATTGTAGGTGGTTGGTTGAGCTACACTCTGTGTGTTTCATTAAGAAAACATCAACAGCAAAAACACATCTGGCTAAAATCAATGTAAATAATGTTCATTTCTTCTTTAGTGTACCTAAAACTAAGCGGAGTTTGTATGGCCAGAGTTTTTTTCAAATGACTGCATGGCTGTGGAACAAGTACAACAAAGCTGCTTTTCAGTTGATTATAGCACGACCGTTTGTCAAGCCCGATGTTAACAAATTATTGTTAGGCCGTCCGTTTAAGTAATGAATGTAATCCAAGAATCAACCATGGTCTGCAATGCTCAAGTTTTTTGTCTTGCCCTTCACCTGCAACGAACCATTAACCATTGTCTTCCAGTACTTTTGTGGACTTCATGAGCGTTAACATGTTAGTAAAAGAAAAGAAACGTAATTTGGAAAGTGTGAAGACACGTCTTCTTACTTTGGATTTTGACTATCCTTTACATACCGCCTCATGTACCTCCATCATTACAGACATATTCTATCCAATAAATTTAACATTTTGGGCAGCTATATCAATATACATTTTCCACTTTCTTGTAAGTAATTAGAACCTTATTTCTTCGAATGTATACATTTCTACTGAATTGCTTACTTTTTATTTCATTGTTACTTATTTTTATCTTGACGTGGAAATCACACATTCCAACTTTATTTTACATACTCGCTTCTAAATACCACTACATTTAAAATACATCCATTTGCCAAGCGTTAATTTGAGAGCCTTCGAGATTATCAAGTAACCAACTTAATACTACTACTCCCAAATGTAATCTTACCAAGAGTAATAGTGTCTGTACATATCCAATCTATGCGTTGAATAGAATGTATCGCTTAGAGACTACTTGTTTTCGAAATATAGGACTATAAAACCAATTAATTCATACACATTGTTATGTATAGAAGACGCCATCCTTCCCTTATACATAACTCTGGTACGACCTATTCTTGTGTATGTGATCCGAGCAACAAAAAAAATAATTTCTACACATAGTGTACACCTGGTGCGTAATCAACGGTTGGCACCCACCTTGGTGATGGTATTTTCCAAGATTAACTAAAAAAAGCGTCTTCAAAGACAAACTATGTCATCACTTGTACAGCGAATGATGCGAGGAAAACTTCATCAAGGTTTAAACTATATATACATCTTTAGAGGAAACGTTCACTTTAAGCCGTGGTCCCTGTGTGATCCGCAGAAAGTGCAGCATCGTCGTTTTCGGTCTTAACAATAGAAAAGCAGCATCCGCTGTCCGTGTTTGTTCTCTCTGGACAGCCTGTCAGAGGAGGTCGTGATGATGCCTACCATATCCATGTTTAAAATTGTCTTGGAATAACATGCAGAGTGTATACAAATTTAACATGTTCTAATTGCTCTTTTAAATGGCTTACTGCACTTTGATACTGTGTGGCCAATGAAATTGGTCGATGGATATCACTCGTATATAAACGTATATAATTTCGGCATAAAAGGACCAAATGACGGTATGAGACTGACAACCGAATTTTGAGAATTCGACACACACTAGAGCTATAATACAGCGGAACGGTATGTGAATGACTCTCTATCTATCTATCTATCTATCTATCTATCTATCTATCTATCTATCTATCTATCTATATATCTATCTATCTATCTATCTATCTATCTATCTATCTATCAATCTCTCTCTCTCTATATATATATATATATCCCTCTCTCTCTCTCTGTCTCTCTCTTTCGCTCTCTCTCTCTATATATATATATAAATATCTTTTTAAAAACTATATGTTACACATGAGACGTGTATGTATCATATACCTATTTTACGATCGAGCACTTTATTGATTTCTTTTTAACATACCATTACGTACTATATATATATATATATATATATATATATATATATATATATATATATAACAAAATATAGTAACACGAAATTACATCATCATCGTTGCAATAATTTATTTCAACCTTGTGTTATTGTTAAGCATCCAATTTAGATGATTACATTTTTGTATCTAAAATACACAAAAAAATTAACAAATGCTTTCTAATACTTAGGACTGAAAATAGATATAATCCCAAATTGTTAGGAAGTAAATAATGTACATATTACCCTGAACTTGAAAGAGGGGATATATACACCCTTTAATAAAGATAACTACACACCATCTTATATTAACATTAGATCCAACCACCAGAAGTGCATAATTAAACAAATACCTAAAACGATTAACACTAGAATTAATAAACTCTCAGCAAACAAAAACATATGTGAAGCAAATAAACACTTATATAATAGAGCGCTAGATAGCAGTGGTTACACTGAAAAAACTCGAATATATCGGGAAGAAAAATAAAAATTAATCCAGGGAAAGAGGCCGGAAAATGATATGGTTCAATCCACCCTTCTATCCAACATCAACATCGGTAAAGTGTTCTTGAACCTTGTAGACAAGTATTTTAACGTGAACAATCCGCTAAGTAAGAACATGGATAGGATAATGAGCACCCATAATCGTAAAATATTAAATAATTCTTATAACAATAAGGCTATAGTAAATAAATGTACTTGGCAGGTGAAAAACAAATATCCACTGGACGGCAACTGTAAAATAAAGCGCGTGGTTTATAAGGCCACGATATGTCCGGAAGATAACAGGTATAAGAAAGTATACATCAGCATTTACGTGTAGGGGTGTATATATATGTGTATATATGTGTATGTTTAGAGATGTTTATAATAGTATTATATATTTTTAAATATATTGTATATATGTGTATATGTGTGTGCATATGTATGTATATGTTGTATATGTATGTATATATTATTGTATGCAGATGTATGTGGGGTGTATGTAGTTGTATGTATGTATGTATGCATATATAGGTATATGTGCATGTATGGGGTGATAGGTGTATTGTGCATGTGTGTGTATGTATGCATAGATATGTAATGACTATATATTTCTTATGTGTATATATTTTATGGCTGATATATGTATGTATATGTATATGTGTATATATTTTTGTGGCTGATATATATTATTATATGTATATATATATATATATATATATACATATATATATATATATATATATATATATATATATATATATATATATATATATAGTTGTATGTATTGCATTGTAGCTTTTATGGATAATATTAGTATTGCTGATACTTTCTTAGATGTTATCGTGATTACTATTAATGGTGGTATTATTATTTTCGTGATGTTATCGCCTTGTGATGTATTTTAAATGATCGAGTGGGCTAACATATCATAAAGTATTATTAAGATCAGTATTAGTATTACTATTGTGATTATCATATAATCTGATGATTTCTTTTAACGGGTAATTTGGGATATTGATGATAATGTTTCCAGTTGATTTCTGAGAGTTTAGTATTGTCATATAATCAGATAATTTACTTAAAATAATATGGTGTACGATTGTTTTCTTCAGAAAACACGTTAAAAACACGTGAATTAAATAGCTTTATTTGTGGATGGATGGTGACTGCATATATATACATATATATATATATATATATATATATATATATATATATATATATATATATATATATACGTGTGTATGTGTTTCTGTTGATGTATATATATATGTATATATATATGTGTGGGTATGTGTGTATATTCGTAGGTGTGTGTGCGTATATATATATATATATATATATATATATATATATATATACATATATATATATGTAAATATACATATATATATATATATATATATATATATATATATATATATATATATATATATAGAGAGAGAGAGAGAGAGACATCCTCAATACCATTGATTAATGTTAGTACTCCAATAGTGTTTATTTATCTTCGGCTGATAAGCATCAGTCTTATTAACTCTAATTCTCTAGTGTGTCTTGGCCTTAATAAGTGAGGACATAGTAGTAAAAAAAATCTACTCTTCGTGAAAAATATAATTTTTCTTGCAGTGCTTAATGTTGTTGCATACGTTTAAATCCATATTATATTAACTTTGCGGAAATAATTATGTGGGCTTTTCGTGACAAAATAAGAAAAAGGGTTAAAATTACAAAACAAACAATTAAGAATTGGCGCCAAGATCTGAAGTGTTTACGCGGGAAATATTTTAATGAAAATCTGATTTTAATTAACATTTTATTTTTATTATATGGGTTTGGAAAATGCGGAATTATATTAATGTTTAGCATATTTGAATTCGGATATTCTGTGTGTGATCATGTGATTGAGATTAATGAATGCGGAAAGGAATTGATATTGTTTTTCTTTTTTACGCAGGAATTCAGTTGGTATGTTACCTGAAGATTAACTTCGAGAATCAAACAAAATGTTTTCTGCGTAACTCACTTGCAATGAGGTTTAACTTATCTTTATTTAAGCTCAGTTGAGCGTTATACAATTCTTACCGTTCTATTCCATAAATAGTTCCTCCATCTTTATATAAAAAGTCATTCCTGCCCCAACAGGATTATAGACTATAAATAATGAATTTAATGAAATATATTTATAACTCAACATAACATAACATAACATCTGATCAAGTCAATTAACACATGGTAATCTAAAGCATCTTCGGATCAGATCAGACATAAAAAAGCGGGTATTTATTACCTTCTTTGTACAGAGTTTCTCATATTTTTACGAAAGAGAAATAGAGTCATAGAGTAATTAGTTATTTAGAATAGATTGATAGAAATCCTAGTACAAAGCGATAACGAATTGCATCTTTAGTGTTGCTTTTCTTGTTACCGTAAACATTAAGCTTATACACACCTATGTTGTGGAAAATACTTACAAGGGAAGTTTTATATACTTTTGCTATGATGGGCCCCAAAGAAAACCACTCGGCTACTTTTAGCAATTATTGAGTCAATCAATTGTTTGCATCAATGAAGTCGGGGGTAGAAATATGGGCACTTAAATGTTGCCTATTTACCAGGGAGATATTTTTTTTTTGCTGATGGAGTAAACAGAAGATGGCTAGCCACAGTGGGGTGAATGCAATTGGATTTGAACTCACCAATTTCAGATGGATTTCGACTGAATTGTTATTTTAGTTGTGATCCCAACTATTTAATTGTGTTACTGCTACTTTTAAGTTATAGCTTACCGATTCTATTTCTTGGGCAAAGATTAGGTTGCCTCAAATGAGTACAGTAATTAGTTTTTTTATTACACATTGTTTTAACTTTATTTAGATGAAAGTCGGATCACTGACATCACGCACCGCAATCGAAGTTCTATAAGATTAGTGAGTGGACGCACATGCCTTATATGGTGCTTCAATTTTCATGGGAGTCGCGCCAAACAAATATTGATGCCACTCGACCTTAGCAGTTAAACAGGAGAGAGAGCTTGACTGATTTCAAGACAGACCAAGCTAGAATAAGACCTAAGACAAGTGTGCACCCCTCTTGAAATTAAAAGACTATTAAAAATGTATGAGTTAAAAATCTTTACGGAAGGGGTTACAAGTTTTGCTGACAACACGGTCTACTCATATACTGACCAATAGCTTACCAGCAACCGGTGTTGTTTTAATGTGACACCATCATCAGACTGTAACCTTTAACAGTATTGGGTTATTAAAAAAAGAACACGGAGAGTAATCTTATGTTGTTTACTAGTAATGAAAAATGTATTAGCTGATCATACGTATTTCCTGGTGTCCACCATTTTTCAAATACATTTGAAGCGCTTGCTTTAGATAATTGACTCTACATAATGGACAACAGTTGCATACAAGTGATAACTCATCTACCAAAATGTAGTCATGGTTTTTAATTAATTACACAAACCCAGCATAGACTTCTGGAATCTTTTGTTTCAATGTAAATAATAAAAGCTGGTAATGGTTAATAACACGGTGGTTTCACTTAAATGAGCTGAAGCTTTTTTTTATTTCAGTTACCTGCGTGTATTACAATCGCCACGAACTGAAATCGATTCCGGAACCAACGCACTGACAACTTACATGATCAGGGGCCTCATCTGATGCCATTAACATGACCATTTGACCACATGTGGTGCTTTTAATTAATTACACACACCCAAAATATGCTCTTGATATATAAAATGCACACTCCAAGAACTTAAGCGGTCATGAATAGTGATGGTTTATGCCTGATATGGAGTGTAATTGGAAAGTGTTGCTGCCTCTTTTTTATAAAAATATTGGATATATGTAACATAAACAAAAACAATAAAATCAACCGTTTTATATGTAATATTATAAATTTTACCCGTCATTTCCCGTGTATTATTTAATAACAAAAAGGATAACCGTAAAATGTGTACATTAAAACGTAAATAATACAGGGTAATACTAAAAAAATGCCACTTGTTCATTGAATTCGGCATCATTTCTGCAACACAACCAAATTTAATACAAATAAACTTCGGTAAATTCTTGACTTGTACACCAAGTTTTGTCATGAATATCTTACTTTCTCTGCTTCATCGCTTTTCAATGTTAAGGCATATGGCAAATTGTATCAGAGACTTTAAAATAATTACGCCAACCTATCATCGACTTATTGTATATTACATTAGTTGTTGATCCCATATGAATATTAAAGTGTATTAATTGCTAATTACACGACGTTTTCACTCAATTTTGATGAAAGGTTATTTTTTCAGCAAGCCAGGTGTGTTACAATCGTCGCGAACTGAACACGACACACTCACAACTGAAATGATCACAGACCTCATCATCTGATTCCATTATGATCATCAGCCGACCACATATGGCGCGTGACGCCTCGTTTTGTCATATCCTTAACGACTTATCCGTCTATATTGTAAATCGTAATCAACTACTTCTGAGATGTTACCCTTGTCAATGGACTACATATGGAACACCAGTCGCACGTGAGAGATAAGACACATGACGAAATGCACCCGAGGCTTTTAATTAATTACACAAACCCAGCATCTGCTTCTGATATATTAAATTACACCAGCTAAGTAATTACCTGACCATAAATATTGATACCTTATTACCGAGAGAGAGAGTCTTAGTGGAAAGTATTACCTCCTCTTGTTGAAAATATATAAACCGTATATATTTGACTAATACTAATAAGTCAAATGTGTAATATCTATCTAGCAGGTTTACCCGGCGTTGTCCGTCTGTTATATAACAATACGTTTTTTTTTTACTTTGTTTTAACATGGGTTGGATTACGTTGAGCAATTGCAACATTTTAAAATACTTAACGTAATACAATTCATCTTATGACGCTAATTCTTGCAACTTGGGATTTAAATTGGTAACGTATTTCCTGGAACTACACTGGTTCGTTACGTTTACGGCGAACTGATATCACATGTGCATTCTTGGCTGCTTTTTGAAATTGCGTTATTTTTTTCCAGCTTTTCTGTCCATTTGTTTTGTCACCTGCCGATGATTCAGCGAAAAATCGAAAATGTTCTTTATACACATGGAACAGAGATAAGTTTTTTTTAGATTACGCAACAAAGGTCATCAGACAAATTGTAAAATATAAAAATAGGTATAATCGTACAGCAGGATTATGTCATGATTTACAATGTGGGCATGTGGCATCTATATAAACGCGATGCATTTCAACACGAGCGCTAGTTAGCTCAGATGTAGAGCCTCAGAGTTCAGACTCTGGGATACTGGTATCGAATATCGCAACGCTGATGAATCGTAATCGACGAAACACATGTCCGTGGAAATCAAATTTTAAAATTAATCTTAACACAAGCTTATAGTGCCTTTTTACTAAAACACTTTTGAGCATACGTACAAACTTTTTGTTTTATTTACTTCAATTAAATTGACGTAAACTTCCTTATGACCGCCTCTGAATTGTAAGATTCGCTAGAATCATGTGGTCTGTGTTCATATCACTGTAGGGTATTTCATAGATTATATAGTGTAATGTACAAAATTAATAACTTTTTTTTTGCAACGACGCTCCTTACATAGTAGTTCAATTGCTGAATATTTTGGAAATTAAATGTCACGGGTTATGTGATTAGCAACACTTGAAGTCATCAATCGCTCGGTTGTTTCAGGCTCGTGTGACGTTGCCGCGTCTTATTGAAATATACACGTTCTTTTGTTTCGTACTTTTTTATTGTCAATCAAAAAAGGCATAAAGCCACTCGATGTAAATAGCTACTCATAATAATACAAAAATAAGGGACGGTAGACTTACTTCAGGACAAACGAGGCTTGAAAGAGAAATCACCACCAATGTTAATTCCTGTTGAACTCCAAACACGCTTGCTGAAAATTAAGCTTTTCAAAAGCCCAACAGGGCTTACAAGTCTGGCTGACAAAAAAAGTCTATCATTAAAGGTACTTAGTGGCAAGTCAGAAACCGATGTTTGTATCGTGACACTATCACTAACATATAAGGATGACTTTTTTTTATTCTTTAAGAAGAATCAGGAGCAGCATTGTCGACCGACGGCTGAAAGACTGTTTCCAAAACATCTATACAGAGAGGAGTATTCACTCTAACATTTTACATAAAAACGACAGAAAAGAGTACATAATTATCCTTGTCCAGAACCTCAGGATCAATGACAGCTGCAACAAATGAATTACGCGTGGAACTTCCGAAATGTCTACACATAATGATTTGTAATGTGTTCCTTTTTATATATTCACTTTCACCAATAGTTTCACGTTCGAGAAAATCCCAACGACATATTTTCTTATAGCATTTTAAGTTGTAAAGAAACCGTCTTGTTCTGATTAAGCGATGTGTTGCATTAACTTACCTCCAAATGGTCATCTAACTTTTCGTATGCCACGAACAAATAAAATATATGTTTGTTATTTAATGCAAATCAACAAATCGCAATAGTACAATTTAACCATACGTGGTGTTGTAACGTTTAACTATAGTGTCCCTACACGCCCGAGACCCTCCATCCACCTTTGATTCAATTGGGTTGAATTCTCGCTCTGTAATAAATAGTGCACAAAAACACAAAGAAAAAAAGAAATTCCGAATGTGAAGAAGGACCGTTTATTAGGCTGTTTATGTTGCCTTTTTTTCTGCTAGCGGCGAGTGGACATAGTTGTTTCCACGGATTTCTGAGGCCTGATACCCTACACCATTATCGTTTCTTAAGTGTAATTAATCTAATATCCTGATGCTTTAAAGCTCTCAGCCGAACTGGCTACTTCTCTAACCTATTCTCGCTCTCTCCCTCCCTCTCTCTCTCTCTCTCTCTCTCTCTCTCTCTCTCTCTCTCTCTCTGTGCAATGTGAACTCGCATGCGTTTTTATCTTACAGTACGTTGTTCTAACTTTCGAGTGCATCAACTTACCCGGACTGAATAAAATATCTTGTTTAGGGAAAACATTTATATGTAATATATGTAATAACGAGCACCCTCTAGTATTTAATAGATGTTAATTGACATTTTTTGCTGTTCGTACTAGTCGGGGATACGTCACTAAAATGAGTCCACGAGCAGTATTGTTGATGTCGTGCTGTAGTATAGTTCTGCTCAGTTTTAAGAGTGGCACTTCTCTCCCAAGCGTAGAATGTCGATAGTGGTGCTTGAGATGGCTATCAGAGTGCACTTCGGCTAGAACACTAGCTTTTTCAGTACCCCATTTGGCTTTCTGTCTAACCGCTTGAAGATGAGTTTAATAAGCATGCCGTTCTTGGCAATCGATGTTTTTTTTCTGTAAGTGCAATTTACAATGTACCGTACTTGCCGAACGCATTCAATGCTTACACTGAACAATAAAGTACCTATTCATGCGAGGCAACGCCATAGAGTCTCAATTTCAAGGAACCGTTTAAACTTTATATTCTAGCTCGACTCTTCCGAGTATTACCTCGTACGTCGGCGTGTGAACGAAACGATCACTATATCATTTGGGATGGAGAAACAGAAGAAGAGAAGGGGGTGGGGGAGAGAGAAGGTGAGGGAGAATATTTAAAAGAAAAAGGGAGAGGTGAGAGGAAGTAAAAAACACACAGCTAATGTCTGAATTTTTTAAGTGTCTGTCGAAGACGCGTCGATATCTGGTTGACGCATTCTCGTCTGATTTCAATTGGTGGTAGGATGTTTATACATTAGGCTCCAATCTTGTTTGTTTGTTTTCCCTTATGTTAATTGTCTCATAAGCCCGGTTTTAATTCTTTGGACTCCTATGCTGTGGATGTGTGCCTGAATTATATATATATATATATATATATATATATATATATATATATATATATATATTTATATATATATCTTGGCCTTTAACCCCCGAAGTAACATATTCCATGTACTCTCATGAAACCGGCTTCCCTTTAAAAATGGAGTTTACTCGAAGTCTCTAATAAGCAAATGACTCCTTGTTAGAGGAGATGTCGACGTAAAGTGTGTGCAGGTCTAGCAAGGAGGTGTCGACGTCCTCCAACATACAGCATCTGGTATCCCCAAATCGTCGCCCATCTGGCCGTGACCAGGCTCCACGTTGCCTAACTTCGTTGATCTAACGAGGACTGGTGTGTCAACGTCATCATGCAGTATTCTTAAGAGTGTTAAAGACTATTTAAAAATTTAACAGTGTTTGTAAATGTTAAACTTCATCTAAATAAATGCCTAACACTGCGGTTATATGAATATATAGTAATCCAGGTATGGTGTTTATCGACAGTGTAAATACTTCCAGAAAATATTTACTTTGTTTATATAATAGTGCTCAATTATGAATAAAACTGTTTATTAAAAATTATAACGCTTATCGTTTATTGTAAGTATTCTATAAAAATTACCAAAACGGACATATTAGAAAATGTCATTCACTTTGTTTAATCTCCATTTGAAAATTATGGGCCTAGTCATTCAAATGTTTAGCGAGAAGACACGAGTTAATCATGATATATTAGAATTCATCACATTCCCTTTAAACATGTTAATTGACCTCATTTTTTAAACATGACAACTAATAGATATTCTTAATTTGAAAAAAAATGTGTTTTTATAGCTGTGACTGAAACATGTAGCAAATTATGTTTGTATGAATAAAACCATTATTACCAGTATATATATATATATACATATATATATATATATATATATATATATATATATATATGTATATATATATATATTCATATATATATGTGTGTGTGTGTGTATATAATTATGTAAATATCTATACATATATATATATATGTAGTGTAATTCGGTGACATAGAAGAAATAAAATATGTGTTGTGCAAAATAATATTTGTTTTAATTTAAAATACACATATTCATGGTCATCTATCAGTAGCTTCGGTTTAACGAACACCTTGGACACAATACCCGCATAGTTAAATATACTAATATAACCGGTTCATCAGCCAATGTAATATTAGTGTGATTCCGATGGTAATTTTTTGTCTAGTGTATTGGTGATTGAGTGAAACCGAAGTTGCCGGTGGATTACTATACATATGTATCGTATCCATAAATATATATATATATATATATATATATATATATATATATATATATATATATAGAAAAGAGGGTAGTGCAGTATTTGTGCACCTTTACATATATATATATATATATATATATACATATATATATATATATATATATATATATATATATATATATATATATATATATATATTGGAGAGTTTATCAAAATATGGTGTTCCCTTTCTTGCATAGAGGATTGATAACAACGAAAAGGTATGTTATTTTATTATTTATTTATTTTCTAAAGCTGTAGTTGTATACACGTGTTTCGCTACCCAGCAAGCACCTAGCTAGGCAGATCATCAGGGGAGACAAAAATCTAAGATATTGACCTCAACAACTGACAATACCTCGAAAGTGTTTGACCCGGTTGAAATCATTTAAGAAGAAAAATAGGAAAACAAGTTCAAAAGACAGGGCAAACAGTTCGGCAATATGTGGAAGTTGAGATGTGCCCCTACAAGAATCAAGTCCAGTGCAATCCAAAAGTGGGGGAAAAAAGAAAGAACGAGGGAACCCCCCACATTCGGCCGAATACATGTCTTTAGATCAATATTGATATAACCCCCTACCCTGAAAAAACAACCCTTTTACAGTGCAACCACTGAATAACCTCCAGGATTCCAGAATTGGCACATGTTACCTGTTAGTATTCCGTTGAGAATATGAGCATTAATTTCTGCCGATAAGTAAATTTCGCTCCCACACCAAACTAAATCTTGAATACTTTTCCTCACTCAACGGAGTGTCGACCTGCCTTCTTAATTCTTCCACTTCTCTGTAGTTTTAATTATACTAATCAAAGGAAATAATTAATTATAGCTAACTATTTCTACGTAGCGATGGAGCAGGATATTAAATTATGAGAAAGGAATTTAATCAGAATGTGAAATCTCGACGGACGATTCATTCCTCCACCCACACGATAGACACCTCCAATAAACAAATAACATCCACCTTTATATATATATATATAACACTCAGAAAGCAAACACACACACACATATATACATATATATATATATATATATATATATATATATATATATATATGTGTGTGTGTGTGTGCGTGTGTGTTTGCTCTCTGAGTGTTTATATCTATATTTATTTGTAAATATTGTGTCTATACTCCTTTTTCTTTCCATTTCTGTTTGCTTTCTTTTGATTTTTGTATTTTCTGAAGAAAATTATTATCTCCATTTAAAAATAAATATTTTGGTTTTCATTGCTGTCTCTTAACCTTAAAAATAACGGGAATAAATCAAATGGATTAATTGAACAATATCAGCAGCACATCCTATATATATATATATATATATAGATATAAATATATGTTAATTTATATATATAATATATATGTATATATATGCATATATATATATATATTAATGTTTTTAATTATAAAAATACGGACTCGAGGAAAAGTAGAGCGATGACTCGTACATAATTCATCGCCTCAAACACAAGATGACCTTCGACTGACAACGCGAAAATAAACACGATATAAAATTCATATATTTTCTTGCTAGAAGGTTTATTCTATGTTTACTATTTCGAAAATTGTCCAAGATTAATTTCAGTTTTATGGCCACTCATCAACGACCATGACAGCCGACCGCTGAGTTCAGAGAGTATTAACATTAATATTCAAGATGCGCGGTTTTCATAGCATAGTTTTGGCTGATTTACTTTAAGAAAAACAAATCGATATTATTCCTTGGTTCTTTCTCTGACAAGTAGAGAGTATGGTGAATCATTCGTCTGTTTTACAACATACTAACAATCGTTGATGTAATATCAAAAAGCGACACACAAGCCAAACAATCAATTAAGTATATCATACTACTTATAAAACGGAAGTGTATATGATGATAACTTTTATAAATATACCGATTGCAATAACGATAAATGATAACACTAATACTGATATTATTATAAATAATAGTTCTTCCCAAATAAATCTTAGAAAATGTCCTCCTTCCAAAAAGTCTTATAATAGGCCTCCTCCAAATAAATGATGGCATTCACATCGGATGATACTACACAAAATAGTCGTAGAGGGGCAGAGAACATGGAAAAAGTGAGAAAAAAGAGCATTAACAAGTCCTTCACTGCAAGCATGTGAACAGTAAAATAGGCGCTGCCTTGAACCTTCCCTGAATTTTAGTCAGGTACCCATTTATTGCTGGGTGGACAGAGGGAGTTTTCAGACCCGAAAATTCGCTTGCCGTGAGTGGGATCGAACCCGGGTCGTCCAGCCCAAAGACAAGTGCTATAACCACTCGTCCACAGGCCCTCCCTCAACTGTGAAAAGTAGTGGAACTTTAAACAGGTGTACTGCCACCGAAATGGTAGAGAAGCCCAATAGTCGTTTTACAACATACTAACTATCGTTGATTTGAAATCAACAAGCGAAACACAAGCCAACCAATCAATTAATTATATTGTTAATAATAAAACGGGAGTATATATGGTGATAATTTTCATAAATATACCGATTGCAATAATGATTAATAACAATACTAATACTAATATTATTATAAATAATAATGCTATTAATAATCATAAAATAAAACTGTACTCCAAACATTCTTATAAAATGTGTTCCTTCAAAAAAATCTCATAATCTTTTCCCTCCAAATATATATAGGCATACACATCAGCTGATAAGATACACAATAATGGTGAAGGGTCAAAAAGGATAGAAAAGACCAGGAAAAAGAGCACTAACAAGTCCGTCCATTGGAAGCGTGCGAAGAGTAGTGGGACCGTAAGAAGGCTTATTGCTACCGAATGGTAGAGAAGCCGAATTGTAGTTGTTAGCGAGACATCAATGAGAAGCTGCTTTTTGTCATTTGCAGTGTTTATCTAAAGAGATAGACGGTACTAGAAATCACGGAATGCTTGTTATTACTCAGACTCCAGGGAACACTATCGGTTATTATCAGTTAGCAAACACCTTTGTGAAAACTGCTAGTTTGTACATACTACTCCCGATTGTCATGGAAAATAACGCCCTACCTGAGAGTTCATCATTAAAACTCCTCGGCATAACCTTCACAGGTAACATGAATTGGAACAAATACATTGAAGACATTGCCAAGACTGCCACAAAGAAGGTTGGCTCCATCAACCATGATAGTAACCTCATCACACCTGACATTATCCTGTATTTCAACAAAGCCGCCATCCGCCCGTGCGTAGAGTATTGTTGCCACATCTTGGCTGGTGCATCATCTCTAGTCTCTCCCTCCTTGACAAGGTCCCAAAAAGAGTCGCCAACCTAATAGGTCCCTCACTGTTTACCAAGCTCTAGTCCCTGTCCCATCGCCGCAATGTAGCATCCTTGTGCTTGTTTTACAAATACTTCAATGGATGATGATCCGATGAATTGGCTACTCTGGTGCCCTCTCGACGTAAATTCACTAGACCAACTCGACAATCAACTAAACCCCATCCATTCACTGTGGAGGTCACCAGATGCCGGATAGCTTTCTACTCAAATAGCTTATTTCCTCGTGCTGCTGGCCTCTGGAACTCCCTCCTTGCCTGACAGTACTGCCATGCAAAAATTTAAAATTAATGTAAACAGACATCTCGCTGCGCAGATCCCAGTTTAGGTTGACCCCCCCAACGTTCTCCCCTTTTCTTTATTTTCAGTAGCCTCTTACGTTTACAGTTGAAGCCTGCCTTATTTAGAGTGAACTGCGTTTAAATAATAACAATAATAATAATAATATGATAAAAAGAAGAAAAATAAGAAGAAAAGGAGACTATGAAATATTATTGAAATCCTTGATTTCCGAAGTAAACAGAGATAACGAGTTAAAAGAAAAAAACAATTAACATGGGTGCACACCTACATAATTCAACAGAACAGCAGTTGCTAAAAATGAAATAATTTAACCCCTCTCTCCCATAAAAAATATGGCCGTAACGGGTTACAAGAATTTAAAGAATGAGAAAGAAACATTGCTATCCAAATCTCAAGTTCATAAGCTTACAGAGAACTGGAACACTATAGAAGCTCATTATAACACAAATTCACGTTAAAGCCAACGGTCGTCCTCAGTGATAAATCACTGATTTGCAACGCTTATCGAGAAAAGCACACAGTGCTGCAAATCTAGAGACACTTATTATCGCTCAGAAATCAGAAAGCATCACGTTTTTTTTACGAGTCAGCAATCACAAATCTACAGAAATGAAATAAAAAGATTGGAAAATAATATTTACGAAGAACAAGAACACTCGTAGATACGAAATTATATATAAGCGATCTAGTACAGCGAATAAACACCTATACAGTATCACTAATTAGATACTCTGGACCGTTCATAGGTTGCACTAAAAAAGAACTCAGGCACTTTGACCAGAGGACTAGCAATTTAATGATCATGCACAACGCACTACACCCAACAGTCGTTACATGAAAAGAAACGAAGCAGGAAGTGTACTGGTGAATATAAAATAGTGTGTGGAAGACCAAAAAAAAGAAGCTGGAGAAATACATAACTCCGCACACGGAAAGGCTACTCACTGCAGCAAGAGAAATTGTTCCAACTAGCAACCCAGGAAGCACCAGAACCCAGAAACAAAACAAGAAAAAAAAAGTAGGAAGAAAAACGATAAGATGGACGCTTCAGAAGACTGACAAGAGAAGAACTCTACGAAAATAGCTGGCCATTGCTAAGAAAAGGACACTTAGACTAAGAAACATAATCTTTACTGGAGGCTAGAATGAACAATACGATTAGTACAAAAAACAGTAAACTAAAATATATAAACCTTATGAAAATAGAAAATGCAGACTGTGTCGACAACGAGACGAAACAGTAAATTATATAATATCTGAATGCAGCAAACTAGCCCAAAAATATTACAAGAGCAGACATGACTGTGTGGGGAAAGCAGTACACTGGAAACGATTGAATTTCGAATGCATCGACAAATGGTACAAATATAACACAGAAACAGCACTGGAAAATGAAACACACCAAATCCACTGGGATTATGCTATACAAACAGACAAACTCATACAATCAAGAAGATTAGATGTTATAATAATCGATAAGAAGGAAAAAATCTTGCAAACTCTTGCGAAGTTAAGATCAAGGATACAGAAAAATGAAGCAGATACACGGAACTAGCCAGAGATGTTTAATGAATATGGTATAATACCAATAATCGTTAGAAGACTAAGAACAATACTAAAAAATAAAGAAAAGACTGGGAGACATTTGAATCAAACGAATCATTGAGACTGTACAAAGGACGACACTGATCAAAACAGCTGTAATCTTAAGGAACAGTCTCTTTCAAAGATTCAGCTCGATTATTGTATATTAGTAACAACAGAGTATATATAAGTACGGTTCATTTTATATTCCAATAACCATGTTTTTATTTTATTAAGTTTATTACTATTTCATCATTTTTTATTTATTTATTTATTTTTTGAAATGGGAATAAATTAAGATTAAAATAATAAAATAAAAAGATGGTTAGTGGAATATAAAATGAACCGGATTTATATATATATATATATATATATATATATATATACCGTATGTATTGGATATGTGAAGGATAGAGTAATTGTGATCAGATATCTTAAGTAAGAGATCTAAGTGCAATTTACAGAGCAAGAATAAAGTTAAGAAGCAAAAACTCAAACTAACATTTTGAGCCACTCATGAGACAGAATCCATAATTGACGGGGATACGCCTGAAATCTGCTACTACACTGAAAATTGGGGATACGATAAGTAAAATAGACAAAAGATTCCTACATTATAATTAAGGACCACAAGCCCAACTTTCAAAAGAATAGACAATGTAGGATGATAAACCTAACATAAACTCAACTCGGCCATGCGTCTCCCGGGATAATACAAACATAATCAACAAGCCCTAGCAATCGACAGGTCTCAATCTCTGGAAATACTCATCCGACACCACGTTCAAAGCCATGGAAAATAAGCGGAGGGTCTCGTTTATCAAATTTAATATCATCGACTTCCACACTTTAATCTTTAATAAACTTCACAAACATCATCAACTATACGAGGATCTTCGTTGATATCTCGGAGATGTAGGTAAGCGTAATTCGTAGTATGCCGTAAATGTATCCTCGCTAATAAACAGGATAACTGAATTAAAGCTAACAATAGTAACTTCGACGTCCTGATGGGCTAACATGACTTAGCACAGATGACGTTTGAAGACAATACACATAGCAGAATAATATATCCAAACTCAGTAATTTTGTAACGAGACAATAGATTAATAATCGTACATAACAGTAATGCCCGTGTTGTGTCGGACATGCATAAAACACCCAATAGGACATGTATATACCTGGGAATTAAAAAAGATGTAATCCCTAACTGCAAGAATGTCAATTACTTGTTGTATATATGAACCATGTAATAAATATAACTATCCATCCACGTACATATATGCTTAATCTAACTACTCAAAATACATGATAATACAAATGCTGATGATAAAACACCAGGATACGTAAGCTGTCAGCCAAAAAGGGAATCTTCGATAGCACAAATACATATATATATATATAAAATAATTAGTGGTAATACCGAAAAGCTAAATGGCATTGAAAATTAAACTAAAAAGAAACCCATGGATCCATACTGTCAGCTATCAGAAATCAACATAGGTCGTACTTCCATAGAAATGCATTTCAATATAAACTACGTCCTGCGGATGATATTTAATCGAAATACAGAAAAATTAGCTACTTATACATCAAACATATAGACGGTATAATCAACACACACAATCTAAAACTACTAACAAGATATTATTACGAAAGATGAGAAATGTGACTGTCAAACAAAAATAAATGCCCACTAAAAATAACTGCAAGGTAGAGTGCGTCGTGTACAAAGCAACAATCTATCCAGAAAAAAGACAACAATAACACGACAATCTGTATAGGTGTATCTGTTTAAGTTTAAAACCACGGTCTTACGCCTATTTATACCTTTTCTTCAATCCATTGGCAGATACAAACACTGAATTGGCTTAGCACTAGTGGATTCTTACCAATGCGAACCTTTCACATGATTTCTCCTGATCAATTTTATGCACTCCCCATATGTTTAGGATGGTCAAACATAGATATTACTTGTGTTGAAGAAGAAAATTAGTATACTTATGATGAGCAGACAAATATATTAAATAAGATAAAAAAAAGTAATGACTAGAAGTAGGCACAGCCATAAATTTAAGATAACCAGTGCATGAGGCCGATTTAGATGTCAATACTGTTAACTTAAACACATTACACTTATCGCATACGCATTTAGATTTTTCAAATTATAATATATGGTTCATAGAGGTTATAGTACGGTCTCTAGATTTGGATTACTCCCAGAACTATTAGTACTGAACACGCGGTGTGCATTTGTTTGCTGCCTCGTCCTGCTTTTTCCAAGTGTTATCACTATATATATATATATATATATATATATATATATATATATATATATATATATATATATATTTATTTATTTATTTCAAACTTCAAATGTTCAATGCAAGGTATATTCTGTAATAAAAATATGTTTATTGTTCTTTCCTTAAGCCAAGGATTTTCAAAGATCGAGATCTTATCATCAGAGGAATTATACAGATAGATAAGTTGTCAATAGAAAAGCCAAAGTTGAAACAAATTTGGACATTCGTGCATGTTTATCACTCTTCGTCCATTTATCTTTATAATTGCTCTATCTCGTATATTGAGCTTTTACCATTTCACTATAGGTTCTTTCTACTAAAAGTTTGCTTTTAGTTTCTTAATTACTTACTCATATATATATATATATATATATATATATATTAAATCAATGAAAATTGATTAGACCTGCAAATGGAAGCAAATCGATATCTTCAGTTGTTCAAAACAAGGAGAAGTTTAGTTAATAAAACCATTTATTTTTCTTCTCTTTCATTCCTTAAAGCAGGCTTTTCAAAGATTAAAAAAATTGATTGATAAGTTTTCAAAATTCCAAATTTGAAAGAGTTTTTAAAAAAATGTTAAGTTCAAACGGGAATCACCAATAACGAAATCCAATATATATATATATATATATATATATATATATATATATATATATATATATATATATATATATATATATATATATATATATATATATGACCAGAACGAAAACGAGATATACAACCATTAATAATATAAATTTTGGAACGTGTATTTTATTTTTTAATGTAACTGGCTTTGAAAACAAACTTTTCCTAATTAAAGCAACATAGTCTAAACTCAATGAGTGACCCAACGTGTCACATGTGTTACTATCTTAATAATTATTTTTCATAAAAAAATATTTTAATATCAACAGATATGTTTTATGTTCAACAACCATCATCAATGCGTTTTATGATTTTGTCCACGAATCGAAACCGTTACTACACTCAACAGCTTAACATTTTTTAAACACCCTGAACACTGCGACCACGAAAAAACCCACGTTGAAGGAAGACATTAAGAGGTAAGCAAGGAGACGCACATCGACAGCTTTAAACAACAGTGTTCAATGACACGTTGGCCGTAACTTAGCATTATGTATTAAAATTTGATATACGAATTATAATTCTCTTTTAGCACACGCCCTAATATTAAAGAGGCTAAGCAATATTACGATTAATATCGCTCCTTCTATTGATATATATACATGTATATATATATATATATATATATATATATATATGTATCATCAAAAAATAACAAATATTACAACTTAATGAAATATTAACACATTTGATTTACGTATTAATCAACGTTTCTTCTTTATTTCAAGACTTTCTCTGGATGATTGGTCTGTGTGGATCTCTTTTATTTTCTTAAGACCATTCACCATGAGGAAGGCTTGAAATGAAGACGAACCGTTGATGAATACATAAATTATAGTTTTGCTTTTCCTTTCTTCATATATACTCATATATATATATATATATATATATATGTATACATATATATATATATATTAATATATAAATGTATACATACAAATGTATATATACATATACATACACACACACATATATATATATATATATATATAGATTTAGATATATATATATCGGTTTGAGGAGTGACACAAAACACAAGAAAAATATTAAATAGATACTATAGTTGTATAGTAGCATGATAAATAAAATAAACTTTCGACAATTTTTTAGAGGACGCCACCTTTATTGATCAACTACTAATGCATAGATATGGACGTCTAAACACATTGTTCCTCTTTGAATAAATACAGACAAATATAACTGACTCAAAGACATATGAACCCACACGTTCATCCATCAACGAATTCACAACCGAATTATCGTAGAGTCTGTAGTTTCATTGCTTGGTTGTGTTTTATTGTTGATTGGTGATAACGTCCATTTATTGACAAGCACTTTCTTAAACCAACCACCTCGTCGCCCCTGCATACATACACGATATATGTTGGCCATTCTTCATGAGCTATTCCTAATCAGAATAAAACCAGGTGGAATGAGTTATGATCTACGTTTACGACCCAAACAATGGCACCTCATTTTGTGTCTGATATAAATATCATGTCCGGCTGTAAACAAAAGCGCCAATTAAGACCGTCTTGTAACTGGTTACAACACCATTTGGTCGTCAGGAGACACGATATATGAAATGAACATCTTGAAACCAAAATAGTTTGGAAAGTATAGAAGTTAATAGAGACACATGGAAATTGCTCTGCACTTGTGATACTGATAAGAGAGAGGAGACTATGTGTGTCTTATTATCAGCTATTATGCAACGCGTAAATTGGCGTTATATACCCTGTTTATGAGTGATAAACAGTCTGTTTATGAGATGTATATAATCTGTTTATGAGTGCAAGGACATGTTTAGCGTCTTTATGAGTATTATACAGTGTTGTTCGTGGGGCGGGGCACTGGTCAACCGTGTTTATTGATACGTAATTCGATTAAGGCGATGAAAAGTACCATTTAGATGACTATTGAAGATAATTTATTTTTATAAAATACTTTCTTACTTTTACTATCAATCGCCAATGGTTATACTAGCCGTGGTTAGCCTAGGAAATATTCTGACCACTTCCGGTTGAGAAGAACTATCAGACACGTTTTTGTCGCTTTGAGGCATAGACTAGCTCCTTGATAGGAGGTGCGCCGTGCCAGGTATGTTTGTACCCGAACTGAGTGCCTTCTGAGAGGAGATGGTTTTACCAATTTTCCGAGCTGGTGCCACATGGCTCGAAGTTGGTCAGGAAGTAAATCCTAATTCTGAATAATTTCTATTCTTCTTGCTTCTAACGATCTTTAAAGGTATGCGAGGTGGTGTAAATGCTAAAACCTGGACTTTAAATGATAACACTTTTTTAAACGAAAATCGCCCCAGAGAAGACGTTAAGCTTCTTGATATGAGGAGCTAAAAACAAACCAAAAAACTACTTTAAGATAAAATAACTAACGCATCGATAAGTGTCATATGGATATATCCTGACCCAGAAAACAGCAATGTTTCCCCTTTTGTCAGAAACATCGCTAAAGGACAAAATAAGGGAAGCGAGAGTTATGAGGTTGCCGAAAGGGATCCCACGGTCTACTTTCTTACCTACTTTTTGTGTCTAACTTCACAATCGTCACATAAAAACTCGGTTCAAATCTGTTCTAGTTCATTGTTTGTTATACTATTGTACTTGTGAATTTATTTTTTGTATTGTTACGCAGTGGATATATCTCAGGGTGACATCACATCGTAATAGAACAGCGCAATAATATCCTGGGTTAGGATTTTTACTCGACATATTAAACAAAACTGTGCGACACTATACATTAAATTCATCACGAACTCCTTTTAATTTGATTAGAATTTAGAATAGCTGACGTATTCCTCATCCTTTATCTTCTAGAGAGTAGAATTGTTATAAGAAAGGGATTGTCAGTGTTCGTTTTAGTTCGCTTATAGTATAAGGAGGGCATGTGGACGTGTGGTTATAGCACTTGTCTTTCGGCTGGACGACCCGAGTTCGATCCCACTCACGGCATGCGAATTTTCGGGTCTGAAAACTCCCTCTGTCCACCCAGCAGTAAATGGGTACCTGACTAAAACTCAGAGAAGGTTCAAGGCAGCGGAAGGAGAGGGATGGGCTCCGCCATGGGCAGTGTGCGATGTCGGCAACGACACTCGTGTGCGTCCAGTCTATGCGACATTTACCTTTTATAGTATACACAGTAGATGACTTGATCTATCATATGACGTATAAAGTTGCCTTGTGGGAGGTTCTCTTATTTTCATAACGTGTAAGATACTGGAAGAAAGCGGAATTAAATCGCAATTCTTATTGATATCGAGTAGAATCTTAGAAGGCGGAATTGCTAAATAAATATCTAAATAAAACACATTTTCTTTAAGTTACGTTTTAGTATGTAGAAAAGAGGGAATTAAATACATGGCTAAAAATATGATGAAGTATTTTATGGAATCAAATATAAGACATAAGAATATAAATGAGTTCTATAATGTATTTCGGCGGTCACAAAACGGAATGGGTGCCCCTATTCAATCCCGAACACCGCTAGATTGTATTGCTAGTACCAATATATAATTATAGTCGCATTTCTCATATTTGATTTTTATGTGAGAACATTCGGTATTCAAACGTACTCGCAAAGTATTGACGTTTTCCATATCCTTTGTTCCGCTCTACAGATACAACGGAGATAACTCGTTTGGTCTGTTTCCATGAAGTTTAACGTATGTAAACCAGCAGCAATAGACTGCAATGCTTATCGGTAACGTGTAGGTTCTTAAAAAGCAGAAGACAGACAAACTATCGGAGTAAATATCCGGATCAAAACAGGTTTACTTTCAAGTCTCAGTGTGTATCGCCAGATACAACGTAGATAACCTGTTCTCTCTTTTACTCTATGAAGTTAATTCATAAGTTCGAAGTCACTAGCATTTAAGCCGACATATCAAACTCTAATCTTAACTAGAAAATATGTGTTGAGTATTGTTGTATTCTGTTTCATGCACTATATTAACGGACGTTGAAACTGTAATTTAGAAAGTGTGGCCCATCCATACAATCAGTAAAATGGAAGCATTTTTCAATTATGACCGAAAAATAAAAATCATTTCGTGGAATAACTCAATCTTGTTATTGACTAGTATACGAACATTTGCCTCCCTATGAAAAACAATTTTGTTTCGAAAATCTTCTTTCAATGACCCGTTGCGCAACATATATACGTGCTAAGTAAAAATACATTCTCAGTGACAGTTAACGAATATAAAAGATTTAATCTTCAAATACTAAGTGTACAATTAGAAATTCAATTGGACTGAATAGAAATAAAAGAGCAAGCGACCCCTTTGGATTTATTTAAATTGAATCACTTCAGACAAGGCATGAAGCCACTTTATGTAAATAGCTAGAAAATTCATACTTCAGGTTCAAAAGACTACACACGATGAGTAGTAGATGTATTCTGACTCAAAAAACAGTAATTCTGCTACTAATTTGAGAAACATCGCCCATAGAATGTGACGACTAAAGAAGAACATGAGGGAAGCGTTGTTTTCAAGGCAGTATCTGTTCCGATGGATACTGCACCCTATAGACGGATGTCGTCTTGTCCTTCGGGACTTGATTCCACCTGTCTGTGGGTTTGTCCTGTGCAGTTCTAGGAGGTCCACCCTCCCAGGCTTCGCCTCCCCTCTTTGGGGAGGAGTAAGTTTATTGCTTACTGCTTGAGGCGCCCCTACCGGGGAATACCGACGGGGCTGCCCAGGCAATTTTAAAATGGCCAGAGTGCTCACCTCTCGAGCGCTGGCTTTTAACCCCACTTACTCGACCCAAGCTGTGGTCACATCTTACTTGTGGGAGTAAGATAAAACTGGCCTTGTGCCTAACTCCTGCAGAGGAGTAAATAAACATAAAGGATTTCGTTCGAAATTCCCTACTGATTCCAGATTTTGGAAGAAACATTCCTGAGTTGGAGGTTACATCGGTTGAAACGTTGTGAGAATAACATCCAGGATGACAACAGTACACATAATCTAAATGGTACAAATAAATGTTATTATTTTCTGTATAAGTGCACACAATTTGAAAAAAAAAATTAAAGTAAAATTGTTATACGTCGTCTGGGGAAGCGCTGGGTAGATACGACTACTTTATTTCATAAACTGTAACGTTTCCGAACAAGTGGGATTAGATCACGATTCTTATCAATGCCGTGTAAATTCTGAAAAGCCCGAAGACAGAGGACAATAGCGAAATAAGTATCCGGATAAAAAAAGCACGTTTTCTTTGCAAGGCTTAAATGTTTATCTTTAAACCGTAATCATATAAACCTCCTTCTTGTGTTTTCCCTGGAGAAATATTTTATCTCTCGTATTATTGAAAGTGTTTTTCTTTCTTTTGCAACTCCTTTGCTGAGAAGATAGAGACCACTTACAGAGAAATAAAACGTAAACAGCAGAAAATAATGTCGGGCAAAACCATTGAAATTCCCTTTTCACGCTATTTCAAAAAAAGAGTTCGTCCTTTCTGTGTTCGACTACGTTTTTCTCTGTAACTCCTTCATCCTTTATTTTGTTTTTTGGTTGGATCACTCTACCGCTCCAGAAAGTATCTCACTCTTTACGCAATCCTATACCTGTATAAAAGCCAGATACGCCCAAAGATGGAGGACTGTTGCCACATCCGGAGATGTGCCACCCAGAGCACGCATTATAATTTGGCAGAGTACAAAACCGACTTCGAAATCGAGTGGGGGTGTACTGTTCTCTTCCCTACAGCTTCATTCTCGCAGATAAAAGGTCACTTGTCTTTTCCTACCTTATTGTTAATGTCACGGAAGGTGCAGGAACTCGTCCATCTACAACATCTGTAAATAATTTTCCTTTGTTCATCTGTGTACCTAAACAAACTGGAACTTCCACGTGAAAAGTATCTTTCCAAGAACTGCTCGGCTGTGAACACAATACAACACGGCCGCTTTCCAGCTGACTACAACATGGTCGTTTCCAAGCAAAATAATTATGTTGAGGCAGCCCTCTTTGATATCAAAACTCTGCTCAGTCCAAACAATCATTACCATCATGTCAACCAGAAAAAAAACACATAAACATTTATCCTCGAGTTGTATTCGGGCCTTGATAAGCTATGACTGGCTGGTATATAAGTAAAGTTTTCCGTTATTTATTCCTGTCATATCTTATTTCGATATTCGGAAATAGGAGCAGAAACGGATTAGTATAAAATAATACATTCATGATGCAAAATATTAAAAAAATCCATGATACAAATGTTGATGTTTAAAAAAAATTAAATCCATTCTTCACTAAGATATTAGTAGTTAAATTTAATTTATGTATATATAACCTGATGTGGGTGTGTGTTATAGAAATCGATACGTTGTGTTATAGAAATCGATACGTTGACAGTTAGCGAATGAAAATAAGTTTTAATTAGAGTTACATTTTTCACAGAATCTAATGAAACTAAAAGTTTCCTTCAATTTAATCTGATGTCAAATTCATAAAATAACTAAAATATATTAGAACTTACAGAAACGAAATTCATGTTTTAACAGATTTTCTTCGTTTCATAAAAAATGAATTTGACATCAGATTAAATTTAAGGAAACTTTTAGTTTCATTAGATTCTGTGAAAAATGTAACTCTAATTAAAACTTATTTTCATTCGCTAATTGTCAACGTATCAATTTCTATAACACACCCCCACCCACATGAGGTTATATATAAATCACTAGAAAATAACCCTAACCCTAACTTTAACTGAAACTTATTTTAATTTGCTAACTGTCAACGTATCGATTTCTATAACACACACGCCACCATTAGGTTATATATGAATAACTAGAAAAATAACCCGAACCCTACCCCTAACTGAAATTTATTTTAATTTGCTAAATGTTAACATATCGATTTCTATAACCCTAACCCACAAACAGTGGGTTATATACATATAACCGAATATTTGTGTGTGTGTTAATTTAGTTCATACATTTTTCTATTTATTTACAAATAACTAGAAAATACATGAATCGAGAATTAGAGGAATAGAGACAAAAACACATACAGAGAGAGAATGAATGGTGATCTTATAATAAGCACCCCTATTTCTCTCTCTGTATGTGGTTTTGTCTCTATTCCTCTAATTCCCGTTCTCTTCCTCCTTCTTACTTCCTTCATATTTTTCCTAACTCCCTCTCCCTCTCATTTCCCTCGTTCATACCTATTTAAAGCATTCCATCTCTCTCACTACTTCACTCTGCTTTCACACTTTATTTACGTTAGTCACCCTCACTCCCACCATCTAATACAGTCATGCACAGTTGAAGTTTTTAAACCGAGTAACAAAACCATTAGAGTGTTTACTTTACATGTGACGACAAGTAACTTTTTCAAAACCTACATTTAAGCAACTCAAAAAATGTAATCCTTTCCTTTATTTCTTAAGTTTAATTCATCATTCGTAAGAGTGGATGTTATACCAATAAAAGTAATGAGTGCTAGGCACGTCGTATCTAACCATTGTATTGGCAGCTTTTTTTACGGACGCCCAAGTTGTAGTCAGTAAGGAAGCAGTCCTACGGTAAATAACCCCTTGTAAAGGTGATCTGTTTATGGAAATTCGGTCTGTGGCTAGTCACATGGAGGAGAAAGTAAAGCCATTTCCGCTGTAATAGAAGACGAGAAATTACTGTGAATATATCATATCAAAGAACCAAAGATGAGAGCTAGATCGGGCAATTTTCATGAACATAACTATGGAGTAGAAAGAGTCTAGCAATGTCTTTTTTTCAAAATAAAATGGGCTGTAAGGAGGAGAAGAAATAATATCCCAGTATATTTTGTCAATCGATGGTTTACTATGTCAAAGCAGCATGAGGTTCTCTGTGCAGCCTTCCTCAGAAGTGACAGCAGCACTTTTTAAACAGTATCTTGCTCTGCCTGTAATATTTTATATTATGAAATACTTGACTTTTATAATAAAAAACATCACTATTCAGATACTTTCTGGGACAGCAGAATAAGTCAAGCATTTATCAGCATAAAAGAGACAAATATTTATTTTAATACTTTCAATCAACTTGTAAAATCCTGCCTACTCTCTTCGTATTCTACATTTATCTCGACATACGCAGGAGTGGTTTTGTTAACAATTCCGGTAATCTCGAAAGCTGCGTTGTCCGAATTAAGTCGTTCTCACGTCTGAGTGGACAATCCGCAGCATTTTTACAGGACACTGGTAAAGATTCAATGGCGACTGTCACTTCGTATCGGCAGGAAGTTCTAAAATAGAATAATGGAAGACTTGAAGTGTAATAAAAGTGTAAATCCGACCGACGTGGGGGCAAAAGTTAACTGTAATATGACCAGGAAGTTATATTAGCATAAAATAGGTTTTATGGTAGAGAAAACATTAAAGCTATTTATAAACGGATTAACATAGATATACACATAGGCTAGTAAGTTAACAGGTAGTAAACATACACATTAAATAGGTAGATGTGATAGATAGATAGATAGATTGATATATCGATATGTAGATAGGTAGCTAGATATATAGATACTAGATATATAGACAGGGTAGAAAAAGATTCACCAGAAAAATCAAAGCATATGCATTAACACAATATGCACGTGTTTCATCCCCGGAAAATAGTAAGACAGGCCAGTACATGTAGAAACTTAGACGACCCGTGTAGATTATGCCTGAATGAAAAATATGAAATCCTAAATTATATATATATATATATATATATATATATATATATATATATATATATATATATATATATGTGTGTGTGTGTGTGCGTGTTTGTGTGTGTGTGTCTATTGTGTGAGAATCAAATCATGCCACGTAAGCTACAGTGAAAAGTTAATGTCTCATTCCTGGAGGAAATCATGAGGCTATAATCGTAGATGTATGATCAAATATTGATTTTATATCGATGGCGTGTTTACACTTACTAATGAAATACATTCGGGTTTTTTTATCTACTGCCAGGTTATTATTTTGTAAGCAAATATGTTTCAACCCCACAGTTAGTGAGATGGTATGGCTATCCCCTCTTTTATTTTGGTCAAATTAACAACGGTAACGTTACACTAAAACATATTCTGTTCTATATTATTACCTGTCGCTATTTTAGATTTATATTTCGAGTTTCGTTTGTTCAAGAATATAATTAGTAGTATTTTCGATGTTTTTTCATTTTTGTTAATTCGTTAAATTCATGTAATTTTTCTCTGTCTACAGTTATATATCATTTCGGGTTTACGATTTTATAATAACATATATGTACCCACGCTCAAAACAAAGGAACAAGCGTAACCTCATCTTGGTCAGATTGCTGATATCACGAGCGTTCTCCACATACGCTCCTACTAGATCGCAGATTGTGATACAAATCACTTTTTCGTCTACTGCCAGTTTAGGCTACAACCGAAGGTTTTTAATGGCTCAAAAAAATAGGGGAAACTCACCATAAATATCAGGAAGATGTGTAAACTACAATGAACAAAAAAGTTTGCAGAAACGTTTGAGAGAAAGCTGTTGTCTTTTCAGCCTAACGATTCGGTCACAGGGATATTGGAAACGTTACGGGACACCATATACGTCACTGCAACTTTTAAGAAAGAGACTTCAAAGACTCACGATTGGTTTTATGGCAAGTCCACTGAGATGCTCCAAGTAATAGAAGTCAAACGCGCTGCGGTTGCTTAATACAAGCGGAAAACACTTGGTACAGGTAAACAGCAAGACGGTTCTCCTCAAACACCCCACTGGTGAAGTATCACAGGTAAGACCCAGACAAATGTAAAGATGGGTGGAACACGATACTGACTTCTACTACAGATAGAACACTTAGTTCCCCTAGGTTCTTGACTCCGTTGAGTATTTACCAACCATTGATGAGCTGGATGCAGAGCCTACCGCAGAGGAACTGAGCAAGACTCTATAGATCTTGGCCTCAGACAAGGCCCAGGGTAATGATAGGGTTCCCCTAGATATTATCAATCACTGAAAGACGACCATTCTGCCTCTCCTGCATAACGTTATCTATCAGTGTTTGCAATAGGGAGTACTACCACAGGACGTGAGGGACGTCATTACTATCTACAAGAACAAGGATGAGAGAAGCGACTGTAAAAACTACAGAGGCATCTCAGTCCTCATCATTCTCGGCAAAATATTTTCTCGTGTCATCCTCATCCATCTGCAGTAGCTGACAGAACGTGCCATTTCTGAATTACACTGCGGGTACTGAGCAGAAAGATCAACGGTAAACATGGAATTTTCCATCTGCTAAATCTAGGAGAAATGCAGGGAGCAGCAAATGCAAATATTCTTTATAAAACACCCTTCGGGATCTTTCTTGTTGCCCTCCTGAAGCACGCATTGGGTTCTGCAACCGATCGAATATATCTACGTATCAGATCGGACTGGAGGCTATTCAATATTGTCCGCATCAGAGCTCAACCAATGGTACGTGAAGTTCACATCAGAGACATGCTGTTTGCCGACGACGCAGCAGTTTATATGCATACCTAGCATGGATTCCAGACACTGTTAGACCGTTTTTCACAGGCCTGCGTGGATTTTGGGCTTCGTATCAGCCTGAATAAGTCAAAGATCCTGGGTCAAAACACCAAGATACCACCTGCTATTATTATTGATGATTATTAACTCAATGTAGGTACCAGTTCACATGACTTGGCTCTCCCTTGGAAGGGGCATTGACAAGAGGATCTGGAAAGCAGTTACAACACTTTCTTGTCTAACATCACGAGTGTGAAAGATCACCAAGCTTACAGTTAAGACTATGATTGAAGGGTGCAATACCTGTAATATTAGCACACTGCTGTACTACAGCGAGTGGCGACTGAACACTCTCATCCTGCGAAACCTCCTCCGCATCCTTAGCATATATTGGCAGCATAAGGTGTCAACCACAGATGTCCTATCCCGATCCAGCCTTCCAAGCATGTTAACCCTCCTCAGTAACCGCAGAATACGCTAGTTGTTAATATCCACTGAATAGAGGATGGGCGCATTCCAAGAGCAGGCGTATTGGAGGAGGTCGACTGGCTGCACCCGACTCCTGTACAAATATGTTGTGCAGCGGGACATTAAGGCGATTGACATCGATATTGGGTATTCAGAGAGCATCGCAGATGCCCACTCAAGATGGAATGGAAGCCTGTACAAATATCTGAAAGCATGGGAACAGAAGCTGACACAAGATGTTGTAGTAAACCGCTCAAGCAGAAAGGGGGAGAGAGTGGTATCAATGCCAACAGTCCAGAGACCACGCATGGTTATGCCGTTTGCGACAGAGACTTCAACTCCCGCATTACTCTCTTCAACTACAAGAAGTTCTGCTTCCGCCAACCTGACAGCCGAGACAACAAGGCTAAGGATGCATCACTCATGGTCGACTCTGACCGACGGAGGCCGACTTTATATAAGAAGAGTTCCAATGCAAAACCCGATGAACGCCATTAAAAAAATTACAAAACTTTGCTTATAAAACGTGTTGTATTTTAACACTCGACTACGCCCAAAAGTCAGGTTTAACAAAATATAATATCGGCAAAATTTATATTTGCTTTTAATTAAAAGAAATTTTGGTCAAAGTATATATTTAATATATTTGTCCTTTTACTGTGTACTTTCTCGTTGTAAACACATTATATTTATCGCGTCTTTCATTTATACGTTTAACATATATATATATATATATATATATATATATATATATATATATATATATATGTATATATACATACATATATATATATATATATATATATATATATATATATATATATATATATATATATTGGGTTTGTGTATTTGAGCATCATTGTCTGATTTATGCAAACACTGTTATAAATAACATAATTCGTCTGCTTAATTATAACTATTTTTATTTTTAAA
>OY744553.1:33253591-33291091 GCA_963556195.1 Sepiola atlantica
GTGAGTTTTCGAGCTAATTCAATTTAGATTTTCGCTATATATCATGTTCCCCCCACGGTTCTCTCTCTCTTTATCTTTGTCTATTCCCATAAAGGTTTAATAGAATAACTATTTGTGATGGTATTCTCTGTTATATAATAGACTATTCTAAACTTCCTTTTTATAGTTAGTTTTATTAGTGTTGACTGCTAGTATATCGAGTGGGCAAGAGAAGGGGCGGAAGAGAGAGAAAATAGAAACAGAACAATTGAATGAAGAGTTATACACTTATAAAAGAAAGAGGGCAAGAGTGATAGATTGAATCTTAGTAAACGTGTTTTACTTCGTCAGTTCATTGTAAACTATCGCAATTCAAAACAATTTCCATTGTCATTTACTTAAAAATATAACTAAATATGAAAAACAAATAATATTTTAATAATAATTTGTTAGAGTAAAATATAAATGGGAACATTTACTTCGCTGTCTCGGTATTAACTACCACATCGTTTTTTGGGTGTACACTACTCTATTACGTCGCTAGAGAATGTATTAACCAGTATTTAAAAGTTTAGTGTGGGGATAAATTACTTAGATAAATTAAATGTGAAAAGATCACCCACTTTTTTGCAATCATTTATTTTCTAGAAAGATAATGCATAAAAATATGCAAAACATATTTTGTATGGATCGTTTTTTTAGTATTCTTGAAAGTTTTTAAATTTGTCTATTTTATTACGGGCATATTTACTTCTTTTTTGTTTGTTTACCGACAATTTTTAAAAAAGATTTTTCATTCTTTTGTTCGGTTCTTTGTTAAACTTCAAAGTACTCGAGCAGAACAGCACGCAAGTCATACAATTTATTTTGGAGTTTGGCTAAAAATTTCGGTAAATTAAATTAACATTATTTTTTTCTTTGCACTACGTGTTTTAGTTGTGACACTCATTCTATTAATGTATCTCCTCTGATCATGCCTTTGCCTTCTTCCCACAATCGAACACCACCAGAAACAAAGTTCAAATTTAACCCGAACGCACTTGTTTTCTCATGTAACAAAACATACCGTACAAGCGCAGTTCATTAATTAAGCCAACAGACTTGTATAGCCTCTATGGGTAATGTCTGTACTTTTTTATAGAAAAATGTGAAAAAATAGTTAAAACCGAAAAAATATGTGTACGACTGATTAAACTGCTCTAGAAAACGATTACAACATAATAACATTAAACTTTATGTTTTCACTTGCGCTGCTCTCTCCGAAAATTTTTGATGATCAGGAACTTTGTGATAACTTTAAATTTATATTTAGAAAGTGATCGCAAACTCTAAGATGCTTAATATTTGCTAAAAAACACAAAAAAGGCAATTCTCCAGCGACATATATGGTAACTGGACACAGGAAAATAATTTGGTCAAATTGGGGATTGTCAGAAAGTGAGTGATTATTTTACATTCAATCTATATAAGAAGGTGATTTTCTACTCTAAAACTTTTAGTATATTATGAAAATTAATTTGAAAAAAAAATGGCCAGACACCTCTATCGACCTGATCGGAAATGTTACACAGATAAGTAAGAACGAAAATGTGTCCGTAAAAATACCCAAACATATTCTGGTTAAATACCTAAATTGTTTTTCGTATTTTTCATAGTTTTATTTTTCTCTAGGCATAAGCTATTCTTCTTTAAAGTATATCTTCTAAAGTAGATCGGTCAGTGTGGTCGAGCTTCCTTATCTTTCTAAGATTCGCGTGCATTGCCCAATAGTTAACCAAACACTAGGGCCACGTTAGACTGAAACCCTGAAAACCCTGTTTTGTATTTATTTTCACTACCACGGACGACGCCGATTAATGTTGGGCTGCCTTACGACACAACCATTAGCCAGCCGTCGCATGTATTCTTCTTATGATTTGAAATACAACAATTTATAGAGCGCGAAAAGTACACACTTATTAACAGAACAACTTTAAATATAGGATAAGTTCCACCGATACACGAGTTAGCAAACCCTTGTCCTGTTTTATACCCGTTACAATATATCATGAGTTATTACTTACAAGTGTATTTTTTATATACACGGTTGTTATACCATTTCTTCAGAAGCTGTCACTCCAATTAAACTTTCTACTGGTGGTCGAGTACATATCGTGGTAATCTCGTTAAAAAACATAATTTTATTTCGAGTATAAAAAATACATAGATTATCGCTAGGAATATACCTTGATTCAAACAATTTATGTCTGTCTGACTGTCTGTCTGAGTTCTGTATGTGTGTATCTCTCTCTTTACCTCTTTCTTTCCTTACTTGATTCTATCTGTAGTTTTAACTTCTTTCTCTACCCTTTCCTGTTTTTCTCACATCCGAAGGTTTAATCACTACTTGCTTCAAGTCAATCCCATGAGTCAAACATTGCGACATTTAACACTCTCCTCTCGTTTCAAAGAGAAGATCAATCGTAAATGTCATTCGACCCAGCGTTGAACGTAAACAAAATAACCTATGGTCGAATGCAAAAATCCTTTGTCTTTTCTTCAGTCTTGAATACAATCTCTTGGCAAAAATAACAACAATTATTTCATTCCTGTTTCTTTTTTAAATTGTTAATATCGTTAGCTGCGACCTAAAGCTATCTAACATGCATCATTAATATTATTCAACTAGCTGGAAGTCTCCACGTTGCTCGGGATTAGATGCGGATCACTCCTGCATCCCATTTAGACTATGCTTATAAAATAACGTCTGTGTGAGAGAGAGATGGAGAAGGAGAGAGACAGAGAGAGAGAGAGAGAGAGAGACGTTGCAGAAAAATAGAAAGGGTGGTGCCAAGCTAATGACAGATACGCTTCTAAACCTTATCAACAACTCTTGAATAGATCGAGATTCACCAGTCCAAATACACCAGCGGTATTCAATACCTTGTTTGATATCATATTTGTTGAGATTGTCAATAGCTTCAGGTCGCAGAAAGTGTTTGGAGCGATAGATAGAATTAGCTTTACAAGAAGAAGAAAAGGCATTGGATCTAATGTAAGAACTATAAGAAAAATGTCATGCGAAAGAAAGACCAAGAAGTTTCAGAGTCGATTTCTCTTCAATGCCAGAACCATCTATGGAAATCTTAGGAATAAAAGAGGAACATCTACGATCCAAAGACACGAGAGGAGTTTTACCCGGATTAAACGAAACAAGCCATTTAGAAGCCCAATCCACAAATGAAAGCAAGTCAACTTCTAGATTAGCTGAATATTACCCACTGATCCCAAGGAGAAAAACACAAGACTAGTGAATGGTATGATCCGCAATTTTGTTTGTTATATTTCATTATTAGTAGCAACATATCTTGAAGTATTCTCCTCATCTCTTGTTTATCCGTTTTTTCTTAACCCTTCTCCCTCTTAAACTCTCTGTTCGTTCTCATTGGACTCATAGGTTTAATGACTACTTTCTCTCTGATCGGTAATATAATTTGACTACCTAGACGTTAGACTACCACCTACCCCTATCATATACTCTCGTTTAAAAGGAAAAGATTAATTGTAAATGTCATTGAACCAAATGTTGAACGTTACCAAAGTATATTGGCTATTTGCTAGAAGCAATGTGTAGTATCTGCCAGAGACAAAACTTAATAGTTTCTGTCCTCGGTCAGAGGAAATAGATCCTTCTAGACTGAGGCAACTTTTATTTTTGTTCCAATTGAGAGGGCCTCTCGTTGAGGAGTTGTATATTCCAAACATTAATATTTAAATCCGCACAGTTTGTATTAAGATCTTTCGTCGTTCAAGAAAAACACAGACACACATACAACAAAGAGCAAAATTATTTCATCACTTCATGTTCTCTGGCCTCTGATTACTTTTTGCATTTATTTATATTTACCAGGTTCGCGTATTTCTGCGCAACATCTATTGTCTTAAATTATTCTCATCCTACTTACTTCATCACTATCAGCAGCATCGTTAAAACTGAGATTGTAACTGTAACAGCATTCCCCCCCCCCCCCCGGGGTGATAGTGGGGTGTGTGGGTTAGGCTGGCTGCAAATTGTTTTCTGCATCTTGCGTCAAGGTGATCTACCCCCGCCGATCGGCAGCTGAGTCGTCGGCATACTTCAGCCATGCCCGGTTCCAGAGTCGAACACCAAAAACGCGGGGCCATCTACCAACTTCATAGCTCTTCTAACTGTTCCTATCCAAGTCTTTAGTTAGAATAGGAGTATGTGAAGTCGTAGTACCTTACAAGACATACCAGCTGTATCTTGAGAGTATCAGGATCGGTGATCATGCTTGGTCCTCATGTATTCTCATAATCTGACGTGTGTACCCCAATCGCCATACCGGTATAAACAGTCTCAGTGTGAAGTATCTGCTGTATTGTATATTTTGTCTGTCGATTTGCTAATAAAAAAGTCTTATTATTATAGACACATTTTAGATTTAGAGAAAAAACGACTTATTTCAGATAATTTTACGGACAAAACGTTCACTTTTACCTTCAATGCATGCAGTGAATAAGGCAAACAGTCCGCCATTTTGTCACCGCACAGTTTGTAATGAGATATATCCGTTTCTTTAAAAATAATTTTTAAAAACATCCAAAACAAAAAACAAAACTAGTGTACACTTACTTTTCTGTTGACTCCCATTACTGTTTGCTTTTTTTTATTTATAATAAACAGGTTCATGTATTTCTGCGCAGAATCAATTCTCTCTGATTATTTTCATCGTCTTTACTCCATCATTATCAGCAACATCCTTATGCAACCTCTTTATCTTACTTGTTTCTCTTTTTTGAACCCTTTTCTATCCCCCCCTCTTTCTCTAACATATCTTCCCCGTTATCATTAGATACGTAAGTTAAATCAGTACTTTCTTTCAGATCGATACTTTAATTCTGAAACCTGTGACATTTAACTACCAGCCAACCCATGATCATCACTCACCGTCTTAAGGAGAAGATGGACTGTAAATGTCATTCGACCCAACGTTTAACGTAAACAAAGTAAATAATGGTTTAAAACAAACTTCTTCTATCTTTTCTCCAGATCTCGAATAAACTGCGTTGGCAAAAAATAACAACAATTATTATTTTTTTTCAAATTGAAAACTGAAATCGGAATGAAATTAGAAATCAACTTCGTTTCGTAAACTACTTGTCTTTCGAATTTCCTAGCTGCTTCCTTTTCCCCGACTTTACAAACATTCAGTCATTTAAATGTAATGTGAATAAATATACCGCTCTCAAACTCAGCACTTAGGATACATGTATAAGTCTGCCCCTAATTCGCAGTACACCCTTATATCTAAATGGAAATGCATCGTGTTGTGGGTTAATAAGACTCACAGTCCGCCATTATTTAACCGCACAGTTTGTAATGAGATATGTCCATTTCTTAAGAAATAATTTTTAAAAAACATCTAAAATTGCCTGAGCAGCCCCGTCGGCATTCCCCGGTAAGGCGGCCTCAGGCAGTAAGCAATAAACTCACTCCTCCCAAAAGAGGAGAGGCAAAGCCTGGGAGGCTGGACCTCCTAGAACTCCACAGGACAAACCCATAGACAGGCGTAAATCAATCCCCGAATGACAAGAAAATACCGGTCTATGGGGTGCAGTATCCATCGGAACAGATACTACACTTGGATCCCGACCAAAGGCCGAGCACTAGTTTACACTTCATTTTCTGTTGCCGCTGATTACTTTTAGCTTTTTTATTTATATTAAACAGGTTCATGTATTTCTGCGTCACATCAATTTTCTTCGATTATTTAGCTTACTCGTTATCATTAGATACGTAAGTTTAATCAGTTCTTTCTTTCAGATCGATAATTTAATTCGACTCCTGTGACATTTAACTACCAGCCAACCCATTATAATCACTCATCGTCCTAAGGAGAAGATGGACTGTAAATGTCATTCGACCCAACGTTTAACGTAAACAAAGAAAATAAGGGGTTAACACAAACCCCTCCTCTTTTTTCCCCCAGATCTCGAATACACTGTGTTGACAACAATTAACAACACTTATTTTGTTTTTTTTTTCAAATTGAAAACTGAAATCGAAATAAAATAAGAAATCAACTTCGTTTCGTACACTACTTTTTTTCGAATTTCCTATTTGCTCCCTTTTCCCGACTTTACCAACATTCAGTCATTTAAATGTAATGTGAACAAATTGTCGCTCTCAAACTAAGCACTTAGGATATCTGCCTAAGTCTGCCCCTAATTCGCAGTACATCCTTATGTCTCAGTGGAAATACATCTTGTTTGGAGCGAATATGAATATTGATTTACTCCTCACCAGAAGTTAGGCACAAGGCCAGTTTTTATCTTATTCCCACATATAAGATGTGATCCAAGGTCGGGAAAGTGGGGTTTCACAATTGCCTGGGCAGCTCCGTCGGCATTCCCCGGTAGGGGCGCCTTAGGCAGTAAGCAATAAACTTACTCCTCCTCAAAGAGAGGAGGCGAAGCCTGGGAGGGTGGACCTCCTAAAACTGCACAGGACAGCCCCGTAGACCGGCGTAAATCAAGCCCCGAAGGCCAAGACAATACCAGTCTATGGGGTGCAGTATCTATCGGAACAGATACTACACTTTGATCTTAGCACAAAAGGCTAACACCAACACACTGGAGCGAATATGAGTAAAGACAACGACATGTGTCTCGTTCATGGCACCAGAATGAGAAAGGTGATGCAGCAAACATGGTGAATTAAAAAAGAAGCTTTTTCACAGCTTACACTTTATCATATGAGATTCCCCAACCTTTCTTAGCACAGTCAGCTTTACATATAAGCCAGCTCCTCTTTTCCAGAACGTGTACTCACTTCCAAGTCAAGTCTCATTATCTTGTATTTCCTCATTTCTTTTCTGATGTTTCACTGAACATTGTATATCTTCACAAAATCTACATCTTAATGAAATGTGTATGTTTCTACTTGTTTCAAAGTTTAAATTTTTAAATCAATCACATTAATATTCTAAACGCGACGGTCACAAACACACACCCCTCATCTATATGATTAGTTTTTATCTCTCTTTTTATATCAATCAGCTCCTATATATACCCATTCCAAAGCTTCTCCAAACATCATGCGTCTTTCAAATTGACATAATTAATCTGTTTTAAAGCTTCTAATTAAATTAATATTCGCAAATATACACTCATGATTGTTTTTTCCAGATTTCAAGATGTATTTAAAATAGTTTCCTCGATAATAAGAATTTAAATACAAATTATAAATACAATTAATTAAAGGAATTGTTTTGTTATTAATCTATATAAAACTGAGTTACGTAATTTAAAATTATATTGTAATGGAATATGACGGAACAGCCGGCGGTCATTCCAACATTTACTTACCCGCCCTCTGATTTTTCGAACGCACAGAAAGTTCTATTTCAAGAAAGAGGGAGAGACAGAAAGAGCCAGAGAGAGATAGAGAGATAAAGAGAGAGAGAGAGAGAGAGAGAGAGGAAAGAGATGGACACACATTTACGAGTCGTTCAAAAATGATATATGTATTTTGATTTTTTTAAAAAACGTTTTGGGTTTGTTTTTTAGGTACTCTTATAGCTGACGCGCCAGCTTTCCGTGACTTCACGTCGGCAACGATCGGGCAGGTTGCGGAAGCGCCCGGGTGCTGGCGAGACGAGACGAATACGAGGCTGAAACTGCCAAGCGCTTAAAGGAAGACTTTTGAAGAAAAAAATACATAGATAAAAAGAAGAAAAAAACTGTAAATACATACATTTTTAGTTTTGGGGTGGGCGGAACGAACCATTTTATATCAGATGTTTCAATGTAAATGTTTCGATTTGTTTGTGAAAATATTTTTTTTTTTTTGGGGGGGGGGGTTAAAATGGTGTCAATGTTTTTTGTTAACACAAAACTAAGACGGAAATGAAAATGTTATGCTTTTGAATTAGTCCTTCCGGAGATTCGACGACCTGACACAGCTGAAAATAATTCATTTTTGTTGTAATAGAACGCGATTATTGGGTTCTTCCAACTATTGACGACTACTTGCTATAACCTACCCGATTGATTCTGATGCGAAGTCACGGAAATCTGGCGCCTCAGCTATAAGCGTACGGTGTTTTACTTAATCCCATTAGAAATGATGTTTTAAAGCACACATTTATTGAATCTATATGTTTAAATAAAAACAATAATTGATTTAAGAGTTACAATTTTAATTGCAAAAACAAACAAACATATTTTACTGATCAATTAAATGACTGACTTTAGAATCATGTTCACTGTATTTTATTTTAATTGCAATTGTTTTCGATTTGAAAAACTTCAAATATTATTTTCTTTTTACGAACTTACGTGAGTTTATGATTTTTTGTTTTACATTTCACGCCGTAAAGTGTACATTTTGTTTTAAAACTATGTTTTTATTATTCCGTGTTTTATTTATTAAAAACAAAGATGGGGTGATGTTCTTTCTTTTTTTGTAAAAAACAAAACAAATTTTACTGAGCAATTAAACAAAACAACCAGCACAAATATGCGACCGGAGGGAGCATATTTGTGCTAGCATAGAACAATTATTGTATATTTTGTTATAATACACACAGGGTAACGCATACATTAAAGACTCGGAGATCATACCAAGTTTTGCGTCGTACACTATCATACATCCTTTATACACGCGACCTAAGCAGAATAATACCTTACTGGAATTAGTTCATTAAACCAATTTCAACCATGGATACAATAACAACATTTTTACTGAGAACGTTATAACGGGTTTACACCTCGGTGCACTACAATATTGTCGTCTTTAAATTCTATGTTGTCAAATATTTTCGCATAAAGTCTTAAGCGAACTTTGTTTATTTACATTATCATTTTAATTCACTTATAACATTCTGGTATGTTTACTATTTCACCCGGGGCAGTTTAGCCTCTAAAAAAATCAAATTCTACCTTTTTTGCGATTACATTTAAACAGTCTAAACACATATCCGCAAAGAATAAATTACATTTTTTTTAGATTTTATACTGGGGGATCACTATTTTTTTAATAATTTTAACCTAAAATGAGCACCCACTTCCTGGCCAGTTAGCGTTAAACGTGCAATGAAATCGGCTTGCGTTTCGAATTTGTAGACGGGAATTTTTGGTTTGTATGTTTACCCTACCTCTAAACTTTATTCGCAAACCCTAACCGTGATTACCTAATTCTAATTCATTAACCCTAACTCTAACGCTAACCCTAATTCCCTAACCTTAACACTTATTCCACCATTAGTTCCCTAACCCTAATTAGCTAACACTAACCCTAATTCCTTAACTCCAAAACACGAACCTCCACATACCCCTTATTTCTGAATTTCCTAACCATATTTCCTAACCCTAACACTAACTCTTACCTAGTTCCCTAACACCAACACTAGCACAATTTGCCTAACCATAATTCCCTTACCCTTAATCTCCCCCTCCCGCAATTATTTGTGTCAAAGTACAGATTTATTAACAAGCCCCCCCCTTACTGTGTTAAGAATGGGTGTCAAAAAACTACATTTCTACGTATTTTATTTAATACGTTAAAATACACTCCCCTAAATGGACACTCTGGCCAGGAAGTGAGTGCTCATTTCACGTTAAATGTATGAACGAAAGTTATACCCCACTCTAAAATGTTATATATATTTTTTTAAATGTGATTCTTTATTTGCGACTATTTTCTCATGCTGTTATAATGTAAGCCACACAATAGTAGAATTTGATTTGTTTAGGGTGTAAACTGCGCTGGGTTAGATAGAAAGAAGCAACAACTGTTTCTAAAAATCTTTCTATCACATCATATTCTTGAGTAGCTTTTTAGCCTTGAGTGTAGTGATTAATTTATGAATAAAACACAGGTACACCATCTATTATTAAAAAATAAAATGAATGGAATTGGGCAGTAATATATTTGTTCACAGTACATTTAAGTTAGATGTTAGTACCGTCAGAGTAATATGGAACAGATAGAGAATTCAAAAGGTAAGCTATTAAAGAAAGACCCTATTAGAGTATAACGTTTTACAGCATCTGGGACCTCTACCTGTAGGAGTCGGCTGCTGCTGATGATCGGGTGTGCCGGAGTTATTCACTTTATTTGACTCTGCTGAAAAAAAATCGTGAAATATTGTTTTCAGTGGGAAGCATGTATATGTGAAAACAGTTACGGATGGCCCAAATAACATATACTTGTTCTCCAATCTCTCCCAAACCGTATTCCAGGCTGTTACCATCAGTGACATACATTATTTTAAGATATTCTGAAATGCCGGTTTTATAAAAAAACATATCATTTGATGCTGAATCGTAACAAAATAATTTCTAGTTTCATTTGTTGACGCACACATTTACTGAAGCAACCCCACTTGAAAGAAATATTCTGCAAATTGCAAATCCGCCTCATGAAGAACGTGTCCATTATTCATGAGAAACGCGAGCAAAGGGTGGAATTATATTATGGTTTGGTTATGATTATATTTACTTTCAGTTAGGGTTGATCAAAATATCTAAGTAAGACGAGAAGATGAGAAACTAGAGAATACTTCCTTGACATATTGTCAAGATTCAAAAACATAAGAATATCGGTATATCCTCTCTCTCTCTGTCTCTCTGTCTCTCTCTCTTTCTCTCTCTCTCTCTCTCTATCTCTCTCTCCCTCTCTCTCTATCTATCTATCTTTCTCTCTCTCTCTCTTTCTCTCTCTCTCTCTCTCTCTCTCTCTCTCTCTCTATATATATATATATATATATATATATATATATATATACAGGGTGGGCCAAAATAAGGGTCCTATCTTTAAATTTGAATAACTTGAATTTGAATAACTTCCACAAAATAAAAGTTAAACTCACCAAACTTTATGTGTGTGTAGACTGACCCTTCCGAGATTTTTTGAAATAAACAAAACAAATTTTAGCCGAAAAACACTTCTTAAAACTTACAAAAACTAAAGTATTGTTTTTTACACTGTTTTGAGTTTTTTAAGCAAAAGTAATGTTTTCTAAATGAGGGTGCGTTCCTTAGGGCTAATACGGCTCATGCTTGCTTCGGAAGGGGTCCTTTACTTATTCTAAAAAAAAAAAAAAAAAATCAATAAATAAAAAAGTTATGAATTTTTAAAAATAGGACCCTTATTTTTGCCCACCCTATATATATACATACATACATATATTCTCTTTTTCAGTACATTTTGCTTCAGTCAAATTACTAAAAAATCACGGAGACCCTTTCTGGGGGTAACACTAACTTTCTATATGACCTACATAGATATTCGAATAGTTCTCATTTGATTCGTAAACGTTGAGTGCAGAAAGTTCTTCGGAGAACATTCCGTGGAAGTACTTGTGAAGCATCCAAAGAGATGCGACATAGCGGCGAGGTGCCAGAGACTGAAGGTTTGTAGATAGCACGGGAACTATTAAGCTAGAGACTCTATTTTGTACCCTGTTGGGAAGTGCAACAGTTCAGATTAATCGTAATTGATAAAAGAATAATTACACGTGTAGTTATTAAAGTAAAGTAAAGAGGAGAAACACACAGACACGTGCTATATTATCTGATAGCTTTATTAGTGCATAGATGTTTAGTAACATTAGAGTGTGGTATCCGTACACATCTGTCTATAAAACTTTCAACACTTTTTCATAGAAATGAATCAGCACATAATCTATATATTAATACAATAGCGTGTGTGTTCGTGTGTCACGCTTCTAAAGAAATGCAATAAATAAACAAAAAAATAAATAGGACGGATTGACTTAGAATCGAAACCGTAACATCTAGCTGAAAAGCGGCGACTTTACCACTTACCTAACCTAATGGAGTTGTTAAATAGATCAAAATTTACTTAATTACACTATTAACTGACCCTGCTCTGTCGCTTCAGCGTGGAAAGAGGAGGACATTGTGGAAGGTGGAGGAGACGCGGAAACGCTTACCAAATGGGCCGGTTTCAGGCTTACGATATTTATTTATTATTTTTTTTTTTTATATTTAAAATTTCTTTTTATTATTATTATATTATTTATATATTAATACGATTGAGTGTGTGTTATTTATTTTGTGTGTCACGATCTGACACTCCTATTTAAGATTTGCCCCTGACAACGGGGGGTAGAGAGGGGGGTGCGAGTTAGAGGGGAGTCGCGACCGATGGTGACTTCTGAAGAGACAGCTTTTGCCCCGGCAACCGAGTAATATGAATAAATATATATACTTCCATCCCGTCTTGGTGAGTAAAATATGAGCATATTTCTAGACACCGGATAATATTATTAACAGTAAATTATACAGATTGATGTAGAAAACACTGTGGAATTTCCACAGTGTCCTGCTAGTAAGATATTAGTATCAATAGAATGCTCTTAACAATAACAACTAGATAAACAAATAGTAATGAAAAGTTTACTTTCATTCTAATTATTCCTAGTAGAAGATCCGTCCCAAAACGAGGATAAGCCACACGCTTGCATACTATTGAATGAGAGCTTATTTTTTCATTTCTTTTAACTTCACTGATTCAGGGGTTATTTGATATGCAAATGTACATTTGTGAAAACACTGACAAATCATCTGTTGTTCCTTCATTTGCGACAGTAAGAGTACACATGTTTTTAAATAACATACGAACTGTTTATATTTCGGACTATTTGATTATTGTGATGAGGTGTTTATCCTTCAATGATATACCTACGAATGCCATCATGCTGATATCAATACTTTGTCTCATATCAAAAACGCAATGTGCAGAAAAAAAGCTTAAAGAAAATAATAAAATAAAATCAACACACATTGAATATTTGTTGTTATCGAATAAAATGAAATGAAATTGAATTGAAAAGAGAGCAAAGAGCGATACAAATAGACAGAAGGTAGATACATATATATACGTTTTGAATGTTTGTTCAAGGCGACGGAAAGTGTCGCCACTACCTCGACTTATAGGTGGTTTCACGGAGCTAAAGCACAGACAGAAGATGCTGTATTTCCTCTAGTTGACCCAAAGCGCCTATGATGTCGTTCCTTGGTCCCGTGAAGACTACGGCTTGCCACTTAGATGAAACAATACATCGAGAGATAGGTATAAATACTATTTATGATGTTTACGCCAGAAAAACGCCGCCTCACACCCTCAGCAGCTCAAGTCATTGGTTATGTTCTACATATTAGAGACCATGGTGCATCTAACGCCGCATAGAACTGCTTGAGCGTCTGAAGGATGACCACGGCTTCTGCCAGCTTGTTACTCGGTGCAACGATCCGAAATAAAAAAAGAAGAGCCTACTGATAATTAAGATTCTGTAAGTGTCTACGAAGCTCTGTTAGGGCACTGATAGGAAGAAGAGCTCACTCGGCACATTAGGGTTGGCGCACATGATGAGAATCGTTTGAATGTTCTGTAATAGATCCGGCTAAATAATTTAGTAAATAAAATCGTGCGTACAACGATAAAGACAAGACAGTTTCAACATCAATTATTAGGAGGTGACGGTGATTAAGTGGATATCGACACAGACTGAAGACCTAGGTGTTCCAAGTTCGAATGCTGTCGGTTCCACAATACCACTTTAACTTAAGGATCCTGGCAACCTTATCGTGGTCCTTCCTGTAAGAAATTAATGTCTTTCCAGAAAAATTTCTAACTAGAAAAACATCAGGGAAACAAATGCCAACATTAGAATCATCATATTCACATGAAAGAAGAAGTACACAAATTATCCATGGATCAATTTCCGAAATGTAATGTCCACGGATTTCTCGAACGGCAACGCCATTACAGAAATGAACAACACTTGTATTTATTTAAATGTAACAGTGACAAAGCAAAGCATAAATGCAGTTAAAAGCGAATTATTCATCTATAAGTCTAATAGATAACATTACACTCAAACGAATAGACGACACCCTCTTATATAATAAACATGTATAACAAATAAATACAATTTTATATACAACATGTGTCAAATTAGCTAGTCTCTCTCTGCTCTATCGTTATTTCCCATGGTAGTTCTTGATTGAGCTTTATTCTATGTTCCCCCTGTAAAAAAAAGAAAAACATACTCGTCTAGCAAAAACTACTCTCAATAATTGTCTTCTCCCCTCTGCGTACCTACAACTGAACGGACTTTCATGAGCAGAGTTTCTTTCTTAGAAGTACCTGTCTTTGGAACACAAAACCGCGGGACTGCGCCCAAGCTGACTAAAAATAGTCGTTGTCAAGTCCAATGTAACCAAATTATTATTGAGTTGTCTTTTTAAAATAATCAAATTCTGCCAAATTGCAACCATCATTACTAATCATCACGATGTTGTCTCAGCTTCCGCCTGCTAAACTCATTAACCATTATCCTCGAGCGGTCCTTGAGCCTTGATAAGTAGTGACTCTGTAGTAAATGAAAAGAAAAAATCCGAAGACGAAACTGACAGGTACGCAGCATGGAATTGATTTTCCTGGCTTATTTACCATTTGTGCAAATTAGCCACATATATGATATTTATAATTGTTCTAATGTTCTATCACAATAGCTATTAGTCCGTTTATGAGTATAAAATAAACGGCTTTGGGATTTTCATGCTATTTTTATAATTGTCATTAGAATGTCGTCTAGGAATGCTATCGCGAATTCCAGTCCGTTTAATATAGTATCCATTACCTGCTGGAATATGGCTGGTGCAACCTTGATACCGAAAGCGAGTCTCTTGAATTTGTATAACCCGCGATTGGTGTTAATACATAGTAGTTTCGAGTTTTCTTCTTCCACGGCTATCTGTAAATATGCGTACCTTAAATCTATTTTGGAGAAAAATCTTCCTCCATTTAATTTAGAAAATATTTCGTCTGGGCACGGAAAAGGATGATGGTAATCCTTTAGTGATGCATTCAATCGAGTCGAAAAATCGGCGCAGACGCGGATCTCTTTAGTTTTCTTTTCAACATAGACAGTCGGAGCAGCCGATTGGCTATATTCAATTTTAGAAAGAATGCCAGTCTCAACGAGTCTGTCTAGTTCTTCATTTATTATCTCGAGTGATGCGAAAGATACATTCCTTTTCTTTTTAAATACGGGTTGGATGTTTTCCTTTAATTCAAATTTTACCGCCATCTTTTTGCATTGACCCAATCCATTTGAAAAAAACTTCTGGGGAGGTTTTTTCAAATCTACTTCCAATTTATCTGCTTCGGTTGTCAGACTTTCTATTTTTTGGCAAAAAGCGTTAATGGGTAAATCCCATGGATTAAAATGGCTCATCCACTCTGCCCCAAATAAATTGCAAGTGTTTCTTAACACGAACATTTTTAATTTTTTATTTTTTTCCGTTAAACTTAACGTTAGTTATAATCTCACCGTTCGAATTTTATTTATCCCTAGTCACCGACCTGGCTACTTTGTTTGATTTTAACATGGTTGGTTTACCCAATCTTTTTCATGTCTGCAGGTTGATGATAGTTAAATCAGACCCGGAGTCTAATTGTAACTTTATTCTTTCGTTAAGGATTTGTACTTGAACGTACTTCCTTATGTTTATGCTATTCTGTTCGTCTGATCTTGTGATTTTTATCCGGCTTTTAAATCCTTTATTTGCTCTACAATGTGAGCTCTTGTGTCCGATTTTGTTACAAATTAAACAAGTTTTAAACCAGTAGGGGCAATCCATATAACAATGAAGAGCACCACAGCGCGAACAGGGGCTAGGTGGTAAGTTGTTTTGTTTTTTCTTGGGGAAATTTGTTTTTTGCAAAAAGTGAGAATAGTCACTCTTTTTGGATTGACTTGCTTTTGAAGGTAAGTTAGGATATGATTGTTGTCGTACCTTTCTTATATGTGATATACCCGATTATTCTATGTCTTTCGAGTCTTGCTTCACGCTTACAAATCTCTCGCAGTCCTCTGCGACTTTTTGTAAGAACATATTCAGCTCATTTTTAGCTTATTCAGAACTCTGCGTCTTACTTCGGCGTCTTTAGCTGATATCAGTCCTAGAACAAAATTGAACATTTGAAATCATATGCGCTTAGTTCGGCAAGCTTGAAATCGTCAGAGTGTTTATTTACTACTGATGCGAAAGTCGTGTAATCCTCGCAATCTTTTCTCGTTCCATCTTTTGTGAAAAATGGAAATTTTGAGGCTAAACAACTCCGTCAATAACTTAACCGCTTCCGAGAAAGTTAAATCGCTGGTCTTACGGGGTAATATGTAGTCAACGAATATTGTATGTTCGATGGTCCCTAATATGCGTAAGAGTAATCGAACTTTTTATGCGTCTGCCCAATTTACGCAATCTATGTTGTATAGATCTTCATACCTTCTAAAATATGAAGTGAATGGTCTAACGTTGTCTGGAGAATAAGAAAAATTGTCAATTGTACTCCAAACAGTATTTTGGGAAAATGCGTATTCGTTCTCGGTATTTTGACCCCTATTCGATATTGTTTGTAGCAACAGTTGTTCAAACGTCTGCTGTTTTTCATCAGCTTTTCGTCGTTGTTCGTCGGCTTTTTGTTTATAGACAAGCAGTTTTTCTTGAAACCTAGCTTCCATTTGAGCTTGTTGTTCGGTTTGGAATTTAAAGAGTTCTAACATCATAGCTTTGAAATCTTCCATGTTTACCGTTGTGTCTTTATACAATACAGCTTTCTTTTCTTCTTTTATATTACACTGCTTACGTAATTAGTTCTTCAACCAGAAAAAAAATAAAAGTCAACCCTTTTTTTTGCTTGACAAAAAAAAAAGGTTTTCAATTTCGGCGGTAGTTTTTTTCTTTTTTCTCTTTAGAGAGAGTAAAATAATTGTATTATATACCTTTGTTAAAAATCTTAACTCAGTACCGGAATAAAATAATGACTTACGAGTGTCCTTTTAGAAAAAAAAATACTTAGTTGATATGTTTTCGTAAGAGACGTAGAACAAAAAAAAAGTCACGTGAATTAACTTGCCTAAAAAATCCGATTTTCGAGATTTGTTTTTCTTTGTCCGCTGGATAAGCTTGTTTTAAAACTTTGGTGTAGCTTTCTCCATGTTCGTCTTTAATTTCCTCGTGCCTTTTCCAGTGTTTGCATTACGCCGGAGATCCAACTAATCCGCCATTTCGAAATTCAAAATAGCGGATTAGTTGGATCTCACACGTGTGAGTGTTTGCTCTCAATGTTTAGTTTTTTGTTTGTTTGTTTTCACTCTAAAACAAAACTAATGTATAGTGTAGGTGTTTTCAAGACACTCTAAGTCAAGAACTCTTTTATTATTTGTGAACTTATTCTGATGATCTTGTAGGGTTGCAGAGACGATATTGACATACTGATGTTGTTTGGCACAAGACAAATGAAACGGACCGTTAAATGTATCTCACAGAAATTTTAAATTCTTAGAAATGTGAAAAAATAAAAATAAAAGTAATAACACAAACCATGTTTTTGGAATATAATAAAAACTGTCCTATATATATATATATATATATATATATATATATATATATATATATATATATATATATATATATATATATATATATATTATACTTTCGATGTAAACAATTTAATGACACATTAATTTACATACATTACGAGAATTCAGCGTAAAGAACAGTTTTGTGTATAATAGTTTCTGAGACGATGTGCATTTTTAATGATATCAATTCTTAATCAGCACAGAATATAGACACAAAGTTCAAAGTCAAATCATAGCACACGACTAAAGTATTGCTCACTTTCAGTTATATATACATACAGACTAATACAATACGTGTATTATATATATATATATATATATATATATATATATATATATATACAGCAATTTGGGTAGGTGAGGGATTGTTCGGATATGATAATTACAATTTACATCAAATAGCATACACATATGAAATCAAACATATCAAGGGGCACACTACGGGACGAAAAAGTACAAATGTACATGTATGGAAAACATATACACACATAGAAAAACGATTTCCTTTTTAAAAAAACATTTTTTTTTCAAAACAATACATACACATTTCCTATTAATTTAATTGAAGGCATATTGTTTTATAAGAACTATTGTAATATATATATATATATATATATATATATATATATATATATATATATATACTTGCAACAAAATTAATCCCAGCTATTTTGCTATGTTTATATATGCATGCAACAGACACGAGTTATGTGATAACTGGAAATGGAATCCGATAAATATTACAATGGCGATCATTTTAATGTCTACGAATGTTGATAATATAAATATCGCGGCGGCATTCTTTAGCGTCAACTCATAGCAATTCGATTTATTACTAGAAGTTTTAGATTGGAACTATATAATAGGTATGGCAATGAGATAGTGAAGGAAATGAGACAGGAAGAAAGTGAGCGAGAAATGAGAGGAAGGATCTCTCAGATAGAATAGGTCATAAACGGTCGATCCTGAGTCATGTGGATCCTATACAAATAGGCCATTGAGTTATTGACGAGCACAGCTACCAACACTATTTAATCGATTTCCGATGAAACACGCACACTTGTCCAGAATATACAATCCACGTTCTTATCGTGTGTCTTTGCTAATAAATATCAGCAATTTCCGGAATTTCATTTAGTTCTTTATTACGATTTATTTTTTTTTTACGATAAGGGTCACCACTTTTTTTACTAATGGGTCAGCACGTTGCTACTCGGGAATAAGAATTGAAAGGATTGCCAGTGTTAGGATGATAGGTGCTATCAAAAATAATTTGAAGCACTGGGTTGAATTGGCAGAATATTTGTAAACAAGAATGGATTATCCTAGAACACGGCTTAACAAGTATTTGTTTACGTAAGACATGAAAACAATAATGTGGTATTCGGCCAGGAAGCAGCCTCGCGGTAACTTTTTTTCATAAACGAGAAAAGAAGCGCGATTTATAGAAGCGTCCTCTCGTTTTTGGTACATAGAGAAAGATAATGAGTTTATATAAAATAAGCTCTTATCGCAAGGTTTTACAAACCGAGATGCACACTTTCCGGGAGTTTCTTTTCTCACAATTCATTTTATTTTACAAGAAGAGTCACGAATTAAAGCCAAAAGCATCTCAAGGATAAGGTTAATGAGATAGGATCAGTGTGGGTTGAGAGATAAAGAAACTTTATTAAAGGATTGAGAATTGTTGATTGAGTAGATCGAGGTCGAATACTTGTGGGCCGGTTCATAGCAGGAATCTGTTGACATTCAATTTAAAAACGACCATCTTGTCACTTGCAGGGAAGCGTTTTCGTGTAAATGTGTTCCATAGACAGGAAGGCCCCGTGAAAAAGCACGGTTCGTTGATATTTCGCTTGATGCTAGTAACATTGGTGAGAATAGGAAAGTTTTTTTTCGTTGTGATCGATATACGAATTCTTGCTTTTAATCTCTTCCAACGAAGGCAGAGATTGAAGTTCCGTCAAGCCCTTTCTATCAGAACAACAGTAGAGTCGACAGAGAATATTAATCTTTGCGTTGTGTTATGCCTTTTATCTATAAAAGAAACGAATATTGTATGTTCGCCGATTTGATGTGTACGCATTTTCCATCAAATACAGAATTAAACTTAAACAATTTTTAGTCACCGTAACGTGAATAATCTAATTAAACAAATTACATTTATTGGCAAAAATTAGCAAAGTGCCACAAGCCATGTAATAGGACAGTTACAACAAGTGCACATTTGTAAATCGTCTGAATGTGTGTTAATGGCTACTATAACGCTTGATTTGATAAGCATCGTCACTATCTCTGGAAAATAATCGAAAGTCTGCGGTCGTATATTTTAGCTAGGCTGCCGCGTTTCTTTCTCTTCTGTGACTGCAGAGCTCTACAGTTAACTGAGTTGGTCCAGTGAATTGTTTAAGTGAGTTAATTTGTAAGACTTTAATTAGTTCAATGAGTTTGCGCAGTCAGTAACGACTAAGCCCAGAGCCGTCAGGTTCGTGGTGCCGATCCCCAGTGTCGGCATGAAGTATGTATAGTTTATATCCACATACTAAAATCCTGAGACCTTTTACTATGCCAATATAGTAGTGCTAAACACATAAATAGAGCTATTTACATATATGTTTTTTTTTATTTATTAAATACAATCATATGATGGCTACACACCGAAAACATGGTTCGATCGAAGCTTTGATGAACTCTATTTCCTCAGTTCAAAAATTTCTCTTTTCCCTATGTCTTCATATTGATTACACTGTAATATTAAATATGAAAACATGGAGTATTCACACTTATCAAAACAACGACTAAAACATTGATTGGGGTGTAGCCATGATATGGTTGTATGAATAACACTTTTTTATCTCTATATACATCCAATCGAAATCTGAAGCATGTTTATTCTTAAATAGACTTTTGACCAATATGATGCCTCTAAATTACTTATAAAATACAAAAACTCGTGGAATATTTATTAATTCATATCTAATAACTATTGGTAAATTTTCACAATACCCTACCCTCTTTCTACTTCAAATGCATACAACTAAATTAACCTAAATATAGTCAACAAATCGACCCCATACTTCTTGCAAGGGTGTTCGAAAATTCTTAATAATCGGGAAATTAATTTAGTACTGAATCTTGCACACAAAATATGTACACATATTATATTTAATTAAAGTATAACTATTCATATATATATATATATATATATATATATATGTATATATATGTCTTTAGATTATTATATATTTACTCATTAAGAATAATTGTTAAGCTCTGTTAATATCGGGCACTTTGAGCGAAATATAATGCAAAATTAAAATTTAGCAACGTTGAGAGTTATTTCCCTTAATTAGATCAAACACTTTTTTTCTTACACTTCTTCGTGTCGCAGTCCCGCATCATATTGCAATGACCGCACATATATTATGGCCCTCTATCCACATTCAGTCGGGTGCCTGTGTCTTACTATGTTTATAAATTAAAAAAAACACATATAGATATAGAGCTTATTTATTTTCTATTAGGAATGTGTATGTTACGACCACCGAGCGGTAAGAATCTTGAATTCGAATTAGTCAAGTGCGGGTCTCGAATATTTCGACCGGCGGTGCAGTTATATTATCCACACTGGTGAGTGTTAGTGGATATGAAACATATACGTCTTGATATCAACATATTTATTTATAAAAAATAATTGTTGAGATCCGTTCAAGTCGAGCACTTTGAGATAAATATAACAGAAGGTTCAAATTTAGTAACGTTGCGAATTCTCTCTCTGTTGTTTACTATCTTTATAGATCAAAATGTAAGGCCTATTCATTTCGCAATTGAAATAGCGACGGCTGAGCGGTAAGTAACCTGGATTCAAGTTATTCGGGTCCAGAGTTCGAACCGTTAGACCAACGGTACAGTTGCATTATCCAGACTAATGAGTGTATAGTCAACATGTTACACATATGCCCTTGGATATTGGAATATATTTTTTCATTAAAAATAATTATACATACAATTGTTTTATTATGTATAAATACTGATTATTTTTAACTCACATGCACATGTGGTTAATGCTTACGAAACCTTCAGTGTAAGAGGTTATAATTACTGCCGGTGGAATGATTCGAAGATAGCTGCACTTTTGACTCTGAAGCCTGGTCGTGAACCAAATAAGTGGCATCAATTTACCTGGGAAATAAGAACACTTTAATTCCATATAATGTCGAATCGGCGGACATATACAGTAAGCTTAGGCATATAGTTTTCAACAGCAGATGCCGAGACATCGCATTATTGATAGATTGACACCTTATTTTAGATTCTCCTAGAGGCCCTGATCCTATTTTGAAAGGGGCAATAACGATATGTTATATATATATATATATATATATATATATATATTGGTACAGAAAAATTAGTACAACATTCGTACCGTCGGTTTCAAGCACGGAAGGACTTAATCATCCGGCTCTCTCTAGCTTCTGTTTTTATCTATTTCGGAAATGTGAAGTCACGTGTCACTCTCGTGTAGACGCGTTATTTGCTTAGAGTAGTGTGTATTTTTGTTTAAATTTAGTGTAAGGAAGGTTTAATAAGGTTTGAGAAAAAAGGGGACGGTTAAAAGTATCAGTTGAGATTACAAGTGGAAGAGATATAAAAAAATAAAAAATAAAAAGATAAAAAATTGTGAGTCAATATCATGAGTATCGTATATTTGGCCGTTACTGTTTTGGGTTTTTATGATGTGTCTTCTAAAGGAATTAGGGAGAGAAAGAGTGACACGTGACACGTGACTTCCCATCTCCGAAACATGTGACAACAGAAGCTGAAGAGAGCCGGGTGGCTAAGTTCTTTCGTGCTTGAAACCGACGGTACGAATGTTGTACTAATTTTTCTGTACCAAAATAAATAAATATTACGCTCTTGATTTTTAATTTTTAACTTTAATTCTTAATTAATCGAGCACTCTGCTGGGATTTCCCCTGCTATATTACAGTGAAGTTATATATATATATATATATATATATATATATATATTTATATATATATATGTTATAGATTATAATGAGATCAATAACTGAATATAAGGTCATCGGTCAATCCATGGATGACGTAATGAAAGATATAAAGACAATCGTAATGGAAAATCTTGGGGATGAATAGATTGATAGATGAATTGATAGATAAGATTATGCTCTGATGGACAGACATAAATATAATGTCATAGGTGAATCCATTGATGAAGTAGGGAATAATCTGGAGGAAATGGTAAAGGAAAACCTGATATTGATTTCAAACGAAGCGCAAATGAAATCGCTAATAATCCTCCCTTGTACATCAGAGTCCGAGATTAGCGCTTTTGGGCATAATTACGTTGTGATATTATTAGGTAATCTATCGTTGCGTGTGTGTGTCCGGGGGCAACTTCTGTGTTCGATCTTCGTTAAGATGGAAATCAGTACCCGGATGAGGCCCGAAATGAACGAAATGGCAAACGTCCATTCGCCTGGATGACTACATTGTGAGAGGTCAAGCGAGTTGAACTGTACGTCCGATTGTATGCAAATGACAAAGATAGATTAATGCGGTGAGATGATACAGCTCTGAAGAAAGTTATCTATAGAAACTTCATCTCATGGGAGTTTACTATTATCACTCGGTGATTGTGGTATTTGGTTAAAATAATAGGTTTACATCATAGAGAAATACATAGTTTTATATGCGATAATTGCATGTTTTACCGGGAATAGAATAGAATACGATTAAGTCGGTTTATATAAAAATGACGTCAGTAAATTAATGGTATCTCATACGGAAATTGCTAAGGTGCTGTTATTATGAAGCTCTGAACCTTAATAAAGACCTTTATTTCCCAGGATTCTGCCATTAGTATCCAGTGCTAAAATGAATTTAGAGAGAAAGGAAAATAGATTTCCTCGGAACAAATACCTAGTTTACATTTATCTCGTTGTGTCTATTGTATTGGAAGTTTCAAGGGAGATGACGATGTCTAAGACACTAACTGACAACCTGGGTCTGCCAAGTATGAATCTAGTTCGCAACATAGAAACACTTTAACTTTGGATTGTTACAACCTTCACGTGGTCACTCCTGTAAGTAACCGATGTCTTTAAAAAAATAATTTTAACTAGAAAGATATCAGGGAAAGAAATACCAACTATACAATCTTCTGATTCATAAGAAATGGATGAATGAACGGATGGAAAGAGAAATAAATTTAAATTCACAATATTGGTAACGAGGATGGGAAATTCGTATAATTTGAATTATTTCAACTACATTTCTCATTTTGAATGTAAAGATCACGATGTTTTGGTTGATGTTACCTCAAACCTTCTTCATGTGCGTCTTGTCGAACTACGAGAAATAGGGAATCTATACGGAATTTCGAACCGAAATACGAGATGCACATTTGTATTATTTGGATTAAACATATTCCTGTTCTCATCTGAGATGTTATTCTCACAACGCTACGACCGATATACATCCCAACATTATTAAGTTGCGTCTTGTCGAACTTTGGAATCTATATGTCGAATCTATACGGAATTGTAAACTAAAATCTTTGTTTAACACAGTTTTAAGTTTTCTCGTTCTAGAAGCTATATATCGGTAGAAGTTATTTATAATTATTTATTTCTTTTCCTTCATTTGCTGGGGACGGGCCATTCTCCGAAATGCCATACGATCACTCGCTATTTACAGACTCCAACAGAGAGCTCTTTTCAGGATGCTGGGTGTTCCCTTGAGTGCAGTTGTTTGGATTTGTTTTGCACTTGGTTCACCAGGTATACTTGCTAAATACTTTTTCAAGTTCTTCTTCATGAGTCCAGTGGCTCCTATGATAACTCGAATGATGGAGATCTCTTTGAGGTTCCAGTTTATGTACAAAGGATTGAACGTTTACACTCCAGAAACTTCACCCACAAATTACACTTAGGAACTCCCCCTTGCAGATAAAGTATCGAGTTATACTCTCTCTTAGTCAATATAGAAAATATGGTTAGGCAGATAAAGAGTGTTTAGCCATTCAATGAAAATTAATCTATGCAAAAAGTACGTGTCACTCCGCAGGTTAGAGAAATGCTGAGCTCATGACATACAAGACATGGTTGAAGCAATATACAGTGAGATAGAAGAAAGTGTTACACATCTTAGAAGGCGATGGGCTACTCGTTTAGGCAAAGAAAAACTATTCACAGCTTATAAGACAAAAAGTGTTTCAGTAAATTTTAAATAATACAATTTGATAAAGAGGCATTTCCATAGAAATATCGTGGGGAGAATGGTTACACACATAGTGTTATGTAAAAATAGAGACTGAATAAAGAAAGATTGACAACATATTTTTTTTTAAATCACTTGTACTCATTCTAAGCACCGGTATATTTCGACTTTTTGCATTGTTATATTTTTTGAAAATTTGTAAAAAATATAAAAACATGGTTATTGGAATATGAAATGAAACTGCTTTGTATATATGTATATATATACATATATATATATATATATATATATATATATATATATATATATAGTCATCCACATACAGACTGTTTCGCTGTATCACAGCTCTTCAGTGAAGCTACACCAGTTAGTGTCTCAAGCCGGGATTGAACTCCACCGTCGCGCTGACATTCGGCGTTCTTACCCCTATCATACGACACTGACTAGATGTAAGTTATATATATACATATATATATATATATATATATACAGGGTGGGCAAAAATAAGGGTTCTATTTTTAAAAATTCATAACTTTTTTATTTATTGATTTTTTTTTTTAGAATAAGTAAAGGACCCCTTCCGAAGCAAGCATGAGCCGTATTAGCCCTAAGGAACGTACCCTCATTTAGAAAACATTATTTTTGCTTAAAAAACTCAAAACAGTGTAAAAAACAATACTTTAGTTTTTGTAAGTTTTAAGAAGTGTTTTTCGGCTAAAATTTGTTTTGTTTATTTCAAAAAATCTCGGAAGGGTCAGTCTACACACACATAAAGTTTGGTGAGTTTAACTTTTATTTTGTGGAAGTTATTCAAATTCAAGTTATTCAAATTTAAAGATAGGACCCTTATTTTGGCCCACCCTGTATATATATATATATATATATATATATATATATATATATATATATGTGTGTGTATATGTATATGTATGTATGTATGTATGTAAACAAATAGTATACGTATTGAACTATATTTATTCAGAATTTTAATATAATAACTAGTCACTGTAGTTTTACCTTGTAGACGTAAACTTACCTGCATCACAACTAAGAGAGAGATAGAGAAAGATAGAGAGGGGGATATCAGACATAGATAGATACATAACATAGATACATATATTTTTGCATTACATATACGTAGTAGAATATTGATTAAAATAGAAGATTCCAGAAAACAAGTATCATAAATAAATAAACAAAGATAAAGATAAATAAATATCCTAAAGGAAAAGAGTCAGAATATTATTGTCTAGGTCAGATCACCCTGACATTATTCGCATGAACACACTAGTACAATTTCGCAATCCCACACTTAATAATAGAGAGCCGTATATATATATATATATATATATATATATATATGTATATATATATATATATATATATATATATATATATATATATATATATATATATATAATTCACATGTTATGAATAGCTGTTATGGAGAAAGTAGAAGGAAAGAGGGAGCGAAGTGAGATTACTCGAGCTAAGTGGTTATGAACTAGTGTGAAATTACCCCCCGGAAAGCAAATATGAAATAAAGTGGTCCGTGATGGACTTTGCTTGAAGGAGGCGTTGGGTAACGATCGAGGGTAATGGAATAGCTGGTTTCTGTAATGGAAAGGGAGGTTTAGGTAATTAGGTATTACAGAATGGAAGAGGATGTAAAGCTGCGGGTATTACAGGAGGAGATAAGAGAACGATATTGGGGGTTAATATATAGAAAGAGATAGATAGGAACATTAAAAGACGATGAAGAGAATGTATATATAGTAAGAGATAGATAGAGAAATTTAAACGCGAATCGATAGGCAAGCAGATAGACCGATTCATGTATAAATATATACTTTTTATATGGAGATAAAGGGTGTCATATATATATATATATATATATATATAATATACCAAATACAATGACAGATTCATGTATGAATATATACTTTTTATATAAAGATAAAGGGTGTCATATATATATATATATATATATATATATATATATATATATATATATATGACATGCCAAATACAATGTGCGGCATGCTATCATATCAACATCGGTAGCCCAGTTAGACTACTACATATACGTATAAAAGAACATATAACGACCAAGACGTCGACATTCAGAAAATATATATATAAAAAATCACAACCCTTATGAAGACATACAGATAAACATACTAGCAACCGACAAAGCACTTAGGCAACCTGAGAATAAAAAGTTCTTTATTGATAAGAAAAGTAAATCCCAAAGTAAACAACAGAGCGGAACTTTATTACACAGTGTTGGTACAACTGCGCACAACAGACACACCTGCACATATAAAATTACCAATGAATGACAGCCAGTACCAAACAATATATAGTGTGTACATGTGTGGCGTGATATCAACACGCACGCATTGATGATGCTTGTATGCTCTCTATTTCCCATGTTGTCCTTGAAGTGCACCGGAAGATAATACTGAAGACAGATAAAATAGCTAATTTAAACATTTTATAGGGATCTCACAGCTTTAGTTTAGTGGAAGCAATTTTACATCGCTCAGATATTTTTAGATAATAGTTGCGTCCACCGCATCTCACTTACATATTATATATTCAATCATGTTCTGACAATAATTGCATGAGAAAATAAAAAATGGAATCAAATAGAAAAGAAAATAATAATATAACTATTAATGATAAAATACTACAAAATAAATTCCAAGAATGTCAACATATATGTGTATGTATGTATATATATATATATATATAAGGTACTTAAGCTTTTTCTTTTTTTTTTCAATGCAACTTTTATTCCTATATAATTTTATTGCTAGCTACCATATCGCAGAATCGTTTTAGGGTGTAGTGTTTGGATATTATTATTATTATTATTATTATTATTATTATTATTATTATTATTATTATTATTATTATTATTATTATTATTATTATTATTAATGTTATTTGATATGTAAATTATCATATCACACGGTAGTCTTAAGGTTGATATATTATTATCATTATTATTATTATTATTATATTAATATTGTAATTATTATTTATCCATGTATATATTAGTGAAATTTAAGCTAGATTATTTCTACACTTTATTATTGGGGAAATGGTCGTTTGATCAGTACCATTGGAAAACCATGAATATTATACCTGTCAGGTGTTTAAATCTCCGAAAAAGTTACATGGTAAACAGCTGATGATCCCCGTTTTAATATTTCACGCTCCAGTTAAGGCCCCCTGTTTTTGTTTCACTGTTAGCTACTAGAATCTTTTTTTTATTATTTATTAATTTTACAACGAATGCTAAGTCTGCGATATCTTGGATTTAGTATGTTTCTCTGAGAATTTAAACTGCATTTTCCTTTTTTCTTCTTTTGTTTAAAATAACTCAAAGCTTCTGTATACTCTCTCTCTCTCTCTCTCTCTCTCTCTCTCTATATATATATATATATATATATATATATATATATATATACATATGTATGCATATGCCAGCTTACAATCTATTTTCTGCGAGAATAATTAGCTATTTAAGCGGATCTAATGCAACAAACCGCCATTAACTTCTGACTTCCGGGTAAAATACATATCCTTCATTCGCCCTTTCTTATTCTCTTTCTTAAGAGGCATACCTAAAAAATGCTATTAAGTACTTGAACCCCATCCCCACCCACACACACACACACTTTTATTATTTATGAATTTTCCAACGAATGCTAAGTCTGCGATATCTTGAATTTAGTTAGTTTCTCCGGGAATTTAAACTCATTTTTTTCTTTTGTTTAAATTGACTCAAACCTTCTTTAGACAATATATATATATATATATATATATATATATATATATATATATATATATATATATATGTGTCAGCTTACAATCTATTTTCTGCGAGAATGTTTAGCTATTAAGCGGATCTAATGCAACAAACCCCCATTAACTTCTGACTTCCGGGTAAAATACATATAATCCGAGATTCGCACTTTTTTATTCTCTTTCTTAAGAGGTATACCTAAAAAGTTCAAAGACCTTCACATGAATACCATTTTAATACGGCACACTACCTTGGTAAATAAAATAATCATCGAAAATTACAGAAACCTTTCAATGTAGTTGTTTTTTTGTTTTCCTCGTCTCGTATCCACGGATTTTCTACCGAACTGCATTGTCATAGCCTGCATACACAAGTACTTACGTACTACACACAATGATTCCAGCAAACTACAACCTCCGTCTATCACGTAAACATCATATATATATATATATATATATATATATATATATATATATATATATATATAGTCTAGCCGCACTGATTAGCTGTGAAACAACGAAACAGTCTGTATGCGGATAACTATATAAAGCTCCCTCCTTGGGTTGAGCTTATTTTGTAAGGATATCGCCAAATGCCATTTGCTTTAAAACATAGCTCCCGGGACTTGCAATGTCTACATTGAGATATTTCTTACTGAATGTCAGTGTCGTATGATAGCGCAGGGGTTAGCATCACCGACTGTCAGCTCGACGGTTGAGTTTCAATCTCGGCGCACTGATGAGGTGCTTAACAGTTTGTATGTGGATGACTATATATATATATATATATATATATGTGTGTGTGTGAGTGCGTGTGTGTGTGTGTGTGTTTATCTGTATAAGTGCGTCGTGGTTTGTTTAACAGAAGACAATAAATGCTCCATTTATATATATATATATATATATATACTGTTACATGTACCTAATACCGTAACCATTTCGACTTCGTCCAAGTATGTCTTATGACGATACATACGTCTTCAGTTCTAGTCGCAGCTAGAGCATAATTACTTTTGTTTTGATTTTGTCAAAATTCCAAGTTAAACATTGCAGGTAAAAACTATTATGTAGATTATCTTAACATTCATTTTCCTCTACATTTTAATCTACGTAATTTAAAGAGATTATTATCCCAGGCGACGCCGTGTTTCCTTGCTAGTATTTATTAAATGATTTACATTTTTGTCGACTATTCGCATATATAAAGCCATAATTTTACATTCTTTGTCTTCAGGCCCGTGTTTTGACATCCTTACTGATGTTTCTTTTTTATTTTTTACTTTTCTATAATCTATTCGGGGTTTTATTTCACCATTTATAATTTAGTTTATCGTTCTTAATCAGAATGATACGAATATATCGTTAATGCAAAAATTAATTAATCGCAATTGATTAAAAGTTGTTTTATTGAGACATGTTTCATATTAATTAAAACAGAAATAACAAAATCATATCATGAAATGTTTAATCTTTACCTTAAGCTAAACTTAATAATAAGATAATTTCATATGATAACTAACGAATACGATTTTTCATGTCTAAGTTTTTCTTGTTATTCATGATATTTTAACTAAGAGAGATGTATGAAGTGAAACGTGAACCTTTATATAATTTATATAATGCTTTGTAGCTAGTGAACTTTCTTCATGTTACAACTTATTCCGTACTTACAAAAAAAGAACATTTAATTAACAAAACACATTTTCTTATGCTTTAGGTAATTATGATGCCGGTGTCCTTTTCTTAGCCATGCCCAGCTGTTTTCATTGGCTTCATCGCTTGTGAGTCTTATAAAGCGTCCATGTAGTTGTTTTTCTTCCCACTTTTCCTTTCTTGTCTTTTTGTTTCTGGGTTCAGTGCTTCCGGAGTTGTTTGTTGGGCTGGTGTCTCTTGCTGTGGTGATCAGTTTTTCCATGTCCTGGGTTACATATTTCTCCAGCTCTTTTTTGGTGTCTTCTACACAGTCTTCTATACTAACCAGTCCTCTACCTCCTTCATTTATTTTCATGTAGAGTCTGTCCGTATCGTCTTCTTGGTGCAATGCATTGTGCATAGTCATTAGTTTTCTAGTCCTTTGGTCAAGGTACCTGAGTTCTTCTTTGGTCTAGCCTATGAATGGTCCAGAGTATATTATTAGTGATACATCCCATGTGTTTATCCCTTTTACTAGGTTTCTGCTATATAGTTTAGTTTCTAAGAGTTTCCTTGTTCTTCGTAGATATTCTTTTCCAATCTTCTCTTTCATTTCTGTATATTTGATTGTGTCTGCTTCCAGAACTCCGAGGTATTTATAACTATCTTGTTCTCCTAGCGCCCTCATCTCCTCTTGGTTGGGGAGTTCTATATCTACTGTCGTCTCCAGTTTACCTCTTTTGATCTGTAGCAGTGCACATTTTTCTATTTTAAACTCCATTTGGATATCCTGGCTGAATATCCTGGTTGTGTTTATCAGTTTTTCCAGTTCTTTTTTGTTTTTTTGCAAACAGTTTAAGGTCATCCATGTACATCAGGTGGTTTATTCTTTGTTCTGTATCCGTAAACCTGTATCCGGCATCACAATTTCTGAGTATGTAGTTGAGTGGCATCATGGCTATTATAAACAGTAGTGGTGATAGAGAGTCTCCTTGAAAAATGCCTCTCTGTATTTTTATCTCAGACAGGTATTGTCCTCCGGCTGTCAGTTTTAGTCTCCATGTTTCCATTGCTTTCTGGATTAGATTTATAATCCTGTCTGGTATCTTGTATATTTTTAAGCATTCAATTATCCATGTTTGGGGGATTCTTTCGTAGGCTTTCTTGTAGTCAATCCATGACATGGTTATGTTCGTTTGTCTGCTCTTCACCTCCTTCAGGGTCTTTTGATCAATGTATAGTAGATCATGTGCCCCTCTTTGTCCTTTTCGGCATCCTTTTTGTTCCTCGGGGAGCAGTCCACGTTTGTCCAGGGATTGGTAGATTTGTTCTCTCAGTTGTGCTGTGAGAATTTTCCACATTATTTGTAGACATGTTATCGGTCTGTAGTTGCTGGGGGACGTTCTCTTTTTGGGGTCTTTTTGTATTAGTGTTGTTCTTCCTTCCGTCATCCATTCTGGTACGTCTGTTTTGCGGATACATCCACTCAGTTTCTGCGCTAGTCTTTTGTGCAAGGTCGTGAATTTTTGAAACCAGTATGCATGTATTCCATCGTGGCCTGGTGCTCTCCAGATTGCCATTTTTCTTAGGGTTTTCTCGATCGTTTCTTTGTTGATTTCTGTTTTTGTTCCTTCTTCGATTTCCTGCAGTTTATCTTTCATGTTTTTCAACCATTGGGCATTCTTGTTGTGCGTTTTTGGTGCTTCCCATATCTTGCTCGAGAATTGTTTTGTTTCTGTTGGGTTCGGTTGCTATGTTGTTTTTTTTTTCTCCATTTACGTTTTTGTAGAACTGGCTTTCATTGTTTTCAAAGGTCCTGTTCTGTTTGCGCTGTTCTGATTTGTACCTGTATCGTCTCAGTCTTCATTCTATTGCTGCTATCCTTTGTTTTATTTCTTCATGTTTCTCATTTAGTTTTTCCTTGCGTTTCTGATATTTGCTTCTTAATCGTTTCATGTCCTCCTTCCTTCTGTTCACGGTTTTAGCTTCTTTCCGAAGTTTGGTGATCTGCGTTTCCAGTCTGATTTCCCATCCAGGTTTTGTCGGTCCTCTTTTTTGTTCATTCTCTTCGTTTCTTAGTTTCATACTTACCGATTTTGCCCCTGCATATATCAGGTTGTTTAGGTCTGTAATAGTTTCTGTTGGGGGATTTTTATTTTTATTATTATTATTACCATTCTCAATTGTTGGATGTTTTTAGTTTGATTTTTCTTTTGGCACATCAAATCATCTCACTGGATGTTAGACGTTCAAACTGTACCTCTACAAGCCTTTTGTATAATTGGGAAAAATGTCGCGTCGATCGTTATGGTTCCAAGCCTTCCAATAAACACGGGAATGCCCTTGATTTATTAAAACTTCCATAGTCTAACAAATTCCTATTTTAGATCTTGATCTAGCAATACAACTACTACTACTACTACTACTACTACTACTACTACTACTACTAATAATAATAATAATAATAATAATAATACAACGTAACAATTGTTTACAAAAGTTTTGTGTATTGTATTTTTTAGTGTTTTTGTAATCAATTGTCACTGCTGATTACAAACATGTTATTTTTTCTTTATCATCGACCGTTATAGACATATTATTATGATTATTATAATTGGTATTATTATTATTATTATGATTATTATAATTGGTATTACTATTATTATGATAATTATAATTGGTATTATTATTATTGTAATTATTGTTATCATAATTATAAGAATAATAATAATAATAATAAAAAATATTATTATTATTAGTATTATTATTATCATCATCATTTCGTAGTAGTCTCAATTTTTGGATGTTTTTAGTTGGATTTTTCTTTTGGAACATCAAGTCCATTCACCTGACTTTAGACGTTCAGGCTGTCCATCTACATTTTCGCCATTCCTAGCACGCAAGCGTTTTGTATAATTAGAAAAATATCGCGTCGATTTGTTTAAGACATATATGGTGGCTTTCATTATGGTTCCAAGCGTTCCAGTAAACACGAGAATGATCTTTATTTATTTACATTTCCATAGTCTAACTAATTCCTATTTTAGATCTTGATATATATTTATTTGTCGGTGTGCTTACTCCTGCACTGTGGTATCGAAGGAGCCGGCGATAAAAATGATTAAGCAACTTCCCTTGGTTTTGTTTAGACAGATTAAGTCGGTTATGCATGTTTCAGAACATTATCAGTGTGTATGCACATACCCCCAAATAAGTTTGGCATTGTCGTTCTCCTGAAACACTTTTGGCTTATGCTCATACCAGCTCTCCTTGTGTTCTAATTCATAACGTTTGCATATATTCCAGTATAGTACCCGAGCCCTTTTGTTGTCTCTATTTTGTATATTGATGTCCTAGCAGAGGTCATTTAGACACAATATGCGCTGAGATGTCTTCCCTTTCATTAAACAATCGGCACCTCGCTTATTCTTCAGTTTTCTCGATTTTATGTTTGCTGGACCTAGTGCGAGTGGCTTGTTCTTGGGCTGCCATTCACATGTTCTCAGTAGATCTTTTGAGATCAGCACTCACCAACCAATTCCAGCTGTCATTTATTCTCAAAGAATACACTGTGTTGTTTAAAAAAAATCTAATTTTAACTTTCTCTCTTGCAATCTTTGATTCTACGTTCACTCTAATTCTTAGCATTTCCTTTTTTAACTTCACGAAAAAAATCGCATTACTTTCACAAATATATTTAGATAGACAACCCTTTTCTTATATTGACATCTTCCACATCAAGTAAACATCGACCACCTTTATTTGTACGTAGATACACTCGGTCTGAATCCCTTTTCTTCGCAAAAGCTCAATAAATTGTAAGAATTTTCGTGTTTTGGTGTGTAAACATTTTAATTCATCTACATTCCAGTCAAGTATACCAGAAATATATTGAATGATCGCTGCTGCTCTGGCATTGAAAGCATATACTTCATTTCGACTGAAGGTTGAGATTTAATCATAACGCTCATGGACGGCGGCACCGGGGGGACGGGGGGTGCTAAACCCCCCACCCCCTTTTTAACTTGGAACCCCCCACTTTACGGTCATCAATAATGAAGTTATATATGCATGTGTTTAACCGGGCCCCCACTTTTTTGGAGAGCCCCCCCACTTTTATAACTGTCCCGCCGGTCCTAATGCTTACTCTTCTGTTGTACTTCTCTGTGACCTGGTTTTTCATTTCCTTGTTTTTGATCGTATCTGCTTCCAATACTGGTGAAATATGTTAAGCCCCTCTCACTGTCAGGATTTTTCATCAGATCTTTTGTGGGGAGTTCAAAGCTATATGAGCGGAGAGTTAATCTCTTGTTATTAAAATAATAGCACATTTAGTAAAGCGAAATTCGATTCGAATGTCGTCACATAATAATCTGACCATGTTTATTAGGGTGTACTGTTTTATTTCATTCTTTTTAAAAGATTGAATGTCGTCCATAAATAGTGAGTGGTAAACTGTACGAAGTCTTTTCCAAAGTTCATATCCCGCTTTTATGTCACTGGGTTTAAACTGAAGATAAAAACAGACTATTACTCTTAAAAGTACTCTCTTGATTTTCCCATGCTTAATACAACAATTCCTGAAATTTCATTGGTTTCCTTATTCTTCATACTATTCTTTAAAGGTGTTTGGATGTCGGGGGATGTTTCGAACATTTCCAAGCATTTGTGTATCCATAGAATCAGGTATCATGTCAAATGACTTTTTATGATCTACCCACCCCATGACAAAGTTAGTAGTTCTTAGTTTGCAGTTCATCATGATCATTTTATCCAAGCTGGTGTTTGAGGACACGATGTTATTGTTGTTGTTGTTATTATTATTATTATTATTATTATTATTATTATTATTATTATTGTTGTTGTTTTTGTTGTTGGTGGCTGTGTTGTTATTGTTATTGGTGTTGTTGGTGCTGTTGGTGTTGGTGTTGTTAGTGTTAGTGTTGGTGTTGTTGGTGTTGGTGGTGTTGTTGTTGTTATAATAATAATAATAACAATAATAATAATAATAATAATAATAAACTATTAATGAATTAATATACGAGTCAAGCCCTAACATCCCTACTAAATGTGATGTTAAAGAAAACCTCCATTCATCCTCAGAAAAAAAACGCCAATCATATAGAAAACTATAGTTTCTTTGCGATTGAAACGAGACGAAAACGCCCATGCGTACAACATACGGAAGCTCTGAAGCGTAATAATTCCGCCAGATTAACAGTACATATGACTTCGTAGCTGTGTGAACCGTACGGATGATCAGTACTACAAGTGTTACCTCCAGGCTTCCGTCGTCGTCCATCCTATTCTGAATTCCCACTGACCTCAAATATCTACTTCCTCTTAAATCTTTCAATCTTTCGATGTGTTCATGCTCCAGCGCCCCCTGTTGGTGAACACTGTTCTCTCAATAATACCGACATGTAAGACGATTTATTAAAAAAAAGCAAAGTTAAATATAAACCTTGCGTGGTTTTACAGAAAAGAAACTCATAGACATGGAACAATGAAAACTTATTATATTCAGGCGGAGAAAACATTTTCCTTTCTACTAAGTATATTTTTTCATTCTATCGAAAAGTTTTCTTTTTAATTTCCAAAACTATATATAATGGCATAATATTTTAATCAATTTTTTCGTAGTTCATACTTTCGTATTACATCACTTTCATTGATTTCTGTTAATATCGACAAAACGATTGCATACATATAAAAGAAAATAGAGCAATGAATTACAAGTAAATAATATCAAACTTTCATTCATAATAAAATGTTTAAAAAATAATTATGAAAATAAGGCAAAGAATAAAAGTTTTTGCATTTGGCATCTACTATATACACAATATTACTAGTCTAGTTAATATAGGTGTGATAAATTTAAACAAATTTAGTACTTTATATATATATATATATATATATATATATATATATATATATGTATATATATATATGTATATATATATATGAATACATATGAATATATATATATATATATATATATATATATATATATATATATATATATATATATAAGTATTTCATGTATACACTCACCCTTTTATAAGGAGATCTAATTTTTTATGTATCAATTTTCAGTACTTACTTCAACAGTGCTCGATACGTAAGTAGAGCCAGGTAGTAAGCTATGAAAATATATTTATGGCAATTTAGCTACACAGAGGTTCCCGTGTTTCATCCCCGGGGGATCTTCAGGCTAAAATGTTAGCCTCAAGATTCTCTACGAGGATGAACCGCGGGAGCCTCTGTGTAGCTTAATTGCCATACATATATTTTCATAGCCTACTATATATATATATATATATATATATATATATATATATATATATATATATATTCTGAACAAATTCGAAACATAAGGAAGTGTAATTGTATGGTCTGCTATCTTGACAGCCCGAGATCAGTGTCAACATTTTCCTTCGAATACTGGCAATTGAGAGGATCTTGTAAAGCCAAGCTGATCTACGATAGTCCCCGGATAGACGCTTCAATAACAAACCAAGACGGTCGAGGAAGTCCAGCATGATCGGTCCAGTCGCTCCACTTATTTTCTTAGGGATCTCTTGTAATACACATATGCGAGAGTGATCCGGCGTTTTTCGATCGGTTGCGGTCGTCCGTTGATGCTACTACTGTTCCTGGGTTTGTCGCCGATTCCGTTACTAACGAGGGCGTTAAACGTGTCGACACAAATCATATGCAATATAGCAACTTCCTGTTTGTAAGGATTAACACAGTCAGACCTCGTGGCGTTTTATACTCTGTCGAGTCCAATTGCTTAAGGATCGACAGGGAGGGTAGCAATGTTTGAGTCTATCAAATGATATCGTTGAAAGCGCTAGGGAATCTACCGGCGCTCATTTATAACATGCCTGATATTTTGAGAGAGGTTTGTTAGGATTGGTCAAGGGATGTGCACCCTAGGTTGGACATAAAAACACACAAATATAGTGACAAATCAATTGAAAGCATAACCTCGTTAGTAGAAGTAATAACAGATAAATAAAGAAAAGTGGTTATATATATATACATTTTTAAAAATAGGACCCTATTTTTGCCCACCCTGTATATATATATATATATATATATATATATATACAGGGTGGGCAAAAATAAGGGTCCTATTTTTAAAAATTCATAACTTTTTTATTTATTGATTTTTTTAAATTTTTTTTTAGAATAAGTAAAGGACCCCTCCCGAAGCAAGCATGAGCCGTATTAGCCCTAAGGAACGTACCCTCATTTAGAAAACATTATTTTTGCAAAAAAACTCAAAACAGTGTAAAAAACAATACTTTAGTTTTTGTAAGTTTTAAGAAGTGTTTTTCGGCTAAAATTTGTTTTGTTT
>OY744553.1:33296091-33336091 GCA_963556195.1 Sepiola atlantica
CGTCTTAAATTTAACAATAGATGCTTTTTAAAAGAAATATGAACATTAAAACACTTATATATATATATATATATATATATATATATATAGCTAAAAAAGATGTTTTATTAAAGTTGGATATTTCACATGTAGAGGCATGTATATTCTTCTAATATGACTCATCACGCAAAACTATTGTTGTTTTTACCTCTACCGACGAGGCTATGTTTTCAATCAGGTGTATACCTGTGTGTGTGTGTAGTTGTGTACAGCGTAGTGTCTACATCGCTTGGCCAATCACTAAAATTGGTTAAAATGTCAGTCATGATCTCGCTTCGAACATATTTAATTTGGAGATATTTTGTTCAGCGGTTAAACGTCAAGACCAAAGAAAAGACACGACCCACACTTTTAACGATAACTTTAGTTCTCTTCATCGTAAGGATTCACTATTTCGCCTAAATTGTAGCCATTTTAAGTTCTACATCTAATATTTAAAAGTTTCAAGGTGAACATTTTGACAGAATTTCAATTTCCGATGAATCTGATGCGTATACGTAACATGAACCCCTATCTAAAATTTCGGCATGATCAGATAAATAGTTGTTCAGTTATCAACGTTGTCATGCTTTGGGAATACTTCATATGACATGACGAAGAAAAGCACACATAATACTTAGTCCCATCCTTACGTTGTCAGGCGGAAGTGTGCAGTCTCACGACTGACTTATGTGTTTGTTGTCTTTATGGACATCATATTAACTTTAGATGTCTTTGCGATTTTGTATTATTTCCAAGTTGGATCCTTATCCCAAATATACAATACTTGTCAGCTTTTATTGATAATAAATTCAGCCAATATTTATTTGGGGGTGTTATTCTTTAATCTACAAATAACTACACACGTTTTAAACTATGTTATTTATAAAATGAAACAATCATTTATGGTAGTTTATTTTAAGTAAAAATATTTAGTAATAAATATTACCATATTTTTTTATATTTAAGACATATATGTGACCACCAAACAGAAAGAGGAACACACAAGTACATGGTCTCACTTATAATGTATACGCTCTGCTTAATTTTATTCGACGCTTTGATATTCTTGTCGCTTCAAAGAAAGACAAGATTAAAAATAACAGCGTGGGATTTACTTTCCTCGACACCGGAAACAATGTGAGATTTTGACAGCACGATTCCAAAACTAAAATGACACGAACCTACAAAGGAGTTTCCTCTATCTTCCTTCTTTGAATTCAAAGTGACAGTTTGTCAGTAAAAAAAATACTGAAAATTAACTCTATCAATATTCGCCGGCGTATGTAGGCAAAAATGATTTATGTGTTATGTAAAACTAATTATATATATATATATATATATATATATATATATATATATATATATATATATATATAGAGAGAGAGAGAGAGAGTGTCAGGTTGTATATGAACAGAAATCAAAAAAAGTGCTCTATCATATAAGAGAGCTAATATAATTTATTTAGATACTGTATATTACATATTTCAGCAATGTACCGCGGTTTCATCCAAAAGGGCAGATTTAGACATCTTTAGTAAATCTTCGTGCCCAGTGGAATCATCGGCAAGCTGAAAGGATTGTAGGCACGCCTGGCAGGGAATGCCGTCAACGCCATCTAAAGATGTCTAAAACTGCCCTTTTGGATGAAACCGCGGTACATTGCTGAAATATGTAATATACAGTATCTAAATAAATTATATATATATATATATATATATATATATATATATATATATATATATATATATATATGTGTGTGTGTGGAAAATAAAAAAAACATAAAACTAAAAGTAGCTATATATACAACAACGTTGCGTCTTTATTCTAAGACATTATCAAACAGTCATGTATTTGAGGAAATAACATACAAGTGCATTATTTTAAAAATAGGTAGTGCATTTTTGACGTTAAAATAATGTTTTACTTTGCTGTGTGTTTTCAAATGAAACATACTTGTTAAAATTTTAAAATGTGATGCACTTACGATGTGTAAAAGATGGTTTTGCTTATTTATTGAACGTACCATAGCCGTTTGAATATCAACTGTGTGATATTTGTATTAAATAGCATGCATTAGATAAAAACAATTTTCAAGAAATAAAAAAATAACATTATTTTTCATTTAAAAACACCCATCTATTTTTAAATAATTAACTTGTATGTAATTTCTACAAATCAGTCACCTTGTGGAAGTCTTAAAAAAATACGAGACGTTGATGAATATATAAGTACTTTTAGTGTTTCCTTTTTCACCACATCTCTCTCTCTCTCTCTCTATATATATATATATATATATATATATATATTAATTATGTATTACCTACAGACATCGATGTTTCATACTAACGCAATCTTCAGTGCAGGGAGTTAATTCTCTACGGTCAGCGGGCTCGAACTCCGATCACAAATCGCCACTGAGTTTTAGTCAAGAGCTTTCCCCGGTCGACCATAACGAATTAGCTAATAATTAAGGCGGAATTTAACTTTGTAAATACCGAGTCGGCGGGTATTTTATACGAGCAGTTGAAAGTGATCAACAAACAAACAAATATATATATATACAGGGTGGGCCAAAATAAGGGTCCTATCTTTAAATTTGAATAACTTGAATTTGAATAACTTCCACAAAATAAAAGTTAAACTCACCAAACTTTATGTGTGTGTAGACTGACCCTTCCGAGATTTTTTGAAATAAACAAAACAAATTTTAGCCGAAAAACACTTCTTAAAACTTACAAAAACTAAAGTATTGTTTTTTTACACTGTTTTGAGTTTTTTAAGCAAAAATAATGTTTTATAAATGAGGGTACGTTCCTTAGGGCTAATACGGCTCATGCATGCTTCGGAAGGGGTCCTTTACTTATTCTAAACATTTTTTTTTTTTAAATCAATAAATAAAAAAGTTATGAATTTTAAAAAATAGGACCCTTACTTTTGCCCACCCTGTATATATATATATATATATATATATATATATATATATATATATATATACTGAAATGAAACAGTCCTTATACAGAAGATGTGTGGGTAAGCATTAGGCAACCCTTTCTTCAAAATTACACGCGCAACAAACCTTACATCGCGTATCCATGGTCTATCAAGACTGAACGGGGTCAATGATACACATATATAAAATAATCAGAGTTATTCCGAAAATATATTTTATCAAGATACAATTGTTTTGGCACAAATATCCATTTTCATTGTATACAGAAATCATAATAACTTTCGAAAATGGCTTCTTCAGTGTATATATAAATTAGCAAGATCAAGCTGAATATAATGTAGTGCATCTATAGTTATTCAATTCATGTATGTTGTTATCGTTTTCCCCACCTGAAATCAAAAGAAGATTAGTACTAAATTATATCTACTTGTATTTGTAAGTAATTCAAAGTTCCGACAATTCACATGTTTTCTTTTCATTCTACTTTTTCCTCCGTAATTTTTATACTCGATCGGCAAACAAAAACAACGCATCAAAATGTGCATATAAATAAGCAGTTGGTTTGCACCCACCGTAACAGTTCCTACATTTATTTCCCGTATTTTATTCTTTCTTTTTTTTTCAATATTTGATTAAACTTTCTCATAATAATACACTCCGCCTTACTGCTGTTTAAGAATAACATAGAAATCACTTATAGCCATATAAACAGATAATTTCAGAATTTAACAGATTAAACGACAATATGTTTAATAACTTGTTTATGTTAACGCTCCTTTTTCGTTATTTATAATTTTTATATATTATAATAAATATTAAAGACGAAATAGGCTAAAACAATAGTTAAAATAATAGTGTTTAGAAAATAATGTTAAAGATGGTTACTACTGAAATTATTTACGATTAGATACGTTATGACCGAAAGTACTGATAATATCATTTTTTAATTATCTGTTTTATATGTTCCTACATCATAATACATATTTATTAAATGCACCCACCCACACCCCCACACATACACACCCACACATACACACACACACACACACATATATATATATATATATATATATATATATATATATATATATATATATATATATATATATATATATGAATAAAATATCATGGCAACAATATTTACTTCGAACTTGTGATCTTGTCAAGCATCCAAGCGAGGTGATTACATTTGTGAAAATGAAAAAATAGAAATCCACACTCACCATTTCAATATACATATAGAGAGAATAATACCATATTTAATACATATCTCGAGAGAAGAAATCAAGGCGGAGGAGAGTGACAACATATTTCATATATATATATATATATAGATTTAGATTTTTCACTTATAAAATAGATCATTCAGTGAAGACCGGGGTTGTTCCAATAAAAAACAAGCTCGATGATACTCGATTACAGAGTACAGAGCATTTATATGTGATTTTATGAAGGCTTACCAAAGCATTCCTTTCAAGACACCAATGATCACCATTAAAGATATTTTTTCTTACAAATACTATTTATTCAAATTAAATGTTTTTTCCTACACGTGTTTCACTACCAAGCAGTTACTTGCTTGGCAGATCATCAGGGAAATTAAATGTCTGGAATACTGGTTTCAACTGCCGACAAAACACAATGTGGCGTTGTAATAGTTGAGGTCACTTAAGAAGAGAAGAGGAAAAAAATAAAAATAAAAATAAAAGTCAAACTTAAAAAGCAAGGAAGAACAACGATAAGAAAAGAAAGTCCTAGAAAAGTCTTAGAAAAGTAGCTTGTGCATTATTTCTTCCACCAAGCCAACAAGCAAGCAATCGGTCCCAAATACATTCAACAAAATCACAAAACCGGAACAATGTGCGATAATACACTTTCACGTCAGCCGGTACAATGATGAATAAATCCCCCCCCCATAAGAAAACAAAAGAACTAAATCATTCAAGTTACCGCTCACAAGTTACCATTCCAATCCAATGATAGTATGGGAATTCTAAATCCAACTTCTCACAAAGAAAAGTCAACACAAATGTTCGTCCGAGTTCAAAGAGTCTTATTTCAATTGTTGATTTATTACCCTTCGAAATAAACACACCCTATATATATATATATATATATATATATATATATATATATATGTGTGTGTTGGGGGTGTGTGGGTGTGTGTGGGTGTGTGTGTGTGTCTATATATATATAGGGCCAGGTACACGATAATTCATGAAAATGAAATGTCGTGATGGACAAAATGTATGAAAAATGACAAACGGAAAACAAGTTAAAATGCAGGAGAAAAACAAAAACAGTATATTTTTGGACCGGTTTCGTTCGTGGCGACCATCTTCAGAAAATGAAGGTATGGAAATAATTTTATTTTGAAGGCACACACATGGGATGAGGGAAGGATGATCTTATTGGACCATATGAAAAGACATTAAGTGATGTTGGGATATGATAAATAGGTGACACATTCTTCTATGTTTTTTATTCTTATGTTTATATTTTTCAGTTATTTACTCTCTTTTACTATCACACCAAATGAGCTAGTGTGGAGAAGGCGGTGATGGAGGGTGAAAGGCGGTATCTATATATATATGTATACACATATAAAAATGTGTGTATGTGTGTATATTGTTACATGTATGTATAGATATATATATATACACATATGTGTGTATATGCATATATATACACATGTGCGTGTGTGTATGTGTATTTATATATTTTTATGATAATAGCAAGCTCTCATTGATAATCCAATTATTTTAATAGATCTCTCTCTAACTTAACCTTTATTTTTCTATTTTTAAATTCCATGTATATATATATATATATAGATAGATAGATAGATAGATGGATAGATGGATAGATAGGGGATTGCACGATTTATTAAGGAAGGCAATACAGTGAGGGGCAAGAGAGCAACATATGTATATATAGAGAGAAGGTATTGTATGATTTACCATGTACGGTATGTAGGGAGCTGGGAAAAGAAGGGGAGGCATCCGCAGCGGGGTCAACCTGCTCAGATCCCCCTACAACCACCGCTCAACCCCAACATCCCTCAAATCGTCAACTAATAAGAACAACAAGTCTCGTATGGTGTAGGTCGTTTCCAAAACATTCTGGAAATACTTTAATTTTTATCTTTTTCATTTTTCAATTAAATTTTTTTTTTACAAAGCCACTCCAGAAGGATCTTCATCAGCGCCTTTAGCAGCACATCTTACAGAAAATTCAAAGAAGAAAATAACAAGTTCGTCTATGAGGAACATCTATTGACAGGACGAGATGCAGGGACAAATGTTAGAAAAAAGAATAAGTTACAAATATGAAACAAAAATATAAAAATAACCGATAATAATAATGATAAAAAGACATTATGAACATTATCAAAATTATGAAGATAAAATGAAAATAAAAATAAAAATTAAATAAGGAATAAAATAAAGTACAATATAATGTAACATATGAAAATAATAACATAATATATAAAGGAAAAAAGGATAAGAGATAAAAATAAAAGATAAAATATACAATAAAAAAGAAAAAACTATAAAAAATAATAATATAAAAAATAAAAAAATTATGAATAAACAAAAGTCAAAAATATATAAAAAATAAAATAAAAGGAAGTATAGTATAGTAGAGTAAGATATAATAAAGTAAAAAAATAAAACAATAAATAATGAAAATTAAAATAAAAATAAAAAATAAGATATAGAAAATAAATTTAAAAAATAAAAATTAAAAAATTAAAAAACAATTAAAAAAATTAAATATAAACAAAATATAATCAGAAATAAAAAATAACATGATAATAGAAATATTGGGGGAAAAAATATATATATATAAAGATTATATAAACAAATTTCATAAAATTAATAAAATTATGAGTAAGTAAATAAATATAAAGAAATAAAATAAAATAGTTAACTAATAATTTTGAATTAAGTCAAGATTAGAAATAATGAAGTAACAATTAAAAATTAAAAATAAAGATAAGGATAAATTACAGAGTTACTAATAAGGAGATCATAATAACATTTAGAAATACACAATGAGAATATAGGATGAATATAAAATAAATAATCAATAATAATAGTATGAATTAAGATATTAGAACTATAAATAAAAATAAGATGGAAGCATATACAAGTGTCGAACCAAAGTTAGATATTGTCAAGGCTCCTTTTCTAGAGTTTTTTAAGGAAACATCTTGCAGGGAGATGATTAAAGTAGGAGGGGAGGAGAGAGGGCAGATGGGAAGGTATGGACAACGTTTAATTTTAGGGGGAGAAAAACTCCTTATAAAAATGTATGGGGGAGGGTCAGTAAGAGAGAGCATGTTTTAGAGGAATTAATTATCCTCTATCTCTCATCGTGGTCTTCCACCAAATTTGGCGTTTGAACTAATAAGTCCAACTTGAATGACATTAGATGTGGGAGGGTGAATTATATCAGGAAATGTTATATATTTAGTCTGGCGGTTACGCGTTATTTAGGAGAAAGTCGAAGTAAACCGAGTCTGTGCTTCGAAGGTCCGATATATTTCCTGGGTGTATTGGTTGGATGAAATGAATAAATTGATTTTAACCCACATTTTATTGGGAAAAGGATGTCGTCATACCTCCGATGCGTTAGTCCTTATATCATTAGAATCCCCTTTTACATATGTTTTATGTATGTAATTCAGTTGGTTGTTAGTTTCCAAACTGTAATTCGTAGATATTTGCTCACAGTATATTTACCGGTTGAAGTCAAAATGTACATATTTTAATTAAGTCGACACCAATTAAAAAATAAAACAATTTAATTCACTCTAAGGTTAATGTGCTTGCTGAGGAAATTAATCATAAGCCCATACCATTTTAAATGAATTATTTCATTATATGATGATGATGATAATAATAATAATAATAATAATAATAATAATAATAATAATAATAATAATAATAATAACAATAATAATTATAATAATAATAATAATATTTAAGAAAATATTTACAATAAATCGCTATAAAAATAAGTATGTATTATGTGCAGGCAGCTGTTTACTATTACACTTCTACAGTTGAATAGATTTTGGGGGTCTTGAAAGGTTAGGATTTTAAATGTCTCATTCAGATATTATCTACACGGGTCTGTCGTATTATTTTCCATTCAATTATTCGTGAGCGTCCATTTTCTTTGAGCTCCCAATAGTGGTTTGCTAGTGCTGTTTTTATTCGACGTTCTCTGTTTTGATATGCGCTTTTGTGATCATAGTTTCCGGTTTTAAAATCTAGCGAGGTCATACCCACGTAGTATTTCTTGTTATTCTGTCTTTCCTTAGCTAATAATGTGTCTTGATAAACAACACTTTTGGTGTAGCATTTATTTGGTAGTGGACTAAGTGTACGATTTATGGAGTTACTTCTCTTCTCTCTATTGCCAGCCTTTTCATTTCTATTCGGGTGATTACTATTAGGGTTTTTGTTATTTCTATTTGAAGTGTGTATATTTTTGTTTTAATATATATATATATATATATATATATATATATATATATATATAGAGAGAGAGAGAGAGAGAGAGAGAGAGAGAGAGAGAGGCAAACAAGCCTTCAAAAACCATGTATTAGATGCGAGTAATTAAATCAAAAGAAAAATAAAAATATTTCGAAACATTTAATAAAATATTTCAAAATACCTTCCGTTTTTTTTTTCTTCATCTTGATTTTTTTTTTTTAGCTAATATTTCGCTTGACAAAAACAAGCTTCATCAGAGCCAAGACAAATAAAGGTATAACCTTTTTTTTTCCATAATTTACTTCCTGGTGTTGGTGAAGTGTCACGTCCGGTGTTGTGGACTATTGTTGAAAATGTCTGTTTTAAATAGAATAGAACTTGAATGCGCATGGTCGCTGCGAGTTATAAATTAGGAAAGTTCATTAAAAAAAAAAAAATCAAGATGAAGAAAAAAAAAAGGAAGGTATTTTGAAATATTTTATTAAATGTTTCGAAATATTTTTATTTTTCTTTTGATTTAATTACTCGCATCTAATACATGGTTTTTGAAGGCTTGTTTGCCTCTATATTTATATTAACTTACAAAAGATGCTTTATAAAATGAACTTTCCTAATTTATATATATATATATATATATATATATATATCGAGAAAGAAAGAAATGGAAAGAGAGAATGAATTTTAGTTATACACTAGCTAAGGATGTTTTTTTAATGGAGTTGAAGACTGGTTTAGTTAAATAATAGTCATGTTTTAAACTGATAAAGTACGTACAAACGTGAAATGCCTCTGTGTGTTATTACATACACATTTGTTGAAGTTATATATCGATGTAAATGTGTAGTGCTTTCAGCTATAGACAAATTCCAGTGACAATAATTACGTTTCTCGTCACAAAGAACTAAATAATTCAAATAATATTAACAGAAGAAATAAAAAGGCAAGAACGTGTTCGAACAATTATTTTATTTGTTCGTAAAATTTTCACACCAGGGATTGTCTATCTTGTTTAAACGGACGAGTTTGTATGAACGTAACGTCTCTTATGACGTTCAACCGAGTGAAAGATAAAATGGAGAGAAAAACAAATGTTATCATGTCTTTGTGAGAGCAATGCAATTACCTTTTAATGGGTAGGCGTTATCTGCAACGCTTTACTTAATAAAACTTCAATTTATTTTCTGTAAACAGCATTTCTTTTATATAACTAACATATACTCAGCTTCTAGACAGAATACGAAAGAAATTGAGATCATATACGCTGAACAAGTCTCAACTCTCTATACATCTATTTATCTTTCTCTATCTCTCTAAATACACACCTATTTCTCCCTCTCTCTCTCGCTCTCTAACTCTCTCTCTCTCTTTCTCTCTCTCTCTCTCTCTCTCTCTCTCTCTCTCTCTCTCTCTATATATATATATATATATATATATATATATATATATATATATATATATATATATATATATATAATCCAGATACATCATCCACAGGGTAGTAATCCAAAGAATTTCAATCGGGTTCATAAAAAGTGCTAAATATCAAATACAGCTTTTATATATGATTATTTTTATTTACACATACATGTACAAAATCTGCGACACTGGCATGTCGATGTTATCGATCAACAACTATTATAAACTGATAACTTATCAGGAAGAGTTAGAATCCGATCTTAACCTTAGATCATATTTGGAAATGTGGGTTATTTCCATATATGATCTAAGGTTAAGATCGGATTCTAACTTTGCCTGATGAGATCTCAGTTTATAATAGCTGTCGATCGATATCATCGACATGCCAGTGTCGCATATTTTGTGCATGTATGTGTTAATAAAAATAATCATATATATATATATATATATATACATTTTTTTGCATGTGTTTATCTATTGTTATTGTTAATTTTGGAGTATATCTGCTATACATTATGTGGGCTATATAATTTTATTTACGTTTAGGCAAATTTAGAATTTTAATAACTAGAATTAAAGGACACTACGCAAGCAGATGATTTCAATGCAGGTATAACGGCAGGATGTAATTATAACAAAATTAATAGCTGTGGACTATAAAAATTATTTCAAACGTTATTGATGATATTTACTCATTCATTTATTTTTGGATGGCGTATGTTTCATTTCATGTTTTAAAACATGACGTAAACGATAAATCTATGAAGTTACGCCAAAGCTACCATTATTTTATCAAGGTAGTGTTTTAAGCTCTATCTATAATCAAATCAAAACAGGTAACTTGGTAGAAACTCAGACTAGAGATCTCAATGTTTAGTTTCGATTCTCGGTCATGGCATCTTCTTAATTTGTTGGAAATACACTATTTGCCATGAATGCAATTTTCTCTGGTTCTAAACTGTGTTAAGATCTCTGATATTCCGAAATATGACAAATTCAGCAGTGTATTTATTACGTTAAAATAATTGTGATGTACGGACAGACGACATCTCTATTCATACAGGGTGGGCCAAAATAAGGGTCCTATCTTTAAATTTGAATAACTTGAATTTGAATAACTTCCACAAAATAAAAGTTAAACTCACCAAACTTTATGTGTGTGTAGACTGACCCTTCCGAGATTTTTCGAAATAAACAAAACAAATTTTAGCCGAAAAACACTTCTTAAAACTTACAAAAACTAAAGTATTGTTTTTTACACTGTTTTGAGTTTTTTAAGCAAAAATAATGTTTTCTAAATGAGGGTACGTTCCTTAGGGCTAATACGGCTCATGCTTGCTTCGGAAGGGGTCCTTTACTTATTCTAAAAAAAAATTTTTTTAAATCAATAAATAAAAAAGTTATGAATTTTTAAAAATAGGACCCTTATTTTTGCCCACCCTGTATAAAGATACGTATTAGACATCAATTAATACAACTGTCAGATTCTTTGAAATATTTGAAGGTTTTATGGAGAAGATTGAGTCAATCTCACATTCGATAATTCATATATATTATTTCTATCTATCATCATTTACGCAAGATTACCTGTATTTCAATTTATTTTTAGACCCGATACGCTCAAGCTTGAAAATTCAACCTTTTCTTGAACAAACTTATGTGATAAGATTTTATCAAAATCGGAAGACGTTTTAGTGACATCGTTCCTGTATGTAATTTTTGTAAGGGTAGATGAAATGGTGCAACACAGTTTTGTTAGGGTATTGCTTTTAACCGGCCTGGGACAATAATGTGTGTCTCTCCCACCCTCTCTTTCTCTCTATCTCTCTCTTTCTCTGTCCCTCTCTCTCTCTTTCATTATATATATATATATATATATATATATATATATATATATATATATATATATATATATATATATATATATATATATCTTTTAACTTTATTTTATTTTACTTTATTTTATTTTTATTTTATTCTATTTCATATTTTATAGTTTTATAGTTTTATATTTTATATTTTATATTTCATATATTATCTTTTATATTAATATTTGTTGTTATTTTTTTGTTTTTATTTTTATTTTGATTTTAACATTTTGATACTTAACGGTCCCAACCACGTGACTTCCCAAATTTAGAAATTTTAAATGTCCCTTCTTTTGTTCTCCGTTTCATTCTTTTCAAATATGATCTAAGGTTAAGATCGGATTCTAACTCTTCCTGATGAGATCTCAGTTTATAATAGCTGTTGATCGATAACATCGACATGCCAGTGTCCACCATTTTGTACATGTCTGTGTAAATAACAATAATCATATATATATATATATATTTATATATATATATATATATATATATATATGTGTGTGTGTGTGTGTGTTTGTACATGCACACATTGATGCCAAATACAGATAAACAAAACAAAATCTATAAAGAATATCATGCTTAAATACTTGATATTATATATTCATGATAAAAATTCTACTCCATTATTTTCATCGGAAAATAAAGCTCAACATTTCTTGTAACAAACAATTTATATTTTGGTTCGGTAATTAAATTATATGGCATAATAAAAACGGGACTAATTATTTATAAACTGTATGTGTTAAAAAAAAATATCACTATTAGTGCTACTGCTGTAATTATTACAACTGCTAATACTTATAATAAAATGTTTAAACAACAGTAGTGCAAATGGCATCGAATTACAAAAACGGAAGTACGCGAAAATCTTCGCCATGAACCACGATCGAAGTAGTTTTTATAATAGTCTCTTTCCTCCTACTCACTCTTTGTATTAGTAAGAAAATGAAAGCTGTATTATTGCTTTTTTTACAATTTAAACACATGCATACCTTTGTATTATTAATTTATAGACACGATTCAATTCACAAAATGTGAAATAAAATGCATTTTTACGCACATATATACTTTTATGTGTTTGTATATATATATATTTATATATATATATATATAAATGAATAAACGCGAAAGGTTGGTCATTTCTCGCAGAACGGTTAAGTCAAAACTTTCCATTCTCTATTAATTAAACTGTTTTACTAGCCACACCATCTGTTTTATATACCGTTTATATAGGTATGATATCAGATTTGTTAGGGTAACTAATTTGCATATTGGTTTTGTTAAAGTTAATTTATTAATTATCTATTATTTTGGATTGTTTTTTAATTCATTTTTTTAAATTTTCATATAACAATGTTCTGTTTGCAAATATATAGTATTTGTGTTCAAACATTTTCTAACGTCGTTCAAATGTTTCGGAAAAATCGAGTTGGTCGCTTTTTTTTAAAGCGATTGACTCGATTTTTCTAAATGACACATTTCTTTCTCTTTTCATTCTTTTCTTTCAGTAAAATTTAAATATGTTTCGAAATTATCAAAATGTAAACGTTTCGGATTGAAAAGTTTATTATTTCAAAGTAACAGGGCTACCTGGTATTGCCCTGAGGAATAGTAATTTATTTTTTATCAATGAGGATTGATTTATTACTGTTGTCACACGGGAGGTAAATCTCACTGTAAGCCGAAACAACTAATTAGGGTGAAACTTACAAAAAGAAAAAAAAAACACGAGTTACATCTTACGCAATGAAGAAATATCCGATTAAAGTTTTAAAAAAAACTGTTGAAAATATTTTTTTATTAATACATTTATTTACAGAAATTCATTGGATTAAAATGAGAAGTGGGATCATACGGAAAAAGACGTAATAAACTATAAAAAAATGTTTTATGACTAGGCATTTATAAATGAATGCCCTCCCTCCCCCAAAAAACTGATTTAATCTGTTATTATATTATCCTTTAATGGGGATACGTTATTGTACTATCAGTTCTGTTGTTAGAGGAACGTCCTCCCAGGAATTATCTCCTCCTTTTTAAGGGTATGCAGATAATCCTCCGAGGTATTATCTCCTACTGTGAGAGAGGCTTAATGTAGTATATGTTCTTTTGTGATGATACTATCTTCCCAGGGATTACCATCATTTTTTTTGGGGGGGGCGATGGGTTAGTGTAGTATATTTTCCGTTGCTATGATACTTTACTCACAGGCATTATCTTCTGCTTTTATGGTGATATTTTCCCAGGTATTACCTCTTCTATTTTAGAAGGGATATTCTAGTACCTGTTCTGTTTTAATGATACCATCCTACCACACATTACCTCCACCTATGAGGATTTGTGTAGTATATGTTCGTTATTACCTTCTCCTTTGGGGGTCAATATATGTAGTTCGTTCTTCATGATATCATCTCAGCCTAGCAAAATGCGACCGAGGGGAGCATATATATATATATATATATATATTAGTACTTCATGTATCCACATAAAATATTATAAGGAGATATAATTTTTTATGTATCAGTTTTCAGTATTTACTTCAACAGTGCTCGATACGTAAGTAGAGCTAGGTAGTGAGCAATGAAAATATTTAGCCTGAAGATTCCCCCCGGGGATGAAACACGGGAGCCTCTATATATATATATATATATATATATATATATATATATATATATATATATATATATATATACTCAAGCCCTCCGTTCAGTCTAGAGAGACTATGGATACCCCTATAAGGGGCTGGCTGCGCATGTAATTATGAAGCACGGGTTGCGCAATCCCTAACACCACCTCTCCTGAGTCGGAACTGCTTGATTCAAATGGCAAGCAGTTCAAGACGACTGGAAACAATGCCGAGATAAACAGAGAGCACATACAGCACCTGGTAGTCCCAAATGGTCACCCATTTAATACTGGCCAGGCTCGACGTCGCTTAACGTCGGTTATCTAACGGGAACCGGTGTGTCAACGTGATTGTACCGTATATATATATATATACACTATCGTGATTGTACCGTATATATATATATATACACTATCGTGATTGTACCGTATATATATATATATACACTATCGTGATTGTACCGTATATATATATATATATACACTATCGTGATTGTACCGTATATATATATATATATACACTATCTGTGCATACACGTTGGTTTTTTTATTAAAAAAAGTTGTACTTTTATTCATTACAAAGCATGCACATTGTCAGTGTGACGTAAGGTGCTACTGATAATAAGAGGTAATATTTATATGGAAATGCTAAGCTGGTGGTTGTGCCGCAATATACGTGTTCATAGTACATTTACATTTCTGCACGTGTATATATTTCCAATCTTTACTAAATTATAGTGATGATGAATTCGAATGACCAAAGGTTCTGGATTTTAACGACATCTCAAAATAGAGCAGTTGTAACAATCTGCTTGTTCGTTGCTTCTTCCTCCTCATCTGTTATTGTATCTTTAACAAATCTCCGACGCGACTCGCAAAATGTAGCTGGATTTTATATTTTCTTTATAATAAGATATACCAAATACCTTATTCTGCTAATGAGAACGATATAATTATTCGACTCCTGCTGCTGCTGTTATTCAAGATGGCGTCTTTTTCAAAAGTAAACACACGTCGCGATGTGTTGAACCACGACCCGTCTTTTCAGAAAGAGGCGGAGGGCGTAGAATTTGTGTTACTCGCTATTTCCTCCTATTCCCCCTTTGAACGATTAGGAACCAATCTATTATATGGAATATTAAATAGAGCAATGCCAATAATACGTCAATAAAGAAATAGAAGTTATAATTGAGCTTTGGTAAACATTTCTATAATAGTAATTTCGTTTAAATAGAGTATCTTTTCGTGATTGTTTTTCTCCTGAAACACCTTGTATTTACCTCATTCTAAATGAAGTGATATCTAAAAAGCAAAAACTTTAATGTGATATTAAATGATGTTCAAAACCATCTGACTATTTCTGAATTCAATGTCTTATCATAGTCAAACACATACATAGGCTGCTACTAAGTACGAGCAGTGGTCACGTCGAATGACAGACACTTCCGGACGCTATTGTCTTTCCATTGAAAGGTGGTGAGTACATTTTCTGTTGTTCGCTATTTCCTCTTACTCGCTCTTTATATTATCCTTTATCTCTACAACGCCACCATCCGCCCATGCATGGAGTAGTGTTGCTACATCTGGGCTGGTGCATCATCTACTACTCTCTCCCTCCTTGATAAGGTCCAAAAAAGAGTCGCCAATCTAATAGGTCCCTCACAGTAAACCAAGCTCCAGTCCCTGTCCCATCGCCGCAATGTAGCATCCTTGTGCTTGTTTTACAAGTACTTCAATGGATCATGCTCCGGTGAATTGGCTACTCTGGTGCCCCCTCGACGTAAATTCACTAGACCAACTCGACAATCAACTAAATCCCAACCATTCACTGTGGAGATCCTCAAATGCCGGAGAGCTTTTCACTCAAATAGCTTCTTTCCTCGTGCTGCTGGCCTCTGGAACTCTATCCATGTCCCCTGTTTCACTGACAGTACTGGCATGCAGAAATTTAAAATTAATGTAAACAGACATCTCGCTGCGCAGATCCCAGTTTAGGTTGCCACCCACAACCTTCTCCACTTTTCTTTCTTCCTAGTAGTCCCTTACGTCTACAGTGGCGGCCTTCCTTGTTTGGGGTGAACTACGTTAAAAAAAATGTTTGTTTTTTTAAAGTAGGAAAAATTTACGTGAATCAGAAAAAGCATCCGGATTAAATATTTTTTCTATTATACTCTACAGCAAATGATTGTTGAGATACTGTCAATAGTACGGCAATTCAAAACAATAAGCCATACTTTTAGGTTGAACTGCGATAATCGTATCTTTAATAGATATTTTTTTAAGACCAAACTAATGTTTCCTTATTATTCTCTCTCCTTGAATATTCCTGTATTTACTTCATAATATTATTTTCAATTTCTCATAGAAACGATATCTAAAACTTTTCGAAAATCAGATAATTTTATTTAATAGTTAGTTTTATTTGAAATCGTCTGATTATTAATTAACTTTATTATCATGATGGTACAACATACACTGTTGTTTCTATACTCGACAACAAATACTATTCATTATGATCAAATGTTTAGATAACAATTGTGGTTATGGCTTCGAATAACAAACTCATGGACTTGACTGTCTACCTATCCGTGGGGAGGAGTAAGTGTATTGCTTACTGCCTGAGGCGCCCCTACCGGGGAATGCCGACAGGGCTGCCCAGGCAATTTTTAATAGCCATAGTGCTCACTTTATCGGGCGCTGGCTTTTCAAATCCCACTTTTCCGACCTTGTGTCACATACGCTTACTGTGGGTAGTTGTTGAATAACAGCCGCCTCTCTGTAACTTCAGTTGCGTTTAGACTCTGGGCTGCTAAATACCAGTCGAAGATCCGTTCTTGAGAATCGGTCCGGCAGAAACTATAGCACATCAGTGGCCTTCTATCTGTCTAGCTGAAGTATTAGTCCTAGGTAGTCCTATGCCACCCACCCTCCCAAACCTTGCGTCACCTCTTTGAGATAGAGTAAATGTATTGCTTACTGCTTGAGGCGTTCATACCGGGGAATCTTGACGGGGTTTTCCAGACAATTTCAAATGGGCAGCTTGTTCCTATTTCGAGCCGCTGGCTTTACTCTCCTCACCTACCAGTCTGATGCCACATTTCCCTGTAGTGGGGAGGAAGTAAATATCAGCGGTTTCTTGACGGCTTTAGTTCAATTGATATTCTGGCCTGCTAAACACAAGTCGAGGATCCGTTCACGACAATCAGTCCAAGGGGAACTGGGCTAATCTGGTGGGTTTTTTTTCACTTTTAGGCTGAGGGATTGCTCCTGAGTAGTCCAAGGATGAGCAATATCCAAGGCATTCCTTCATCTCTTTGAGTTGAGTAAATTTATTGCTTACTGCCTGGGGCGCCTTGACCTGGGAATGCCGATGGGGCTTCCCAGTCAATGTTTAATATGCCAGAGTGCCCCTTCTCGCGGATCACTTGATAGACTCTCCCTGCTTTTGACTTCGTGTCACATTTTCTTGCGGTGGGAAGGAAATAAATATCAGTAGTCTAGGAGTATTCTTTCTATAACATATTAGTCTATACGTCTGTAAATACATACCATGGTAAATATATAACTGGGTTTTGATTGTTATTATTGAACCTTCAAGGTCACAATACATTATCTGTTAATAAGTATGAAAAAATCGACGCGACTCGCATGTAGAAGCCGGATTAAATATTTTTACAATTATGCGGTATACAAATAATATTTTTCTTTAGATAACAATACTGTCAATATTAGGACATAAAAGCAATTGCGATTTGATAAATGTGTATATCATGGAGATACATATCTACATTGCTGACGCCACTACTTTATGTATGAGATTAGAAACGTGACTAGTTCACGCAGTCAGACTACTAGACAGTTGGCTTCTTACTTACGTTGTTTCGTTCAGAGATCAAAGATGCGCAGATTGAATGTCCGCAAAACCAGATGTCTAAAGAGACTATCGAACTGAATGACAGCAATTCACACTTGACCAACGTTGGGTTATCTGCTTTTTTTCTGGCCAGGCCTCTCGCCTCGTACTCACATCCGAAAAAGACAATACGTAAATCAAGTTAATTAACTTGACCTTTCCGTGGATCTTTCGAAATCAATACACATACTGAAATAAACTTTTAAGTTTGTTGAAGTAATACTTTGCTGACTTAAACTTTATATTTATATTAACAGCTATCAAGATGTATTCAATATACTAGCTAAATACCTGTATTGCGTAAAGTAAGACATCTATGCTTGTACTTGGACACCATGAAGGTGACACCATTTGTAATCATGACACGCCCAGGCAAGATAATCAGCAATCACAAAGAACGTCCAAGTTGTTATTATGTGCATACTAATAGTGTTGGTAGAAGTATAAACACGTACTCCTTATTTCTCTGTTATTTTTACATACCTACAGGAGTTGTCTCCTCACCGTACACATGAAATAATTTACTGATACTGTTCATATACTTCAATAGTTCAAACTTTAGTTTAATCATACTGTGCTATGGTTTTTGTCCCAGTGTATATACGTGCGTTTAATGATCTTACCGTGCTTTGCACATAGCAGTAAATTATCAATAATTTGAAAATATAGCACGTTTGTCGTTTAATGCTGAAAATGAAAGAGAGTGGAAACATACACAGAGACATAGAGACGATTATATTATAAGTGCATAGCTTAATTATCATTCTTAGTAAGACAATCATGAAACGCATCTGACTGTTCAAATGTTGTACACTAGGTCAACAACTGCTTCAAACTCACTAGCTCTGCCAATCTAGCATCACGATGAGTCTCCCAGCTTAAAGATCACGTGTGCAGAAAACTAAGTGACACTAAATATAGCCCACATTACGACACTTTACGCCGAGTAGCTGTCTTAAAAATAATGATTATCAGTTCATTAGTTAAGAATTCTATCTTGTATATAAAACTCATACAAATATATAAACATGTACGCATGCATAACTTTAAATTGAGATAAGTCTGAAGGTATTGATATGTGAGAGAAACGAAAATGTCACGCTTAAATATTTTTCTCCCGTGTAACACAGGTTGTGTTGCTATATCTCCACATCTACGGAACAAGTTGAATACCAGTTCTAGGACTGTTATACGCAATACATATATCATTCGTTTTAAATAGTAATGATTTTTTTTCTTTTTTAGGAGCTAGTGTACGGTTTACGTTGCACTCTCTAAATCGTAAAGTTAACAACAAAAATAAATAGTGTGCTATCGTTACTAGAACAGGTGCCTAGAATGCATATTCCACAATTACTAATGATCAGTTGAATAGTTTGGGAGTTTATCAGATACTTATATAGTATTAATGCTCACGTGCGTTCAACAATCCTTTTAAAACATATTTCTTGAAACGTTTCAGATTTGATGTAGATAATTTTCCCTATTACATTGGCGAACCTACTATATGTAAAGCTTAAAGAAAATAAGGTGCCAATTTTACATCCACGTCTTGCCTAGAATACATATTGCAAATTCATAATTATCTGTTCATTACTCTAGGAGTATCTCCTGTACAACGATATATATATATATATATATATATATATATATATATATATATTTCGGTAGCAAGTCATTTTTATACAAGCGTCGTTTAAGACCACGGAGTTTTCTCTTTTAACTATCTTTCTTGTCAGTTTATCGACTCGGCGAGCGATTCGTCGGTTTTCTGATGTTAATTGGTGGAGTATAGCATAACGTGGTGTCGTGGGCCATTTCTCTCGCGCTTTCGGTGGCTCGACCGTCTGCATAAGGCTGTGTCTTATTGTTACTAAGAGCCGTATTTTTAGTTTATAGACGAATCGCTCGCCGCGTCGGGAAATTGACAAAGAAAGGCATTAAGAGAGAAAACTCCGTGGTCTTTGACGAGGCTTGTATATATATATATATATATATATATATATATATATATATATATATATATATATATATATATAATAATAATAATAATAATGGTAATAATCCAGGTGAAAGAGAATTTTAACCGGGTTTATAAAAAGTGCTCAATATCAAAATAGAGCTTTATATATGATAATTTTATTTACACAGACATGTACAAAATCTGCGACACTGGCATGTCGATGTTACCGATCAACAGTTACTATAAACTGAGATCTCATCAGGCAGAGTTAGAATCCGATCTTAACCTCAGATCATATTTGGAGAGAATTCCAAATATGATCTGAGGTTAAGATCGGATTCTAACTCTGCCTGATGAGATCTCAGTTTATAGTAACTGTTGATCGGTAACATCGACATGCCAGTGTCGCAGATTTTGTACATGTCTGTGTAAATAAAATTATCATATATATATATATATATATATATATATATATATATATATATGCACCACCTAAATGTTAAGATTTACAAAAAAGAAATAAATGTGCCCATGTTACTCACTGTGTTACCTAGAATATATATTCCAAAATTCACTGTTATCCGTTTATTAGTTTAGAAGATTATCGTGTACATTAATATAGGTATAACACATGCTTAACTTCGTATACAAAGGAATAGATAATCGTGAATATATTTATACTATCGTGTCTATGCATATCTCTGCGTCGGGCTATAATTGGGTGTTTATAAATGCTGACTGAAGCATATCTCCTCGTCATGTAAAAGATTAGGATCGTTATTCTAAATGTTAGACTTTAGACCGTATTGCCGGCTTCAGACTGCTTGTCGGCAATGAATTCATTATAAAGCCTGCTGGTATCTATCTTTATTCACAGCTGACAACATACTTATTGCAAGTCGACAGATATCGCACGAATAAATGAGGAAGTTGATTTAATCAAAGTGTACATGTAAATGTCGCTGTCGGTGTTCACGTTCCTAATTCTGTATTTACGGTACATATTGCGCGCTATAGTTATCTCCACAACTGGAAGATGATGCACAGGGCCGGAAGATGAACTAAAAGACAGCGCATCAGAAGAGGTGTAATTGGGATCTACAAAATAGTTTGAGCAGGCCCGTTGATATAACCTGTGGAGCCGCATAGGCGATTGGTATAAACCAGTGCTCTTCAAACTTTTTTTGTCGCGACCCCTTTTTGGAAAAAACATTTTTTCGTGACCCAGCAAAATTTTTTATACATAAAAAATAAGTTTGAATATTATTTAAAAAAATCCATAGTTATAATTTTGGCGATCCCCTTTCTATGGTTACGCGACTCCCCTGGGGGTCGCGACCCCCACTTTGAAGACCTCTGGTATAAACCAATCCACATCATAAAGATAGAAGGTAAAGACTTAAATGATGCACTCCACTGAGCTGTAATAGTCTAAACCTTATTCTGAAAAATGAAGCCTGCTCACCCCGAACGGTCCTTCTTTGATAAAATGATAACAATGGCGTACTCTTAGCTTGTGACTCACACATGCTAAACTAATAGTAAACAATTGTCTTTTATATATCCTTTAACACCCTTCAGAATCAAAAATTGTTCAAATATGGTTTATAAGGTTTAAGATTATTAATGTGGAATTACTTTGGGGTAGGATCAAACATCAAACGATTAATAGATCGTTATCTGGGGATCAAAATTATGTGGTTATTATTTGAGATTATTGCCAATAGTTTGTATCTGACTATAGAGCGATCGGGAGATCTAATTTTTTAATGGGACTGGAAAGTGATAACACACATATAAAAGAAGGTACCTGCATAGTATTATACAACACTGCTATTTTACCCATCGATTTTGAAAGATTGCGGTTCTATACCGTTTTCTAAACCGCTTAATTTTGCATAATGGTGAGAGTATTTCCTAATAGGCAGGTGGACCAGCGTTCCAGATCTGATGAATAATGCCAAAGACTAACACATGGCATTTGATGATCCTTTTCTAAATCATCAGTATTATGAGGTAATAATAATTTGAGTAATCCTGGGAAAAAATAATGGGCTCCCCTACAGTAAGAGTTAATAAAAAAAACAAGCTTTTGAATCGCAATCGAATATGGTCGATCAGTTTATTTTAGTTCCTTTTACAAGTAATCAAAAGCAGTTCCTTCCATTATTTATCTACACTCCTAACACAAACAGGAAGGAAGTCCATGCCATGAACCCTTATCCTCGAGTGTCAATTAGTTTTAATATCTAGTGACTCATCATTACTAAAATTGCCTCTGTTCTGATCCTTTGCGCTCTGTCCATGGAAATTCTGCCTGGCGCTAGGCACATGAAAAGAAAAAAGAAAAACTTCATTCGTTGTAGTGGAAAGACGACTTCTTATTGTGAATGACTTACAAGAAGAAACCAGAGATAAGAGTTCAGTCAAGCAACGTTTCTTCTGTAAGAAAGTGGCCTTAGGGAAGAGAAGAGGTCATCCGTCCATTAGATTTGAAAGTCGATTTTCTACTCTGTCAAGGCAGGAAATAACGCTTTTAGTGGTACCTTTCTAGATGTTGCAGATCTTAAGATATATCTGATTTATATAGGTATATATTTCTATTAGAACAGTAATTTCTATTAGAATAGTAATTTCTATAAGAATAGTAATTTCTTTGAGAAATAGTAATTTCTTAATTATATTTTAATTATATATGTTATATATCTTATATATATATATATATTGTCCTATATATATATATATCTATATATATAATATCTTATATATATGTCATATATATATATATTGTCCTATATATATATATATCTATATATATATAATATCTTATATATATGTCATATATATATATATTGTCCTATATATATATATATCTATATATATATAATATCTTATATATATGTCATATATATATATGTCTATATACATATATATACATGTATATACATGTATATATACATGTATGTATACATATATATATATACATATATATATATGTATATATACATCTATATATGCATATATATACATGTATATATACATATATATATAAATGCCCTATATATATATATATATATTTATATCTATATATATATTTTATATATATATCTCATATATCTTAAGATATATCTGATTTATATAGGTATATCTTTCTATTAGAATAGTAATTTCTATAAGAATAGTAATTTCCATAAGAATAGTAATTTCTATTATTTCTGATTTATATAGGTATACTAACTGATTTTCTACTCTGTCAAGGCAGGAAATAGTGCTTTTAGTGGTACATCTCTTGATGTGGCAGATCTAAAGATATATCTGATTTATATAGGTAGGGGGGTTTGGATTTGGAGTCAGGTACTTTCTGGAACGGTAAAATAATCTTTTATTACTTGTTTAAATAGCAACTTTCGTTCAGTTTCTCATGTACGGGTTTTCAAGGGTGTATACACGCATCGCTAAGTGAAAATATAACACCTGCGATTGCATAGGTAAGTGAAAATATTACAGGTCTATTACCGATCGCTTAGGGCGTTCCTACTGTCAATATCTACACGGATCTTTCTATATCCGATCAAATTGCCCCTCCGGAAATAGCTAGTTTTCCCTATCATCTGGTATTGTGACACATCTAGCTACAGTGCCAGTAAATTCAAATGGTCTAGATCAAAATTAGCAAAATAAACACGTAAATGACACCTTTGAGCAGTCTTGACGACGCAGTGCTAAATAGAAAAGAATCATGAATCATCATGCAGTGTGTACCGTCCTGGTTGGCATTTCCCTGAGGCAAGAACATGACAGTTTATTCCATTATCCGCGTATCGCCCTGGGCACAAGAATTACAATCATGAAAATAGAAAGAGCCTTCACCTTTCGTTCACAAGAACGACGAGATGACAAACCCCGCGATTATAAAGATGCGTCCATTCAATCTATAATAATAATCCGTCTCTATATAATGTAAGTTTATATATATATATATATATATATATATATATATATATATATATATATATATATATATATATATATATATATATATATATGAGGAGTTCGAATGCAAAACGCGATAAATCCAATTTGTTTAAATTGAGACCTTAATCAATAAAAGAACGAACACATTAAATATTGATATCGAATTTGAGCTTATTTTAAGTGCAAGCAAAAATTAATTATTTTGGTATCATATTATGTAAAAAGTAATTTGAGTCTGTGGTCGAGTGTTGAAAGGCATCACTTTTTCTAGTGATAACTTCGTAATTTTTTAAATGGCGTTTATCGCGTTTTGCATTCGAACTCTTCATATATATAGCAGTAAATGAAGTGAAAGAATAAAATAGGGTGCGAATCAAATTTTATTAGAATTCAAAGTTCAAGCAAAGTACTTTAAAGTCTTTAACTACCTGCAGTAATGCCATTGCGGTAATAGTCCTCTGAGGAGAATATGTTCTTTGAAAACTAAGGAGTTAAGGAGTTTAAAGTACTTTGCTTGAAGTTTGAATTCTAATAAAATTTGATTCGCACCTTATTTTATTATTTCACTTCATCTAGTGCTATTAATGCTCTATCCAGTACATTGAGCTTCATTTTTATCCGCATGTTCACTAATTAAATATATTAGTTGCCTCATATCTTTTGTTGTATTACACTTATACATATACATATATATATATATATATATATATATATATATATATATATATATATATGTATTTAGGTAGAGTTTTATCATTTATGAAAACATAGTGAAAAATAACAGAATTCGACTGTTTAATTAAACCTTTTTATGTTTTTAATTTTTTTCTGATGCTCTTTTTGTATTAAAATGAAAAAAAATAATAAAGCTTACATAGGTTTCTCATGTTTAAGTAACATTTTCGATATTTCGTCGAATCATCTTCCGGTGTCAAAAGCAAATGAACAAAAAAGCTGGAGAAAGCAGAGAATTTTTAAAAAGACGGTGGAGAAACACGCAAAAAATGTTTTCCGCATTATTCTAGGAAGTCGTTGGTGATTTACAATTCAGCAACGCTGGATAGCATCACAGAAGAAAATCGCATAACGTTAAGCATTTTAAAATGTTACTACTGGTTTCATATCTGATGTTGTTAATTTAAGGTTGTTGTGTTTTTATGTAGATGGCTTCGTGTATTTTTATTTATTTTAATTGGTATCGAAATGTATAATTGTAGTGTTATTAACTAGAATTGGTCTTAAAAAAGAGTAAGGGCAGTTATGTTTTTATAGATGTTGGTAAATTGAGTTTTAACAATGTTTGCATATATATATATATATATATATATATATATATATATATATATATTCTAACTCTGCCTGATGAGATCTCAGTTCATAGTAACTGTTGATCGATAACATCGACATGCCAGTGTCGCAGATTTTGTACATGTCTGTGTAAATAAAATTATCATATATAAAGCTCTATTTTGATATTGAGCACTGTTTATAAACCCGGTTAAAATTCTCTGGATTACCACCCTGTGGATATTTTTCACCTGGATTATTACCATTATTATATATATATATATATATATATATATTTATGAAATATTGCTAGAATTTACAGAATTTGTCTTTTTAAATATACCTTATTATTTTTTTCAATGTTCATAATCGCCTTTTTTGTATTAAAAGCATACAAATTAATAAATGTTCCATATGTTTCACAGGTGTCACGAAGGTTTTCAATTGTTCGTCGAATCATCCTCAGGTGTCTAAAGCAAATTAACAAAAAAGCTGGAAAAAGAAAATAAGTTTACAGAGACACGGAGAAACGCGCAGACAACGTTTTCGCATTGTTCCAGGAAGTCATTGACGATTTAAATTCACCAACGCTGGATGGCATCACAAGAAAAAATCCCATTACGTTAAGCATTTTAAAATGTAACTATATTGAAATTCTCCTCTTGATGCAGTTTATTTGTTCATTTGTTTTTGACACGTAAGGATGATTCGACAAATAATCGAAAACGTTCGTGAAACCTGCGAAACATATGGAACATTTATTTTTGTATTTTATTTTAATACAAAAAAGGGTATTAGAACAGTAAGAAAACATATAAACGGTATAATTAAACAGACGAATTCTGTAATTTTTAACAATGTTTGCATAAATGAGAAAATGCTGATAAATACACGCACACCCACTATATATATATATATATATATATATATGTATATATGTATATATATATACAGATATATACATATACATATATATACATATATATATATTAAATATATGTATATATATAATATATGTATGTATATACATATACATATATATATACATATATATACATATATACATATATATATATATATATATATATATATATATATATATATATATATATATATATATATATATATATATATAATTAACTTGTTACAAATATCCAGGGGGTATGAATCCGAAGGAAGTTGAAACCGGGTTTATGAGAGTGCTCAATGAAAATTCAGAGCAAAATATATATTTTTTGATTTTATTCCATTAGTTGCGACAAAACAAGTTTTGTTTCATTGGTGCAAATAGCGACCAACTCATCGGGCTATGCCATTTGAATTCCATCGCCAGCCCGATGAGTTGGTCGCTATTTGCACCAATGAAACAAAACTTGTTTTGTCGCAACTAATGGAATAAAATCAATATATATATATATATATATATATATATATATATATATATATATATATATATATATATATATATATATGAGAGACAGAGATACAGACAGAGACAGAGACAGAGACACTTTTCCGTCCAAGGAGCGGTATACGGAATACATATAACATTAGTTTTTAATTTTAATGTGTTTCTTTCTTTGGGGTAAACTTCTAGTGGCATCTTCGTTAATCGTAATGTTTACAAAAAAATGCAATGTGCAACATTACTTACCATTTATATTATAATACATATTCTATAATTCATGATGATAATTGCAATAGTTTAGGATTTTACCAAGCACATACATATTATGGACAGTCACGAGCAGGCAGTGATCATTGTAAAACTGTATTACTTAATACAATTAAACATTTGATAAAGAGCAACTGTTTTTTTCTATTAAACTTTCTGTGTCTAAATTATTTTTGAAATTGTTTGAGGAGCGCGTGGGCGTTTGGTTTGCCGCTAATCCTAAATAGTAACATTTTCAAAAATAATATTAATAATTTCTCCATGTTGAACACACCTTTCCTGAGAGTATATATTCCAAAATAAATAATGATCAATTGTTTAGAGGATCGTTTACATCTTATTTATATTTCTGCACGTTAGTACCGTAATGAAAACAGGGAGAACGGAGGGAATTCCCAAAATCATAGGATTGAGCAGAAACTTTCCAGCATTGTAGTGAAGAGATGGAATTTTGTTTTCAATATATTTTTATTTAAAAATTGGATCGACATTCGTGTGCAGGATCTTCTTCTTATCAATAATAGAACGAATCTTATGAAATCACAAGCCAATGTAATTATATCTAAATAATGTGAACACAGCCTCCGTATTGAGGACAGCAATGTAGATTAGTACAGGTTTTATTTACTCCTCCCCAGGAGTTAGGCACAAGGCCAGTTTTATCTTATTCCCACAAGTAAGATGTGACCCAAGATCGGGTCGAGAAAGTGGGGTTAAAAGCCAGCGCTCGAGAGGTGAGCACTCTGGCCATTTAAAAATTGCCTGGGCAGCCCCGTCGGCATTCGCCGGTAGGGGCGCCTCAGACAGTAAGCAATAAACTTACTCCTCCCCAAAGAGGGGAGGCAACGCCTGGGAGGGTGGACCTACTAGAACTGCACAGGACAGGCGTGCAGTATCCATCGGAACAGATACTACACTTTGATCTTAGGTTGAAAACTTAAAGCTTAAAACAGTTGTATTATACGAAAGCGGGTAACACTGTTTAGTTCAGGTAAAAGATCGGCGATGTCATTAACAACATTGTAAGGGTTCGTGATTGACTTAGCTGATACCGTCGTAGGCTATTGAATCAGCTGTGCCGTGTAAAAATGTCGACGAATGTATTTAATAATTTATGCAGTACTAGTGTTGAAAAAAATAGTAATTCGCAATTTATCCAACTATGAGACAATAGCAACTTACGTTCAATTTAAACATATACAAACAATAGTTTGCAAACTTCTGCTTTAGTATTAAACAAGGCGAAAGTGTTGAACCGACACACGAAATACTCTGATTAAGAAAGTGTATTTTCGTTTATAAAATATATTGTATCATATACGTTTTAATGGTGGTATGGCTGTTGCGTCTGCCATCATCAATAGAGAGTATAGAGAACAAGTATTGAATTTAATAACAAAAAAACTAGCACATAAGTTCAACATTGCGGCGATTAACAGAAAACTAGAGCTCGGTAGACAGTGTGGAATATATTATTATTTTTTTAATTCACAACAATTATATTCGAATGTAACTACAAAAAAATGGAATATCAACACTGAAGACTATTGTGCGATTCGAATATATAGGAAAGTTTTCTTAACGTAACACACTGAATTTAAATAATATTAGATTAATAAAAAAAGGGGCGCTCTTGTATAAGCAGTACCCGATCTGAGGGCAATAACTATTTTTCTTAGCAGCCGCTATTCCGAATTCGCTTATCTCCCTCAGATCGGTTGCTGCTTATACAAGAGCGCCAAAAAAGGAATGTAGTCTAAATGAGAGTATAGCCATTGCAATGCTTCTTCAAACTTAAACATGACTGACTATAGAATGATTGACGAAACCTCTATTTGAGAGCTGTGGACGTATTTTTAGATATGAAGCGTGCGTTCAATCTTCGCGTTTTGCGGTAAACATGCTATTTCAAACTTAACCATGAAAGAAAAAGGTAAATGATATTCTAATTTCAGCTTAAAAACACGCCAATATTTCTATTTCCAACAAACAGAATAAGTATTTACCAACATACAAAGCCTCTCATAGGTGTTCTTGGACGAATTTGTCATTAAATCTGTACTGTTAGTAATGCACATTCTTTTTAAAACTGCAGTTTGAGTGATTGCCCGACGACCGATGCTACACCCGCAGATTTGAGGACGCGTCTAACAAGGTGACCTTTTTTCACTCTTCGGAATTGCGTACTCTGCGAATTTCTGCATTGACTTTAAGATTAAAAGGGCCATTTTTAGATGAAGAAGGCATCGGTTGTAGATAATCTGAAACGAGGGCTAACCTCTGTCACTTGGGAAGGTTATTATTTGGCAAGACAAAACACGTCTCCCACCAATGTGTCAAGACTAATCTCATATTGCCGCCCTTCACGTCGACAAAGGTGATGACCCACTATCTCGAACGATGCAAAGACCTTTTACGCTCGAGGTTCGTTTATATTCAATTCTTGACAATGTCCTTCATGTCGCCGTCTATTTTTATGTTTCTTACTGTGTATGCCCCTCTCTCTCTCTCTCTCTCTCTCTCTCTCTCTCTCTCTCTCTCTCTCTCTCTGTATATATATATATGTGTGTATATATATATATATGTGTGTGCGTGTATATATGTGTGCGTATATATATGTATATATATATATGTGTACGTGTATATATATATATATATATATATATATATACGTGTGTGTGGCTATATATATATATATATATATATATATATGTATATATATATATATATATGTGTGTGTGTGTGTGTGTGTGTGGCTGTATATATAGTGTGGGTTTGTATATATATATATATATATGTATGTGTATATATATATATGTGTATATATATATATATATATATATATATATATATATATATATATGGGTGTGTGTGTATATATATATATATAAATATATATATATAGATGTGTGTGGGTGTATATATATATATATATATATGTGTGTGTGTAGGTATATATATATATGTGTATATATATATACATATATATATATATATACATATAAATATATGTGTGGGTATGTGTGTGTATATATATATGTGCGTATATATATATATATATATATTATGCATACGTATGTGCTATGTGTATTACTATGTGATACATTCCCCTTAGCTTTCGTATATCAATAAGTGTGAGATTGTGGCGATATCTCTCGTTATATATTATTCACACACGGCCGTGTGTGAATAATATGCTTAAGGTCAACATTTACTCAATCGTGATAAATTATTGGGCTTGTCATTTATTCAGTTTTCATCCAAACTTGATGCGGTTTTCCTAACTAGAATTAACTAGTCCCAAGTTATTTTTTCAACATAAAAGAAATCAAATTTGGTCAAGTAGTAAAAAGTTATTTAAAATATGCGTGGTCATCAGCGTGTAGGATAACGCCGCCACCCCATTGACTTTGAATGATCATAACTTTTTCATTTAAAACAAATATTTATTTGGTTTTACCCACAATGTAGCAAACAGCCCAATACATCTAAAAATATAGATATTTCGAAAGGAGTTTAATATATGAAAGGGGTTAACAGCTTAAATTGACAAAAATGCACATTGAGTAACGCGTCTCATTCAATTTAACTCGACATAACTTTGTAAATTATAAATATAATTTCAGGATAAAAAATAGAAAGATAAACTTATTGAGCCCATTCTAAATATGGAAGTATTTAAAAGGTTGGTCTTAAACACACTGAGTTGTGTGACTTTTAGTAGAACAATACAGTGAAAAAAGGTGATAGTTGACATTTGAAGCTACATTTAAAAAAAGGCTAAAAGGGCCAAACTGAAAACTAAAGCCACACTTTTAGATGAAAAAAGCCCCAAAAAATGTCAAATTGAAGATTATCTTTATTAATGAAGAAACTGAAAAAAATTGGTCAAAATTGAAGATATTAACTCTTGGGTATGTTGAATATGTTAACCCCGAAATAGTTGTATCTTTATTTCTGTTAGTTTCATATTGTTTTCCTAGCGGTGAAAGCAAATGTGTTCTGTATGAATTTGAAACTGTGGGTTTTTTATATATGCTTTTTGTGGAATATTTAAGGAAATATTTACATAATTATTGCGGTAAATATATAATACTTCTACAGTATACATATTCATGTTTATATCGTACTAGAAGACTTTAAATAATATTTGAACATATTATATTTAAATAATTGTTGATAAATTAGTAGATAGGTACACTCAGTCCCCCTTCCCCTAAACAAAAATGAAATTAATCTATTTTTAGGTGATTACATGCTGGGAAAGTAAACAATTATTTCAGAATTTCGAGTTGTGCATATAAATATAACGTAAAAGTATCACCTACGTGTGGTCGATCGCTATCGGAATAGCGTTTTATGAGCATATAACCATTTGTTGCAAAGGGATATAAATCGTGTTGTTATTTTTGGGAGGGATAAGAAATCCATTAATTCTGCCACTGACCCTAAGTTCATGTGGAAACAGTTCCCTCCCCCCCCAAAACATACTTAACTCTATCAATAACCTTTAGTCCAGGTGGAAATCAAAAAAATTTAACAAGAAAGGTGACATCCTTTATTGGCTTTTTGACTAGAAAAAAATATAGAATCAATGTTTGTATAATTTTGTATATTTGTGCAAATAAATATTGCAAAGTAAAGTATCTGTTCTGATACTACACTTTTTTGTGCTAAATCAGTGAAGAAGACACTTTTCTATACTAAGACAATTTTCATTTTAGTTACAATCCAGAGTTCGCTTTTTTGCCTGGATTTTACACACGTTAAACACTGACCTTATGTTTATTCGGCAAAGAAAAATTTGACAAATAAAAATCTAGCAACGGAAAATTTGTCAATGTTGTACAAAGTAAGATAATTCGGTAATTATGAAATTAATATCGATTGAAAATAGATTTTAGAACCGGATATTCACCGCCACACACTATCCACTATGCAACATCATTGAAATGTTACTTACAGACAATCATTCAGTTTCCAGTTTCACTTTGGAAAAATAAAATATAATTTTCACAATTACATTTTATATTTTTTTTAATTACAAAAAAATAGAAAGGTAAAAACTAAAAAATATTCGTCAATATTAAATGAATTTTAATATCATTTTTAAATCAGATAGGGAAATAAAATCTTATTGAGACCAATTAAAACTGTAAACGAAACATTTTAATACAAATTGATTTATTTTTTATATTTATTGTAATAATAGTAGTGTATAATGGGGGGTTAATGTAATCATACATTAAAAAAAAAATGTATTTTTTAAAACTCACCTTAACCCCACACCAACTCCCCACATATTAAAAAAAATTTTTTTTTTAAATGAATGATTATATCAACCCCCCCTATATACATTACCTCAAAACACACTATAACCCCCTACCAACCCACCCACATTTACCACCCAACCCCACCCCAACAAGTCCCGATGAATCTATAAATACATAACCACCCCACTAAACTATCAATAACATCACATCTCTAAGTATTACCTATAATTCTCAGCCTCAATAGCCTCTCAGTCATACTACCAATTCTACCAAAATAATCTCCCACCTAAACCCGTTATAGGCAGAGCTCCATCTCCGTCCCCCTCCCTCTAATGCATCTTCAATTTCCGGTTGAGGTTGAATTTAAAATCGTTGCCATTTGAATCCATTGTCGCTTGAAGAGTTGGCGCTCATTGCGGGCGCTAATGAAACAGCATCTATTTTGTCGCAATTAATGGAATAATAAAATCACAAACAAAAAATATTTTTTGCTCTGAATTTTCATTGAGCACTCTCATAAACCCGGTTTCAACTTCCTTCAGATTTATACCCCCCGGATATTTGTAACAAGTTAATTGTATATATATATATATATATATATATATATATATATATATATATATATATATGATTATTTTTATTTACACAGACATATACAAACTCTGCGACACTGGCATGTCGATGTTATCGATCGACAGCTATTAAAAACTAATATCTCATCAGGCAGAGTTAGAATCCGATCTTAACCTTAGATCGTATTTAGAAAGAACCAAATATGGTCTAAGGTAAAAATCGGATTCTAACTCTGTCTGATGAGATCTCAGTTCATAATAGTTGTGGATCGATATCATCGACATGCCAGTGTCGCAGATTTTGTACATGTCTGTGTAAATTAAAATGATCATATATAAAAGCTCTATTTGATATTGAGCATTTTTTTATAACCCCGGTTGAAATTCTTTGGATTACTACCCTGTGGATGTTTTACCTGGATTACTATTAAATATATATATATATACATATATATATATATATATATATATATATATATATATATATATATATATATATATATACGAAATGTATCCATTAGTACACGTACACTCACTTCACCCACATTTCCCATCAGAGCAAATAGGAAAAGGTGAGCTTGTGAACCTTACAATATACTATAAACTTACAATACAGTACGCTAACGCTCTAGTAATACACATCAACATTTTACTCACAATTTTGACCTTGCAAACTTCACTGAGCACCATCACACATAAACATCCGACTCGGATCTTATGCCTCAAGCAAACATCTGGAAAAGACCGCATTGAAATAATTCAATATATTATGCCACTGTGATCCTGATAAAAAAAACGTCCCTCTGCAGCTTCCTATGCTTATACGTGTTAATTTATGTATGCATGTTTAATTTACAAGTGTGTTTAATTTTAAGTGTGTTCTGGTGCTGTTGGTGTACTTGCGTCTGTGCTAGCTGTTAATATAATTAAATAGACAATACAGGTTTTGTTTCACGTTGTATCTTAGTCTGATTATACCAAATACTCATTAGTCGGGTTACAAGAATTAACTTCCTGCACTGAAGATTGCGCTAGCATGAAACATCGATGTCTGTAGGTAATAAATAATTAATATGTATTTATAAATATTATCATGATCCCGCTTTACTTGAGGCCGGGCACTCTGAGTGAGTTTAATAACAAGCAGTACTAATAGCTTCATGCTAGATCCAACACAGTTAGTTGTTGTAAGATCACTTTAACTGCTCGTTGTAAAATACCCGCCGACTCGGTATTTACAAAGTTAAATTCCTCCTTAATTATTAGCTAATTCGTGGTGGCCACAGAACCAGTGGTGATTTGTGATCGGAGTTCGAGCCTGCTAACCGTCGGGAAATAACCCCCTACACTGAAGATTACGTTAGCATGAAACATCGAGGTCTGTAGGTAATATATATATATATATATATATATATATATATATATATATATATATATATATATATATATATATATATATATATTAATACTAGTCACTAGAGTGGCCAGCTAAGATCAGGGGTGACAAATCGGAATATGCATTATGTATATGAGATTTAATATCTGTATACTTTGATTTTAATATATGCAAAGACAGATAAAACTGGTGCAAAACTGTTTTCTTCGGAAAATTATTTATAACTTTCCTAAGACTTGTAGGTTTCTAGTGTATATGCCGAGAAGAAGAGAGAAAAATGCCGATGTATATAATAATAGATTTGCACTGAATAACATGGGTACACGAACACTTAAGAGCACTTCCCTTAAGACAAATCTCTTGTAAACAACAATCAATCATATGTTTCTTCATTTTTGTTTAATTGTTTTTGCTGCAAACATTCTTAACATTTTAATTGTTTTCCTCGTTAGTTTTGAGTATTATTTCTCTTCAAGGCATTACAGAAACGAGATCAGTTAGCGTTTAGATGCGTCCATTCAATCTGCAATTTGGTGATACACATATATTTTTAATATGTGCCTGACAGACCGACCCTCCGATCAGAGAATTTACATAAGCAAGAAAGTGTTCGTAACCTATTAGTGAAATATATTTCTGAAAAAAGTTATGGATGCGATAAGAAAATTTATAACATATGGTTTTGTATATAATTTAATATGAGTGTCAGCATGTGTTTACAATCTTCTCAAATCGCTTGGTAACCGCATCAAGAGATTTTTCAGTGGACTATTTTTCTATTAATGAATCATGACGTATAACGGCTGAAGACATTCAAGAATAAAGGTTAATAAAATAGATATAGTGATAGTTTAATGCCGATGCAAACTCTGTATTTGTTGAAACATTTTAATAGAATAAGTTACAGTATGTACATGTGATTTGAAATTAACCTATCATAATTAAGTTATCTTAATTTATTTCTGAATACACATTTCCCTAAGAAGTCAATATAAGAAAGTGCCTCGTATTACTATTTATCTAAAATGCAATATGTGCACCAACATTCGTGATCAGCTTCTCCATGCCTTCAGAACCGCATCATCAGATTTTACATCTTAAGGTAGGTACAGACATGCAAATGCTCCAAAAATGGTCATCTATCCATTTATCGTTGATTTCCTTCAACAATTGGACACACATTTTTCTGTGTAGCTTACTTGCGATAAGTATATTGTATACTACTGCTACTATTACTACTACTACTACTACTACTACTAATACTACTAATATATAATACTAGATGGACCCTTTTCTTCTTTTTAAACCAGATCTGACTTCTGATTTTACCGTTTAAATGCTTTCCCCCAAAATACACTTACATTCATTCTTGTTTTGTTTCTTTTGGAATTAAATTTTTTCTTTTTGTATATGTTTAAGATTTAACCCTAACCCTAACCCTTTCCCCCAAAAATTGTTTAATTGGTTTGGAATTAAATTAGTTCTTTCTAAATATGTTTAAGATTTCATATTTTGTGTTATTGCTTAGTTGAATGCAATAAAGAATCGATGGGCAAATGACGTAGATGCAAGGAATGGTAACAGTACTCTCATGATACAAATATTTTATTATAATTATTATTATTATTATTATTATTTTATTATTATCATTATTTTATTATTATTATTATTTTATTACTTTATTATTATTATTATTATTATTATTATTATTATTATTATTATTATTATTATTATTATTATTATTATTATTATTATTATTATTATTATTATTATTATTATTATTATTATTATTATTATTATTATTATTTAGATGTGTGAATCTTTATATTCGAGTAACCACTTCTCCAAACTAACACAACTCGAAGATGAAGTTTAATGATATGGATAGATTAGCATACAGATGATGAGGTATACTCTGTCTCTACTGGAAACCTTTTTGGTGCTCTTCATGGAATAGATATACAGAGATTAGCAGTCGTCACATAATCCTGACGTAAGCAGTTCCGACTAAGAACGGAGAACATTGAATCAAGTTCCGACTTTTACCGAAATATACAAACGAAAAAAGCGCTGTTTCTTGGCCGACAACTATTCCTCAATCCATTAGAAATACCAAGGTCCGACTTTTACGGAATTTTGGGGATACGCTTATTACTTTTCCACCGTTTCATTTGTAATCTTTTGGATACATTTTCATTTACCTTGCCTAAACGAGTTAGGTTAGTGCTACTTTAGGGTAACTTTAGGGTTAGGGTAAACAAAACTTCCCCTTTCTACTGTGGAGAAGTACAGTAATATTACAGAATACACTTCAACACAATATAACATTTTTAAAATAATTCGTTTAATTACTGCTTTGCAAAAGAAAAACATCCTTAGAATACATTCGGTTGGTTCAGTTATATTCGTTACATTTACCAGTCTCAGAAGTCTCCGATAAAACTAGGAATTGCTTATGTAAGTACTGAAAATATTTTGGATACATATTCCTGAAATGTACTATCATTTTATCAGAGAAATTACAGTATCTACATGTGATTGGAAAATAACTTCCCATTATTAATTTCCCTTTATTTATTACTAAAATAAAATTCTAACAAGAAATGCATATAATAAAGTATTGCGCATAGAGTTTCATCTAGAATACAGTATGAGCGACATCATTCGCCAACAGCATCTCAAATCATTTGAGAATCGTATAAACACACTTCACATGCTAATTCGTTTCTGATTTAACACTTATCAAGGCTTAAAGCCATTGACGGATAATCGTTTATTCCATTCATAGATTGGCAGATTAATGGTGATTCATATTATGAGAAGAATTTTGAATATCTCTATACATACCAATCAAAATATCAGCAAATCAAAGAAAACAACAATTCCTCGATCTTTGTCAGAAATGCATCATTAGATAGATTACTGCAGGCATATTTAGAAAGATTCTCCATATATCTGTATATATATATATATATATATATATATATATATATATATATATATATATATATATATATATATATATATTTATATATATATATATATATATATATATATATGTGTTCTGCATTGACAGAGTACAAACACGACTACGAGATGTTGTGGCTGATGATATGTTCTTTCTATAGCTCCGTTTAAACAGGGGAAATATTTCTAGTGACTGGCTAGGAAGAAAGTGCAGTATCTGTTTCGATGGATACTGCACCCTATAGACCGGTGTGATCTTGGCGTTCGGGGCTTGATTCCGCCGGTCTGTGGGTTTGTTCTGTGAACTTCTAGGAATACACCCTCTCAGGCGTTGCCTCCCCCTTTGGGGAGGAGTATATTTATTGCTTACTCTCTGAGGCGCCCCTACCGGGGAATGCCGACGGGACTACCCAGACAATTTTTAATGGCCAGAGTGCTCACTTCTCGGGCGCTGGCTTTTCAAACCCTACTTTCCCGACCCGACCTTGGGTCACATCTTACTTGTGGGAGTAAGATAACACTGACCTTGTGCCTCACTCCTGGAGAGGAGTAAATAAACTATACTCTACGGTTATTTCTATGGAGGTGCTCGACATAGGTCCAATTTTTGCTTTCTCTTTATAAAAAAAATCGCAGTAAACACGACGTTGAAAGATGTGTTCATGTCACCATCTCTGTGGATAAGCATTCCGTCTAATTAACCCTGATCCTCGAGTTGCTATTCACCTTGACACCTTGAGATAGAATAGTAAAAAAAATTGAACAAAAAAACATCCTTCATTGAATATGAAGTCTAAATAATTTACGCTGGGAAGCGAGGTGATAGAAAGTTGTAAAAGTAAGAGAGAGAAAAAAGGGAGAGAGACAACTGAAAGAAGCTGAATAAGAAAAAAAGGGAGTCAAGAAAGATAGGGAGGTTGAAAGAGAAAAAGGAGAGAGTAAGGGGATTATAACATCTCAATCTATTCTGGGATCAGTAGAATAGTTATGTTTTAAATGGTGAGGGGGGAAGAGGATAACATTAATAAAAAAAACGAATGATGAGAAAAGTAGTATGAGAAATTAATGGATGCAAATAATAAACTAAGAGATAATGTGAAAGAGGAAAGAAAGTAAAAGGGAAAGGGAGAGACAGCGGAAGAGTGTAAAAAAGCAGAAGAAGAGAGAAGTAATATTATGATTTCACAATGTATTTTGAAATCCTTTGTCTTTATAAAATTAGACTAGTCGACAAATAGGTGTTTGGTTTATATAATGTCTTAGAGTTGTTTTAAACATCGCTAATGTTGTATTTCTCTAAGGTTTACGTGTGTATACGTCTATCGATGCATCTAATGCACAATGTAGGAACGTTCTCTGAAAGGGGCATGAGTCATCTACGCTCTCATATACTTATCGAAAATGTTATAGTAAATTTTAGATTAACAGCCTATTCAAATCCTATTATACACCAAACATGTTGGCAGTTGTATCGAAGTTTGTAGTTAGGATAAAAGTGAAGTATCAGTACTTAAGGATTAAAATCTGTCTGTACCAGGGCAATTTGTAATTGTAAACCAAACTCGAGTTGCGCTTTTGGGGAACTGGATGTCCGGGACATTAAATCGACCTTCTGTTACACCCAGTTCTCGTGTAGTGGCGGTAAATATGGACCACAGAAAGTAAGAGACAAACAACTATGCTATTCAAAACTCAATTAGCTAGACACACTAGAAAATGTATCCAATATAAGTTTTACAGGTAGACCCAAATGATATATACACATTTTGTTTTAAAATTGTACGTAGGATATGGTAGATTACGTTGAAAATATATCTAAACTTCTAAGTAACTTTAATTAAAGTGGCTAAGAAAGTGACGTACGAAAGCATGAAGTCGATATAGGGTACGTGGCAGTTAAGAATCAGGAGTAAACCTTTTGGGTGTGAAACTGCGGTACAATGCTGAAATATGTAATATACAGTATCTTAATAAATTATATATATATATATATATATATATATATATATATATATATGTAATTCATTTTGTTGGATTTTTCGATTGGGTGTGGAAAGATGATTTATAAATAAAAACAACAACAAAAAACTGAAAGACCACTCCTTACATCATAGTGGTGTGCAGTTTCAACTTATTCCTGGTTATCTTGTTTTCGACATTTTGAATCGAGAGAAGGATCTAGCTGTCGTTCAAAGCTGGATCTCTAGTTACAATCTCAGTACAGATACCCCTTCAGACAATGACACCTTTCTCAATGAAGAAGTGGCACTCGTCTGACAAGACATTGTAGTCATTATATATATATATATATATATATATATATATATATATATATATATATATATATATATATATATAATTTTAATTACTATTTAATGTATCAACATACAAATTTATAAGGAGCTATAAGTTTTCATGTATCAATTTTCAGTATTTACTTCAACAGTGCTAGATACGTAAGTAGAGCTAGGTAGTAGGTTATGAAAATATATTTATGGCAATTAAGCTACACAGAGACTCCCGCGTTTCATCCCAAGGAGGAATCTTCAGGCTACAATTTAAGCCTGAAGATTCCCCTCGGGGATTAAGCGC
>OY744553.1:33341091-33361091 GCA_963556195.1 Sepiola atlantica
GTCATTTTAACAACAACAAAAAAGGTAAAATGCAGTTTAAATTCCCAGAGAAACTAACTAAATCCAAAATATTGCAGACTTAACATTTGTGGGAAAATTAATAGATAGATAAAAAAAAATCAAAACATTTATATATATATAAGTAAATAAAATAAAAAAATAAATAAAATAAAATACAAAAAATAAAATAAAAAATAGGGGGTTAAGTATCTAACAGTGAAACAAAAACAGGAGACCTTAAGCGTCTAATATTAACACGGGAATCATCAGCTGTTTACTATGTAACTGTTTCGGAGATTTAAAAGCAGGACAGTAATAATATTCATGGCTCTCCAATATATATATATATATATATATATGCAATGACACACATGCATGTACGTAAGAACAAACATTGCTAAAATGTTCCTTAAGGCCTTATCGTCTGACCTTTTACGAGAACACCTCCGTCTTAAAAACTAAGAAAATCGAATATGAGTGGAAATTGTTTCAGTTGGAGAAAACAATTAAGAGAAAAAATGAAACAAAAAAAACGGCAAATATTCCAACATATGGTGGATTTGAATTTAATGATTCAAATCTCCAACTGACGTTTCAAAATCTTTTGTCTACACAGACTAGGTCGAGAATTGTTAATTACTAACACCTCAATAATATCGGAATGATAGTTTTACCTAGCACTGTGTAAAACAGAAACCCACCTATTTGAATACTGGTCAGAACAACTATTTTTATCAACCAGGTGAGTACATATTGCAGATTCATGTGCTTGAAACCTGTGTAAACGAATATCACGTAATAAGTGTTGGGATATACCGATTTCTAATCTTTGTGATGTTTAGCAAACGTAGTCAGCCCAACACGAACACAGACATTTATAAACAACATACTTATTTTGAATTATAGAATTTTACATGGAAAAAATTGTGACTATTTTAAAATTATGACAGTAGAGACAGTCTATTAGTTTCGGCTGCAGTTGTGAATTCGGAATAGCGACACTCTTACTATGGTTCGGTTCTTTCTTCTAATACGCCCGGAATGTTTGTATAGAAGTATACTTTTTTCAAAGTTGGTTGTAAATGATGCTTTTCACAAATCTAAAACTAAGTGCTAACATTTAATATCAATTGACAAAGTTTCGAAAGTCGAATAAGCGTCGTCAATTGATTACAACTGCAAAAGTCAACATCTTATCATACGGATGATTCTTCCTTAAACATATCACGCAAGATCAGATCTAATCATCACATTAAATCTATTTGGACCTTAATATAAATACTCAATCAATCACTTGAAAAGACTCATAAAAATTGTTGATGAGATCAGAATGTGTAGATACACTTGGATATCTATTGGGAATGTTTATGATTTTAGTTGAACATTTTAGTTTTTTTTTTTTGGTTGACATTTTATTGTAACATTCATATGAGAAAAAGCAAATTGACAATGCTATATTTAAAAATGTGAAAAAGTAACTCGCTTACTAGTCGCATTCGACATCGCACACTAATATTTCCGGTGATCTAATCAGGTAGTTTGGTAGTTTTGTTTTACGGCATATCAACCCTTTTTGGGTTATTTAATGCCGAATCTGGTCATTATAGTAAAAGTTTTTATGCTTCAAGTTCTTTATATCTTCAAATGTTTAATCATCGTTTTGGTTTGGTAGTTTTGTTTTACGGCATATCAACCCTTTTTGGGTTATTTAATGCCGAATCCGGTCATTATAGTAAAAGTCCTTATGCTTCAAGTTCTTTATATCTTCAAATGTTTAATCATCGTTTTTGGTTTGGTAGTATTGTTTTACGGCATATCAACCCTTTTTGGGTTATTTAATGCCGAATCTGGTCATTATAGTAAAAGATTTATGCTTCAAGTTCTAAAAATAAAATAAAAAAGGGGAGGGAGAAAGGGAGAGGGGCTGTTGTTTTTGTTTTTGGTTTTGTAGAACATAATTAAGTTTTACAAAAAAAAAACAAAAAAAAACGTCAATGTAGGTGAATTTCGTCTCAGGGAGCCACAGGGCAGCCTGATCTGGTATCACCAGTGATCTAATCAATAAGCTACTCAACATACACATGATAAACAAACACCTAGCAATGTTAAGTAAGAAATCATTATATACAAATACCTACATTATAAATTCATCAAAATAAGGTCGATTTATTCCATACATAGCTCACCAAATATGCTTCCGAGAACAGATGCTATTTACACAGGATAAACATACTCACGCATACACCAATACACACATACACCCCCACATACACACCTATGAATTTTGTCTTAATTTTTTTTCTAATTTTACTCTCTGATATATATATATATATGTATATATATATATTTATCTATATATACATATATATATATGTATATATATATGTATATATATATAGAGAGAGAGATATATAGATATAGATATAGATATAGACATTTATATATATATATATATATGTATATGTATATATTTATATATATATATATATATATATATATATATATATATATATATATATATATATATGGAAAGATACATAGATAGATACATAGATAGATAATTCGATAGACTATAAAATTCATGACATAAATTCATGGCATCACACACTTTTTATGTAATTACATGATTACGCAATACATGAAAATAGACACAGCCGATAATCTGCAACAGCGGATGACGTCACAGATTTATGACTTTAGAATTTTATAATATCATTATTTAAAACAAAAAAAAATGTGGTAACGGTGCACAGTTGATAATGCCAGCCGTTAGACAAAATAATTCAAGCCCAACGTCATAGGGGTAACATGAACACTTATAGTTATTTCTTATATTGAGAATTCACTTACAGTATGTCCGCAAAGGAGCGACATGTAAAATATGCAGAGATGGGAAATGGAGTAGAATACTCATCGGAAATTGATGAGTAGGTTTTGTTATTTTGTTTTACGGCATATCAACATTTTTGTGATTATTTATTGCCGAATTGTTAAACGATCTGATTAAGCACGTAAAAAAAAACGTATCAATTAGTATGCCTTCATTTATTTGTACAACGTAATTTTACTATTCCTATTCTCAATGATATATTACTTACGAGTTTAAGCCTTTTTTTATTAAAATTTATTCAACATCAACACACACTACTTAATAAATAAGATCTACTTTTTTACAACCAATATTCAAACATCAGCAACTTTTATTGAGTTTACTGTGTGCTTGGCAATCTGAGCGCAGGCTCACTGCATTTTCCTTAATAGTCGTGACATAGAGGCGCTCGTAAAGCTAAGTCAGTTAACAATTGTACCCGGTGTGGCACCCTATTAATAGACCAAGGCTGCTGATGAAGTTCCCAATAGAGGGTCAAATCCATCAACTTGTCTTCACGGCGATCGGTTAGTATACAAATCTATTGTGTTACTTTGCGATCCTGGGATGGCCTTGCTTCAGGTTTTGTCGCCGATTCCGTAACTGACGAGGGCGCAAAAGTGTCGAAACAAGTACCGTCCCATATTAGCAGCTTGACGTTTGAAAAAGGAAACACTGTCAGGCAATAAGGTCGTTTGCCATCCTCTCTGTCGAGGCTAACTTGCTCGGGAATCGACGGGAAGCCAACGATGTCTAGGCCACGATATCGTTAGGAATGTTGTGTCAGGAAATGTGAGTTCTACATGAAAAAATAGGTCGACCGGCTGACCATAGCGCCAACTGTAAGCGCTGTATGCTCTTAGAACATGTGCACAGGGCGATAGCGAATCTGCCACAATCGTCATCAAGTAGGTTGCTGACAAGTCTATACTCTCCGTCAAATATGACGAAAACAAGTATGATTTACAAGTGTTTGCACTAATATGTATATTCATACAAAATAACTGCTTAATTGGTGATATTAAAAGAAATACATTTGAAGGAAGCACAGAAACCATCTAAAACTCAAGAGTACACCTCGTATCAATCGATATAGAAAAAAGAAAGAAACAAGAAAAAACGTCACATTACAGTTATAGCGTAAACGATTTATTTCCGAATTCATTTCACACGGGAGAAGGAGCTTGTTCTCTTGCTTTATCCCTCCCCTGAATATATATATATATATATATATATATATATATATATATATATATATATATATACGTATACATATATATATATATATATACGTATATGTACGTATGTATATATATATATATATCTACATATACATATATATCTATATCTACCTATATATATATATATATATATATATATATATCTACGTATACATATATATATATATATATATATATATATATATATATATATATCAACGTATATATATATATATATATATATCTACGTATATATATATATACGTATATATATATATATATATATATATATATCTACGTATATATATATATATATATGTATACATATATATATATATATATCTACGTATATATATATATGTATACATATATATATATATATATATATATATATATATATATATATATACGTATACTTGTTCTCTTGCTTTATCCCTCCCCTGAATATATATATATATATATATATATATATATATATATATATATATATATACGTATACATATATATATATATATATATACGTATATGTACGTATGTATATATATATATATATCTACATATACATATATATCTATATCTACCTATATATATATATATTTTATTTAGCAAATGGTAATCATCTTCTGTCGTGTCAATGAAAGAAAAATGTCCACACTGAGGCAATTTTTATTATATTTCAATCGAGATACATTCTTTTTTTAGCGTACTTGACATTTACCCGCATTAAAAAGCCGACCTTGTGTCTAATGCTGCCGTCGTGTAGAGGCAAGTAAATATGAGCCATGCTTGGAATATTAAATAAGCCTCAACATTTGATTAAACTGCAAGAGTCATGTTAGCACCGAACATATGTTTAGTTCTTGAACACAAGTGACGCAAGACCGAATATAATCCTTACGTTAAATCAACTCTGCCTCTGATATCAATAAACCTTTCAGGTCACTTGATAGGCATCAGAAAAAAAATATCTAACGTTATCATAAAAGTGATAAACGTATCAGAGTGTGTGCTAAGTATCAGATATCTATTTAGAATGTTCATGATTTGTGTTGACCTTTGAATGTTCTCCTAGCAGTATATTATAAAATATATGAGAAATAGCAAGTTTTGAAAGATATGAGGAAAGTAATAACTCGCTTACTAGTCGCCTTTGACCGTACGCATATAAATATAAACTATGAAACATGAAATGATGAGCAATCACGTAGAAGACTAAGATATGAAATCATCATATACCAATACCTACACCAAAATATTCTTCAAACTCGGTCTGGTTGTATTTTGTGCAAAACATATGGTTGAGAACAAAACGAAGCTTGTAAACTACAAAGAAGAAACACAGACACGCAGATACATACACTGATAGAACAATTCAATTAACAAATTTAAAACGGGAAGAAGAAAAAAAAAACATTGGGTCAACCGGTTTATTTCGAATATGCGCTTAATATAGTGCTGGCTAATATGTCCCCCGATTCAACCAGGGGTTTTTACCCCGCCTAATAGACCGGTATTGTCCGGGCATTTGGGTCTTGATTTACGCCGGTCTATTGGGGGTTGCCGGTCCTGTGCAGTTCTAGGAGGTGCACCCTCCCAGGCTTTGCCTCCCCTCTTTGGGGAGGAGTAAGTTTATTGCTTACTGTCTGAGGCGCCGCTACCGGGGAATACCGACGGTGCTGCCCAGGCAATTTTTAAATGGCCATAGTGCTCACCTCTCGAGCGCTGGCTTATCTAAATCCACATTCCCGACCTTGTGTCACATCTTACCTTGTGGGAGGTAAATAAATAACTGGTCATTTTATAAATCGGGAAACTTATGTTTTGAGATATGTCCCTCCGTCCGCCGTCCGTCCGGATATTTCTCCTCAACCATCCATTGGATTTCTCTGAAATTTTGCATGAAGTTTTAACTTTGGTAAGGTCAGAAAGTGGCATTCTCCGATTTTTGAAAAAAAATCTGGTTAGCCCCCAGGGGGTCTAAAGGCCCTGAAATGGCAACAATGACATTTTTGGGCCCATAACTTTACATCCATCCATTCAATTTCTCTGAAACTTTGCCAAAATGTGGAGGCAATTGTTCCTAATAGAAAATAAGTATTGCTGACCTTGAACAAAATCTGGTTCGCTCCCCCAAGGGGTCAAAAGCACCCCAAAATGGCAACAAATACACTTTTTCTCCCATAACGTTTGATCCATCCATTCAATTTTTCTGAAACTTGGCCAAAATGTAGAGGCAATTGTTCTGGATATAAAATGAGCATCCTTGCTATCAGAAAAATTCTGGTCCGCGACCCCAGGGGGTCAAAGGGGGGGGGGCTCAAATATGCCTCAAATTGCCCAAATTTATTGCATTTTACACTCGCCACATCGAGTCACATACAGAGGGAGACCACGCACGCGCGGCTTGTTCATTATGAAAAACGCCAAACTGATGATAAAAACGCCAAACGATATGCTTGCATGTGTGTGGATGTTTAAAAAACCGCATCACTTAATAAAACAATAAATAAGACTAAAACAATATAATACTGGTATAAATGAAGAATTTTGCTGTGATAAATGTGGATAGTGCAATGGGGAGTATATGACATTTTCAGTTTGATTTTTCAAGAAGGTTTGCTTAACGTTAGAAGTGTATTGGCGAAGGATTACGGCGTTTCCAATGTACTTGTGGCAGGATATATACGATTCAATCTTGAGGGGGATTCAGTTTGTTAAATTAGAAAATGTATTGAAAATTATTAATGTGTAAAACTAGCTGGATTATTGTGTTTGAAGATCTGCTTATGGTTTGAAATACCGGATTTTTAAAAATTTCTCCACCTATTTCCGATAACGAAAATCAGATATGAGACTATTTTATTTTTATATATACTGGTTTGTAGAGTTGAAACAGGGGGGGGGGTGTTAAGTAATTGTTACCTTTTGTAATTATATGTTGCTATTTTTATGTCCGGTCTAGATATCGTTGTGCTTTAAGGTGGTGAAGATTGAGTTTGTGGAAAGGATCATATAATATTTATATTTACTATTAATCCTGTCGTTGTTTGTTGTGGTGGTAGCGTGTTTATGAAAGGTAATATTAATAGTGTGTATGTGTTTCTTATTATGAATATTACCAGCATTGCCTTTGGTGTGGTGGATTTATAAATCGAGCTATTTTAAAGATATGTATATGTTCTAGATGTATGATTATTCATTTAAACGCTCGGCGTGGCTGCAAATTATGAGAGGTCTTAGTAATGATATGTTATTCTATTGTTGTGGTGAGAGTTGTATTAGGATTAGTAATGTTCAAGCTCATTTCTATTAGATTATGTTGCATTCATTTGGCTTACATCACATACATCTACAAATTATATATATATCTATATATATATATATATATATATATATATATTACACCCAATGATGGAGGTAAACATGACATTGCTGTTGCCCACAATATTTTCCATTTAAAAGTGTGTCTAAATAAATGAGTATTACATGTGGTAAATAGTAATCCTTTCTATGGAAATGCATCATGCATTTTATCAATTCAATTTGAAGATGTGAACACATTTGTATAATTCCACATCTGGATACAAATGCTGAATTAACTAATTTATTTTGACACTTTCGAACATACATACTTTAATATAAGTCGCTTGCCTTAGTCATTGTGAATAGTATGTATATATATATATATATATATATATATATAAATAAATATAATTTGTAGATGTATGGGGTGTAAGCCAAATGAATGGAAAATAGTGAAAGTGTAACATGTTTTTCGGTGTGTTTCTTTTCATTATTATGATGACCTTTTTAAATGTCTTGATTACTACGAATCTTACATGTTCTCAATTTCATTCGATGTAGAACCCTACTAACAACATATTGCAGGACACATCCCTTTCACTTATGCGGGTTACAACTCCTTTTTTAAACATAAAAATCAGTGAAGTGTTTTGTGAATGAATGTTTAATTTAATATCGATGAATTTTTATAGTTTTATTGTAATTATTTGTTTTTATTTATTTATATTGTTTATATTTCATAAATATTTTGTTTTATTTATTTGTTTATATGTGTAATGTTTTATTTTTTTCATTTATTTGTTTCGTGTAGTACACTCCAAATACAAGGGAAACACTTTATTTTGATCAGCTGTGAGTTATTTTTAGTGCATCAACGTCAAAAGACATGTTTTTTTTAAATTATATAACATCACAATGCTTCAGGTAACTTACAATTTTTAATTGAAAGAATAGGTGGAGACAACGAGAAAAAAGTAAGAAAAAAACAATAAAAGAAAATAACAGGGACAAATATATTAATAAAATAATGTACAAAAAGAATAATGAAAAAGTAAACAAGAAGAATAAGAAAAGAACACATGAAACGCATTCTAAAGAATAAGCTTATATTATACACAGGAAGAGGTAAAAATATAAGTAAACAAAGGAAACATATTAAACAAAAAAGTAAATAAAGAAAAAAATAAATGACATGTATTCGCATGTTTTAGAAATGCATGTGGATATGCGGGAATGGCAATAAACGTGACAAGATCGTGGACAAAGATAAATATCCGGTTAGAAGTACCCGGAAGTATTGAGAACATGGTTTCATTAAGAGTTGCTGTGGAGCGGAGTAATTGTTGATGCACCGAGCGGGTATGACGGGTGGATTGACTGTACGAAGTGGAATGACATCGGGGTGGGCAGAGAATATGCGAGATGAGGAGAGCGGTTGGTCGCTGTTGGGTGCATGTTGATGCATACTCGCGAAGATTGGATCGATGGTATTTGCAAGTAGAAATGTGGACTTGGGTGGAGAGTCGAATGAATAGCTGAAAGGGCGGATATAAACAGAGGAAAGAGATAGGTGGTGAATGAGAAATGCAGATAGCAGGAATAAGAGAGGGATCAGTAGAAGAGGAAGAAAAATATATTAATGGTTCAGAAAGGGAGTTAAATAAAGAGAATGATATTTAGTTGTAAGATAACAAGAAAAGACGGGCGCATCGTTGAGAGAGATAGAGTGATAGGTAGTGAGAAGAGACACACTGGAGGATGGTGAAGCTGTGAAGAAGATGACATTTTAACGTTGAATCAGGTAGGAGGGTAAAGTACAAATGGTTGTGAGAAAGGAAAAGAGGAACAAAGAGGTAGTTTAGATGGTACAACGATGGAGAGTCATGAACATTTAATCGATGTTATGTGCCAAAAAAGTATGTACTTGGTGAACAGTTGTGTTTATAGATTTCAGTGGTATACAAAGAAGGAATAACATAAGAGGGTTGTAGCGGAAGAGAAAATAGAGGAAAGAGTGAGAAATAGTATAGAGAAGGTGATCCATGTGTGTGTGTGTGTGTGTAGAGAGAGAGAGAGAGTTCGACAAAGTAAAATAGATGACCATTGTTTAAGTTGGGATAGCGCTAACAGGTAGAGAGAGAGAGAGATAGGGAGAATAGTGTGTTGGGGGGAAAAGAGAGTTCTGGAAGGACACGGTGGTCAGACAATAAGTATGGCAAAGTCAAGAGTTGGCAAGACAGATAAACACATGTTTAAGGAAAAGAGAGCAAGGTAGAGAAAAAGAGACGGCTATATATGCATTGTGAGTTGGGAAGAAGTAGTAGTGGATGCATTCTCGTCAGAGAAAGAGAAAAAAAAAGACGAGGAATACTGTCAGGTGGAACCGACAAAAGAGATAAATATTGGCTTTTGGAAAAATACACAAAAGTATAAAGAATATTCATGGAGAAAAAGAAATAACATGATAGATAGAGAGAAATGCAGACAAACAGCGAACGAAACAAGTAGCAAGAATCAGGGGCAGTCGAAAGAGATTGCAGGAAAAGAAGACACACAGAGATCATACGTTAGATAGAAAAAAAACGACCCATTCACTTATTACACATTACGGTATGTTTTTGTAATAACGTCAACCAATTCGATATTTCAGTATACACAGGCGTGACAAAAGTAAATAACTAACTTAACATATTAATCACTAACCGAATACCGGTTCTGTTCACGCGAAAGCAATATGCATATCATTATTTGATTATTTTATTTTTTTACTTTTTTTTGTAAGTGAGGTAGTAACAAGAATTGAGTGTTTTCATTATTTTCTTAGTATACTAGTATGTTATCAAAAAAATAAAATTACGTTCAAAAATAAATATACGTTCTTAAAATCACAATTGCTGTTTTTTTTTAGCTCAGGTGGTAGTTACTCGGGTGCGACTGCTCAGTGTTTGTAGTAACTTGCGCTCGGAAACCTAATATCGCTCATGATGTGCGGGCTATGTCATGACACTCTACTATGTTATAAGACAACAAAACAGCCCCGTATTTACGACGATAACTATTTTGAGGATAATTATTTGTGTTTGACGCATAAATTCAATTTTGTTGGTTTTGTACTTTTGAAGTGTTTTCCTCAATATTTCGAACACACCCGCGTTCTTAATCAGGATAATGTTATATAAGATAAAATCATCCCGATGATCTCCTCTGATGATAAAAGCTTGCATTTTGTAAAAAACTAGGGTAACGTATATAAAAAGTGGATTGATATATTTCGCTATTAAACTACTTGATGGTTCAATAACTATTGTTTTCTGTTAATTTTTGTTCTCATCATTGATTTAATGTATATATATATATATATATATATATATATATATATATATATGTATATATATATATATATATATATATATATATATATATATATGTATATATATATATATATATATATATATATATATATATGTATGTATATATATATATATATATATATATATATATATATATATATATATATGTATATATATATATATATTCTTTTTCACGGAACTTTTCTTTTCATTCACTGCGTTTTTTGAACAAAAATTCTTTTAATAATAATTTTCATATTTTTCAAATATTTGAACTTTTTTTTTTTCGAAAGCCGACTTATCCATCTGTATTTCTCCTCTGATGATAAGATTTCGATCTTTGAAAAACCTTGGCTTCAGGAAAGAATGATAAACACTAGTTTATTACTGAATACACCTTGCATTGAACAATGTAAATTTGAAATAAATCTGGACAATTGTCGCATATCTATCACTTTTTTTTTTCTTTTATCTCTATATGTATATATATATATAGTCCATGTATTATATTAGTTTATGTAGATATTAATCCGTTGAAACTCCAATGTTTGTAAACCGTACTCAATAACCAGTACAGCTGTTCTTTAGTATACTTTTTCTTAATAAGAATATTATTGGTTACATATGTGCATATATGTTTCAGTTATACTCTTCATAAAATGTCAACCTTTTCAGACCAAAAACAAGGAATTAAAATGATATTAAAAATCTTTCTTCTGTACACACATAAACATACAAAAATAAGTACACATTTACATATCTATATTTACGTACTCCGATCCCTATATAAAACACATACACACGCATACCCGCACACACATGAGTAAAACTCTTTATATACCCATACATATACTCCCACCCACACAAATATAAATATATGTATATATTCACACATTTATATACATAGAGATTACAACCCTCACACCAACTCTCATATGTAAACACATATATACATATCACAAACGGATACATCAGTTTTTCTACTGGTTGGTACAGAATGATGATTTCATGATATATATATATATATATATATATATATATATATATATATATATATATATATATATATATTATTTTTAAATTAATCATCTTCAGTCAAATATTTGAACGGTTCTTAACTTAATTTAAAATTAACACAGTTTATACATATATACTTTACACGTATCTACGGCTATGCACAACTAAAACACATACACACATCAATATCCAGAGGTGTATACCCACGGGCAAATACACACATCTACACCCATTACGTTCATTCAACTAATACTATCAGCTATTAGTATACTAGATACACTCAGGTTTATATAAAACAAACTGCAAAAGGATGAGATAGAGAGGTATTCATTGTCTACATTAAACGTATAATATACTCAAAATATAATAGAACATCGAAAAGTGTGAAAGAAGAAAGGAAAATATTAACATGTTTTAAATAATTCTGCAAAGTAATATCCGTAGAGTCACCTCTTATATTAATAGCCTTGTAAAAAATAAGAAGCATTTAGTAGGAAACGTCAGTATCTTATATATAAAGTAAAGACGTTTTTTCCCCTGTACCTTCGCGTCGAATAGGAAAATAACCACATACATCACGGGCTACTAAACTCACCGCTATACTACACTTATTCACTCGAGCGTGTTTTAGTAAAGTTGTCATTATTTTTTTCACCCTAACACTAAATATTATATTTGGCCCACCATCAACGTCTCTCTGAAAAACCAACTCCATATAGGTGGTAGCAAAGACTTTTCCCCCTACCAATTGTGTACTGTGACTACACTCATCGACACCGGGTACTGATAAACGCAGTTTAATTTTCACAAAACAGTCCGTCCTTATTTATTATTTGCCTGGTATTAATTAACTACATAATATAAAGCAACACGCAAACAAATAATAGCCGCTCCCGTTCAATCCGATGAAATTCCGCGAATATCAGATTACGTTTTTCCTATTTCTAACTATGATTTCCACATTTACATTCATTCCGGAATTAAGCGAATGACATTAACGAACACAGTACCTGCAACATTTATTGTTCAAACATTACGACTAAAATTCCTTCATTAAATCGACTTCTTACTTAATTCATTAGCCGCCAAGATACTACACACTAACATATATATTACATTTCATCTCCAAACAATTATATAAAAAATTACGTTTTCCATACTAAAACAAAACAATTAAACTTACTTCTACCGCTTTTGACCCACCGTAATACTTTACCAACAAAAAACAACATCAGATTACGTTAAGAAAAAAAACACGGTTACAGATTAACCGAATTACATTCCCACATTCTTGCATTCAATAGCCGACAATATACTACATACTAACAAATAAGCCGACAATATACTACATACTAACAAATATATTACATTTCATCTCTAAACAATTATATAAAAAAATTACGTTTTCCATACTAAAACAAAACAAATAAACTTACGTCTACCGATTTTGACCCACCGTAATACTTTACGAAAAAAAAAAAAACAACAAATTACGTTAAGAAAAAAAAACACGGTTACAGAATAACCGAATTACATTCCCACATTCTTGCTTCGCACGGATTCTTCCCATTCTTCGTACAATAACAAAAAAACAAATATTCTTTTTATAAATTACTTGACCACCCGTGACCCGTTGGGTCAGTTTGTTATATTAGCTATGGAATTCATGTATGTGCGTGACACTTGTGGAGAAAACAAAAAAACTATTTGATGAAATTAAATGTAATTGTTGAAAAAAGAATATAGATAGATTTCTATGCGTCGTTCTGTTTCTTATAATTGTTTTTTTTTTTGTTAATTATAGTTACTGAATTATAAGTGGTTGGCCATACTTATAGGTAAATATGCACTGAACAGGTACCATAATACTTATTATAGTTAAATTCAAATTTTTATATATAATCTTTTAAATGAAATTGTTAGTTGAAAGTACAGAATAATAAAAGGGCGATTTGAGGAAGGAAGGGGGTACAACCGGCTGTCTCGCGTACGTAACGAAAACAGAGGGAGTAGGAGTGGTGAAATCTGTGAGAGGAAAAGTGGGAGGTGGTTTCGTTCACCGCCGCTATTGATATTAATAATGATTGTTGTTGTTTTGTTTGTTTGTTTTTGTTTTTTAAAAGGGTGGAGCTTTTTTGAAACTGCGACAGACTTTACAAAGTCCTGCCGTTGAATGTTTTTAGCCGTGGAGAAAACAAAAAAACTATTTGATGAAATTAAATGTAATTGTTTTATATTTAAAGCGATATAAACATTTCCAGAATGAAAAATTTCATGCGTTCGTTAATAATAAGAGTTCAACGGAATTGGAATAACAGATTGGAAGACGATGCTATTTACGCATGCGCAACCGGATGTTGAAAACCGGAAAGCTGAAAGCTGATTGCAAACATACAAGACCCATAGACTTTTAGTATTAGATAGATTACTAACTAAAATACAATAACAATTGCTTCTTTGGCAAAACTTCCCTAACCGTTAAATACTTCGATAAAATAAACAAAACATAAACAAACCGAAAAGATACATTTTTCCTTTACGTTTTTCTCATTATTACAAAGCGATCACATAATAACACACATGAAAACTTCCAACTATAAAAAAAAAAGATAAAACAATAACGTTTTTACTTACTAAAAAAAAAAACCCTTGACTTCTACAGAATTTGACCCAACGTAAGACGTTCGGAAAAAAAAAGTTATAGATTAGCCGAACGCCATTCAATACTTCTTCCTTCGCACGTATTTTATTCATTTAAATGATAACTTTTTATTTTCACAATAACTGTTCACTATTTTGATACAGTTTATTTCATATAATAAAAATAAATATTATTATTTTTATAAATTATTAATAAATAAATTACACTAACAATTGCTTCGTTGGGAAAAGTTCCCTCAACGTTAAATACTTTCAGAAAATTACCAAACCATACACAAACACCATAGATACATTTCTTTAAATCCAATATTGGGGGGGGGACGGAAATTGAAATTTCAGCGATTAATTAAAGAGGCCTACAGATCTTTGTATAGAAATTTCATTTTCTTTGGCTCAAAAGACAATTGGAAACTGAGCATTACAAATTGTATTCGGATGGTCGGGGGGAAATAAAATGACGATTATATGATTATTTTCAATAAGGAAGACTATTCGCTATTTTTTTTAATTGACTGCGATTGAGTGACATGAGTCAAATGCCTAGCAGCGGGGTGTGGCGGGATTTATAGGTTGATGTGGTGGATCTGTTTTGAAAAGTAACAAAATATAAATAAACCGAAAAGAAAAATATCGTATTCGAGGGAGGGGGGCATAAAACACCGAATTGTACAATATATTTAAATCGACAGAAGACTCAGGAATGTGTGGAAAATCCATCAACGTTAATTATAGTATTTCGAAAAGTAAAACAAATAAAACTAAACCGAAATATTAAAAAAAACATGTATTGGGAGGGGGGGATTGCCTATTATATGATTATTTATAATAATAAAGACTATTCTATATTTTTTTATGACTGCGATTGAGTCACATGAGCAAAATGCCTGGTGGCGGACGATGGTGGCCGTGAAAAGTGCTGCCCGTTTTATGTTACGATTCACCTTCTGGCGAGCAAATGTATGGGGCGATTAGATATAACTCTTTCTCAAACACTAAATTAGATATTGTTCTTGCATTTCAAAGCATGCTTCACAGAGAAAATATAAACAGATGTTCATTCTGTCTCAAAGATGGACACTGCAGTAAGAGATATCCCAGACACTTCTTGAGTGAAACTCAATCGGATACAAATGGCTACCCACAATATCGATGACTATCTCCTTTAGCTGGAGGTTTTAAGACGACAGTTACCCTACCTGGCAACATAACAGTTCCTGTAGACAACCGATGCGTTGTACCACATAATAAACTGCTTTGTAAGATTTTTGATGCACATATCAATGTTGAATATTGCAACAGCGTGAAATCAATAAAATACATTTGTAAATATGTAAATAAAGGTAGTCATCAAGATACCTTCACAATTGAAAGTAATGCTCATGATGAAGTTAAGAGATACGAAATGGGACGTTACATATCAACCAATGAAACCATTTGGAGAATACTTAACTTTCACATACATATACATCATCCCCCAGTTATTCACCTATCAGTTCATCTAGAAAATTGACAGTGGATATACTTTACTGAAAATACTGCGGCATATAGAGTTGCTTCTGTTTGAGACTACTTCTACACAATGTTAGAGGTACACAGACCTTTAATGACCTAAAAACGATCAATGGTAAAGTTATGACTACATTCAGGGATGCATGTAGTGCACATGGACTACTTGAAGATGATAACCACTGGGATGCTACACTACAGAAAACATCTATATCTGATTCTGCAAACAATTTTAGACATTTGTTTGCGATCATGTGCAGTGTCTCATCCAAAACGACTTTGGGATGCACACAAAGAAGCTTTTACTGAAGATTTCCTTCTTAGGAAACGCATTCAACAGCCTGAAGTTGATATAACACTTTTAGACGACATCTTCAATATGGCTTTAGTACATATAGAAGCTATGACTTATAGGATGAATGGTACAACACTGACAAAATTGGGTCTTACCTCACCTAATCGATCTAATACACATCCGGTCATTACTGCATGGACGCGTGAAATTAGTTATCAAACTCTTGAGCAAGCATCAATTGTTCGAGATGGTATCGCACAACTAAATAATGAGCAAATTCATATTTTTCGTACTGTAGTTAATACTGTAGAAGATCAGCAAGGTGGCCTGATATTCCTTGATGCACCCGGAGGTACAGGAAAGACATTTGTTACCAAGTTAATTCTTGCTAAAGTTAGGTCATAAAGCAAAATAGCTGTGCCAGTGGCATCATCGGGCATTGCAACCACTATTCTTCCTGATGGTAGGACAGCTCATTCCACATTTAAGTTGCCATTATCCTTAACAAAATATGCTGATCCAATTTGTCAAATAGAAAGAGGATCAGATCCAGCTAAAGTTTTACAGAATTGTTCCTTGATCGTATGGGATGAATGCACAATGGCACATAAACAAGCGTTCGAGGTTCTAGATATAACATTGCGTGATCTCAAGAAATGTTGTTATGGGTGGCATAACACTTTTAGTATCAGGTGACTTCCGACAAACGCTTCCTATTGTTCCACGTGGAAGTCCCGCTGACGAGCTAAATGCTTGCATTAAATTGTCATATTTGTGGAAGTACATTAAGACTGTAACGTTATTTACAAACATGCGTGTACATCTCAATAGTGACCCAATGGCAGGTGAGTTTGCCTCCCTACTCCTAAAAATAGGTGATGGCAAGCTTGCAACAACCAATAATGGCACGATTGTTATTACTCCAGGTATTGGCTCAATTGTTTCATCACTCACAAAACTTAGTAGCAAAGTTTATCCAAATATAGCCGAAAACTATGTGCATCCTGAATGGCTAACGGAGAGAGCAATTCTAGCTACTAAAAATGACATGGTACATGTCGTCAATCAACAACTGCTTGATGAAATTCCAACGCATGAAACCTCATGTGATAGAAGCTGTAATACTAACTGGTGTGGCAAGGAGCAAACGGACATTCTTTCCCAGAATACCCATTAATCCGTCGGATTCTGCAATAGAATTTAAAAGGCTTCAGTTCCCAGTTAAATTGTGTTTTACCATGACAATTAACAAGTCCCAAGGACAATCATTGGCAGTGGTTGGTCTAAACTTGACTTCACCTTGCTTTAGCCATGGGCAGTTTTATGTAGGATGTTCAAGGGTAGGCTCTCCACAATGTCTATACATATTGGCACCAGAAGGTAAAACATCAATCCTATTTTAATTACTTAAATTACTTCCAGTGAAATGATTTATTTTCTGAATCTATTTATTTAACTTATAAATTAAAATCAGGCTGTTATATTTCCCCGGGCAACGCCGGGACACGGGTCCTGCTAGTATATAATAAAGTGAAGCAATTGCTCTGTATCTGAAGGGTAAGGAAGATATGATGTATGAGGTTGAAATGAGTTATTCGAGAGTAATAGGCGGTTAGTGAAAGGTTTAGGTATTGTTCAGTTACGTAAAGATACAAATGTGGGTAGTATTAATGGGAATAAACAAAATCCAAGTATGTATAGGTATATATGTTTGTGTGTATGTGTAAATGTAGTTGAATAGACCATAATTCTGTCTAAATATTTACGTACATGTGTATATGGTTACGTGAATGAGTCCGTTTTTCATATGAATGTATATATTTATGCGTGTGTAAATGTAATATATTCTTACAGTATGTAATGCATATATTTATTTCCGTATTTACTTGGCAATGTAAGTAGTTATGTCTGTAGTGTTGAAACAAATGTCAAACGCTATATACTATTGGCAGTCTATTGTATGTTCAATCAACACGACGAAACAACATATGCAACAAGTTTAAAACGCTGCGAATATGATGACTAATGAACATCTAATACAAATTATAAAAAAATAAACCAAAACAAAATATAATCTGATAAAATCCACTTCATAATCCTAAAATATATACACGTAATATGCCATTATTATTTCTCATAAATATTTGTCTGGGAGCAATAAGCAATCGAGAAACGCCCTTAAGAATAGGATAAAACATGTTTCATGGATACTATGAACTCAATAATAAATAAGCAGAATAAAAATAACCCATAAGAGTAACATTCTATCAAGTGTAATTCGTATAAGTGTGAATTATTATATTAATTTATGTAATTTGTATGATAAAATTAATTGCATTTATAGAACAACTGTTTATCAGCAACAGTAAATAATGATACACATAATTGACAGAATGTATGGATTTGGCCTAAGGGAGTGTACTTCTTTTTAAACGATGATGTAGATCAAAAAGAGATACATATAGAATCGATGTTATAGTAAAAAAAAAAAGCCGGACGCAGTAAGAAGGAACGGACAGACACCACCCTACAAGAGCATAAACAGTGGCAAACAGACACAGTCAATCGACACAATCGTGATCACTGAAGAGTCAGAATAAAAACAAACAAAGAGCGCCGAATTATTGTCAAAGGGTACATAGACGATTAGCATGCAGAGTGAGTTAGTGAGTGTGATCGTACAAATATATGAAGTAAGAATAAATAAAATATTACCTAATATCGATTGAAAACTCGAAAGTTTAGCTTTTCCTTGCAATGCAGATAGAGTGAACTATAAATCATTTTTACAGGAACAATATACAATCATCAAATTACAATAACTAAGTAATCAATTAAAAAAACAAGAATGTATAAGTAAAACCTAACAGATAGGAAGCTATTAGTGTTGATATTTGAGACCATATAAAGTAAATTAGAACACATTGTATCATCTCTGGTAAAAACATGTAGTATAAACATTGTCCATGTGTGAAAAAGTGTCTATTAAATTTAACTTCATATTGATTTGACTGGGTTGGCCTGAAATCACTATAAAAATACCGTGTATCATCTGGAAGTTGTTTTCTGTTTTAACTGATTGTGAATATTTTCACTAGGAATTATCTTGATTCGAATTGAAAAGGTATATATGCTAAAGAGAAACCCATTCATTAGTCAAAGTTAAATTTTATGATTTTAGTCTGGTAAAAATAAAGATTCATGAAACACGTGAATTCGTCTAGAAATAATGTCAAGTGAGGATTGTGTTTTCTTGAAAGACACTGAAGGATAAAAAGTGTCCGTTAGTGAAAATATCTTAATTATAAAACAAAAGTTGTTTTTATATACACACACAGTGAATAATAAGAGAAAAATAATAAAAAAATATTATATATAATGTAAATAGAGAAATCTTAAATCTTTCGCTTGCAGTATAAATAGGAAGAATTTTATATTATGTTTAGAGAAACATACACATGTATGAACTAAAAACAATACTCTACTAAATAAAATACAAGTATTTATAGAAAAAGTTTAAACAACTAGTTATATTTAAACCCAGATTAATTAAACAGAAACCCTATTGTGCGAGACCTAACTTAAAATAATGCAGAATAAACAAAATGCCCAAAAGTGAACAAAAACTTATGATACATACAAAGCAACAGTAACTATTAATATTAACTAAGTATCAAATAAAGCAGTATTATATTTGGTAAGTTGTTTATAGTAATTCAAAAGTGCGCAATATCCTAGATAAATCAAGTATATTTCAACGGGGCGTTAGCCGGGAGAA
>OY744553.1:33366091-33376091 GCA_963556195.1 Sepiola atlantica
ACTCGACTTCCATCTGTTCCCGCTTCTCGGTACATATTAATCGTAATGTTTGATAATCACGTGACATCTTCCGGTGACCAAGTTGATATAGCGACTACTTGCAGATTATAGGCCGACTCTGTGGACCTGGGTTCGCGCCCCGACCGTCTTTACTTGTAACTTTTCGGCAATGACGAGAGCAGTAATCTTCAACCGCTAGCTTATATAGGTATACATACTTTACTATGTGATTATAAATATATGATTCGAAAATGTTGCGGATTTCATTTTAAAATCACATACATCTATAAAACATTTATTTAGTACCTAAGTAAAGATTTGTGATTAGTGTTTATTTATACTTCATTTTTTATATATTCAGTTTATATGTATTACTTTAATTAATGATCGACAAAAAAAATTAATATATTATATCTTGTTTAGAGTTATACCTCAAAGTCAACACATTTAAAGAAGATTTTTTTTGTCTGAGAAAAAATGATTAAAAAAGAATACATTTTTTAGTGAATAACTTGGATATATTGCAGTTACATTTATTGCATTCTGGCGGATAGAAATGTACACTGATGAATACTTTTTTGAAAATATATTGCTGTTTTATTCATCTGTGAAACATATGTTTTCGGAATGTTTTCTATTAAAGTGTTTTTGAATCAAATCCAGAAATTCTTAGAATTATTATATCATATTTTGAGATCTCGTCTTATGCTTTTGGCTACACTTAAATTATAGATGGAGGTCTATCGGATAACGATGGTATGAGATTATATACATATTTTAGTTAAGCCAACAGTGCGGGCTGTGATGACATTTAATCTGCAAAACGCACTTGTTCCTAGGCTTATTGATAAACAGGTATTACCTGTGAGGTAATAAAAACAAAGTATGAGGTGTAATAGGTTACACGCAAAGAGGCATTAGAGGAAATCAAAACGGGTATTGAATAAACAATAAACGAATACTATACAATCAGTCGTCGATGAATACACAAGTGGGACGAAGCGCTAATATGATGTAATACTTAGAAATTTGAATTCGACCAAGTCTAAATGTAGCCCTTTATATTTTTCACCAGAATAAATCCCGCAACCTCTCCAAGATCTACCGTAAATAATTACTTATTTATTTTTAGTCCAGATAAGGGATTGTATTTACAGCTGTAGCGGTATCAACAACTAGACGAAATAATCTACGCGTGTCTAGCTACACTGATTAGACGATCACGGCCATATAAAAGATGAAGAATGAAAGCGAGAAAGATAGACTAGGGGATCGCAATAGACAGTTGACAATGGAGCAGCAGAGAGTTATACTAAAGAAAAGAAACAAGCGAAGAAAAATTTAGATGGTGCATACATGGTTGTTGCTTGACGATATAAAAAGAAATAGAATGAAATAAGTAATGAACGCGCAAACAACTAAATAATAAAGGGTGTTGCAAAAAGCTCACATATAAAGATTTTAATCAATTGTAATTGTAGTGTATCTCCTCTTTGGCGCCAGTGACAAGTCACTTTCAACGTGGGGGCATATATGAAGCCGAGGGCTACGGTCCGGTGCGGGCGTTGAAAGAGAGGACAAAAATAAAACCGGAAAATACAAAACAAAAGGCTAGATAGTATAAGGACGGCAAAGAAAATAGTACCGGAAAACAAAGGAGAAAGAGAAAGAGGCAATAACGGAAATTGTTTTTAGTGTTATGAATTTGTTAATTACGATTATGTACTGTTTAAGTGGAACTAAAAGAAAAAGAAAATAACAAGCCGCACGTGCGTGGTCTCCCTTTGTATGTGACTCGATGTGGCGAGTGTAAAATGCAATAAATTTGGGCAATTATGGGCATTTTTACCCCCCTTTGACCCCCCGGGGTCGCGAACCAGAATATTTCTGAGGTCAAGGATGCTGATTTTATATCCAGAACAATTGCCTCTACATTTTGTCCAAGTTTCAGGAAAGTTGAATAGATGGATTAAACGTTATGGGAGAAAAAAGTTTATTTGTTTCTATTTTGGGGGCTTTTGACCCCCTGGAAGCGCGAACCAGATGTTTTCCAACGTACGCGATACTTATTTTCTATTAGGAACAATTGCCTCCACATTTTGACCAAGTTTCAGAGTAATTGAATGGATAGATGAAAAGTTATGGGGCAAAAATATCTTTTTTTGCCATACTGGGGCCTTTTGACCCCATGGGGCGCTAACCAGATTTTTTCTAAAAAAATCGGAGAATATCACTTTCTAACCTGAACAAAGGTACAACTTCATGCAAAATTTCAGAGAAATTCAATGGATGGTTGCGGAGAAAACCCGGACGGACAGACGGACGGACGGACATGCCTCAAAACATAAGTCCACCGATATTATAAATCGGGGGGCCAACAAGAAAAACACTGTGTAACTAATATGAGAGGGGTATCGATAAACTTATTAAAGAAAAAAGAAAGAGAAAGCACATTGTTATATTCCATACAGTGTATTGATAAACATATTTCGAAGGAAAAAAAGAAGAGGAGAAATTAAAGAGAAAAGGGAGATATAGAAAGAGCGATTAGACCGTGTTTTATTAACTGTTCCAAATTTAGACTAAAAACAGAATGAAAAAGACAGAAAGAAAATTTAAATCCAAAACAGAAAGAAAGACACACATGCACATACATGAACTCAAAAGAGAGACTCAGAACAGATCACTTTGCCGAAACTTAACTTTGTGGATTTTGTCTGGTTTTTACTTTGTATCCTACAACCCATTATCTTTTCATGTTCTGTATGCTAGAAAAGGAATAGATGGCACTGAGTGGCGTGAAGGAGGACACAGTCACGGAAAGGGTCGAAGATCAGAAAAAAAATGAGTTTATCTGGAGAGGAGTTTTCGTACTGCGTAATGTATTATGTGTTAGCGGATTCAGAGATAAAAAAAATAAAGAGACAGAGTGAGTACGCGAGAAAAGAGATTGTCATGTCTTCTTTAGAGTTGAAATTATGATACGATAGAGAGAGAGATAGATAGGGAGAGAGAGGGAGAGAGAGGGGCAGAGGGAGAGTGGGATAAAGAAAAAGTGGTCGAGAACTTACAGTCTAATCGTGATTTTTCTGTCTTGTACTTTGCATTAGGGAAGAGAGAGCTGGAATGGTTGATGTGTGATTAATTTTAGCAGGGGTGGTGGAAAGACGAACGATAAAGTGGGTTAGTATTTATTGAACATTTTAGCTTTCTATAAGAACAGAAAAGTAAATAAAAACTGCTCATGCGATTTTATGAGGGGGTAAGGACAGAACGGAGGAAAAGTAGTGTATTTATGTAACTATGGATAGAGTGAGAGCAGGGGGTGAACTTGGTTTAGTAATCTGATGTGTATCGGTGTGATGCTTGAAGTAATATGTCATCCATTTGCTTTACAGTGTAGTTAGAGCCAGGGGTTGGGTTAGTTGTGCAGAATTCGCAACAGTCTCCTCCGAAAAAGAAGATTGAGAGTTATATTGATGTATGGTTTTCTTTTGGGGGGAAATTTGTACCAGGAGTGTTAAGATGTTAAGAACCTAGCGTCTAGATGTAGTAAGTGTTTATAAGGCGGTACCTTATGTAAACTTCGTGGGTTGACAATATAAAACAACACATTCAGAGTTAGGGTTTCGGCTTTTGTTCCCGCTATATTGCCGTGAGACGCATGCAATCGGTTAAATATTTATGTATTAAATGCTTAAGGCTTGTATACAGATGCCCCGTATGGCAAATGTTCAGGCCGTAATGAGACAATAGAAGTTTTTTTTTTACTATTCTGTGTTTGATGCTTGGGAGAGAAAAGTTCTCTTCAGTAAATTTGCGCAATGAAACAAAAGCAAATGGCGCCTCGTCATCAAATATGAAATAAAGTGACCATGTGACCGATACCAAGCGTAAGACGAATATACTTAAATCTCAGAAAAAATGTCATGTGGAGCCGATGTGGAATTCCGGCCGAAAGAAAATCTTGGAGAATAGTGGTAATGATGACCAGCTCTGTTTACTTCCTAGTAGTGATGAATGGAGTACTAACCTAGATTTGAAGATTTGCGTTGAATTAATATAAAGTTGTTTTGTGGTTTAAAAGAAGAAGATATGTTACATTATGCATGTACGTATGTCGGATAGCGAGTACAAAGGCCGGTATGGATGTTTTAGTCGGGAAAATGAGTTAAACAGAAAGAGATATTACATATAATTCATGTGATGGCATCATGGACGTCCAATTAACAAAGACCAAAGAATTTAGAATCAGTTTTCGATGGAAACACAAACGTACTATTTAAGAATTTCTGTTTGAGATAAACTCCTCTATTTATAACCGTAGCGGGTGCTAAACACAAGAAAGAAAAATAACCGTGTGCCTAGCTACACTGAGAAGACGATCACGGCGATATAATAAATGAAAAAATATATAAAAAAAGAAAAAATGGAAAAAATGAAAGAACACGCTAATAACTATAAGAATCAAGTGAGCACACAATAGCTAACGTATGGAGATCATGATTAAGGGGTATCGTATTACTACTTCGTCAACTTTTTTGATAACTTAAAGAAATACATATCTATATATATATATATATATATATATATATATATATATATATATATATATATAATTATGTTCTTTAAATAACGATACATTAAACAGTATTTTGCGTGTACCTTAGTGCCATTGATCTGTTCATACCGCACATTGTGTGAAATCCATTGGACGAAACAGATCAACTCGTTAGCATTTTTCTACTGTCGAAAACTGAGAAACAGCTGTGATTCAAAAAATTAAGTTGGTTGTACAACTATCACTCTATCAAGATGTCGCGCTATGCATCTATCAGACATCAAAACAATAGCCCATTACCTAAAACTAAACATTCATGCTTTTCCTGTTTATTCTCCTAGGTAATACCACTATGCTAGAATATTATAATTATAAACTAAAACTACTCATTGTAGAAGTCTTACACATAAAATACACAAAACAGTCATTAATATAAGTCATTTCCAAGAGAGTGAAAACTTAATATACTGTCCTTAATAATGCTAATGATCCATCAATACGACAACTAATCTTAACAATCGTGCCACAATCTGAACTAAAATATGCAAAAGCTTTACTTGATACACAACTGCGATGCTGGTGCTAGAGCAAACCGATATACTAGAGTCAACACCCACAAATGCTAGTTCTCCATCCAATCTCAGCTTGAAATCCGAACACACATAAAGCAAAGTGAAATAATCAAACATATAATATGCAGACATAATGTGAATTATAGAATTTGTATGTTATCCAATTGAGTGAATTTATGTGGACCCATTATTTTGTTGTTGTACACTTGGGCATTTAGTGGAGGCGACCGAAATTATACTATACTCCGAAAAAAAATAAACATGAACATTCAAAGCTTATATATATTTATTTTGTACGTGTATATTTCTGGTTAATATATGTGTATATGTATATGTATATGTATATATATATATATATATATATATATATATATATATATATATATATATATATATATATATTTATATATTCTATTGATGATCTTTTATTAAATATGGAATCTTTATTCTTGTTCATAACTTTCATCTCTAGAATTGATTGATCTATTCAATATATCGAGCTTTATATCATCACGATGGATTATTATTAAACGATAATACATGTATTTTTTAATTAAATTCAACATGTTAATATATATATATATATATATATATATATATATATATATATATATATATATATATATATATATACCAGAAAAACTGTGGGTCGTTTATTGTTTGATTCAATAAAAGTAAGTTTGCAAAGACGAGTATTTTTTTTTAAATAAAAAGAAAAGAATTAAGAAAACAGTCTCTTCTGCTTAGCTATGCATCCGTCCATTCATCACACACGGTATCTGTCTTTCTCTCTCTCTCTCTCTCTCTCTCTCTCTCTCTTATTCATTATATGTCTTTTTTTAAACCGGTTTAAGATGAATAGTACTCCTATTTTTTAGGATAGTTCCTTCTCTGTGTGATGGACTATTAGAATAGTGTGTTATCGATAGTTTTATTTCATGTGATTACATTATTTGAAATATATTATTGGAAAGCAGCGTAAAACAAACCGAACAACCCAGTTGAGGAGACGGCAAACATGAGTAACGTAGCATGTTTATAAATTGCAGAAGGGCATGCTGGAGACGGCAGACCTGAAACTGGCAAATATTTCGCTCAGAATAAATACTTTAAGAAATTTAACTTTTAATATCTTTCTGGATATTAGATTCCATGTTTGATTGAGAGCTACTTCAAACTTTGCAAATGTAATGTTCATCTCAGGCGGTATGTCAGATAGTAAGTTAATAAATACAAAAAAAAACACAAAAAAAAGAATAATTAAATTTGCAATTTAATTTCTGCCACAAACAGATGCTGCTATCTGATGAGAAACTTCCAAAAATGTAAGAAAAAATGTTTAACTTTCATTTCAATTTCCTTATCAAATACATTGTCAATGATGATGTTTTTACGGTTGAAATCATTGACTTTTTAAATTTTCTAACAACATATGTTATAATTCACCAAACCCTTATTTGTTTTGTAATTAAAACTAGTATTCGTTATTATTTTACTTAATGAAAACAATTTTTTAGTTTACTTTAAATGCTCTTACATAAAGAGTTAGTATCTTTGCTAATATTGTTTATAATGTGATCTATTTTATTCATGAATATAAAAGGAGTATTAGCATCAGGTTCTTGGACCCGATGTTGTCGATATTAATAATTAAAATAATACAATCCATTCGCAGGCACACCATTCGCGGTTTCACAAATTCGCGGATGTTTATCATAAGCATTGACTTAATATTTTCTTAACCGTTTATACATCCTGGGTGACTCACGTTGTGTTCTAAGTGATATCTATAAATATTCTAGCAGAATGGACAAAGGCGGTCTGCCTTGTTTCTGTCGGTTTCCAAGGCAGATGGGCATTTAGGCCTAAAGCAGATAGGCCTTAAGCTGATGGACTGATTGTGCACGATTGGAGTAAATGTTTTTTTCTTCATGTGCAGGCTTGTCATTGAGCAGAGACATACATTAAAGCACAGCATTTAGACAACGACAACATGTAGACGATCACGACGTATGAAGTGTACACACACAAACGCAGCTTCACAATACTCAATCATGCGAATTATGCTTTTCATTAAACTTAAATCAAACGAACATCAGAACGCACATCAGCCGAAATGTTGTACCTATATAATTACTGATGTAGATTTAGTGAAGCTATGCCAAAGCTCTTACACAAGTTCGTATTCTTTTAAAAAATGATAATACACATTTATCATGATATTTTATAGGGTATTCAAGAAGATGGTACTAAAGGAGATCATCAAAATACCTACTACGATATTGGATACTAAATATTTTAAGAAGAGCATTTATAGTAGATATTGTAAAGCTCAAACAAAAGTAGTGTTCAAAACTGAACATAGTAATTAAGTTATTTACTTAACTAGCGGGACCCGTGTAAATTACACGGAATTTTTAAATTTTAAAATTTTTATCTTTACTTACACCGTGTTGTGTTCGTTTTTTTTTTTTAATCATTTCTTGAAAATAAAACTGAAAAAAGTGACGAAGTTATCGTCTGCCACACTGACCCTAACTCTAACGACGGTGTCAAAGTTAGCGCGGGTCCTAATGTAACAATACACCCTCTATTTGTTAGTTACACTTCCTTTATTATGAGCCCCCCTTCTAGATAAGAGTGAAATATTTTTTTTAATGGTAACTCGTGTACAATCTACTAAAAATAAAATTGATATGCCATCCGTTCAAAAAAAAAAATAAAAATAATAATACTGGCCCTCTCTACAACCAAAAGAAAACGTAAATAAACAATGCCCTTAAAAACGCCAAAATAAAAAACAAAAAATAGTTTTAAGTTTAAAGCAACACAAAAAAGTACTTTTTAACCAGGTGAGTCGCATACAAAGATTCGGAAGGTCGTTGCTTTCGATGTAAGCATGACACACAAAATCACACACGCTATTGTATTAATATGTGTCTTCCCGGTCGTCCCCTCCCTACCTCTCTTCCTCTTAAAATGTAGAAAAAAAATCTTAGAGGTTGGTTGGGATCGAACTATAAACCAGTAGGGCAGAAGTCAAAATATACTACGTCGCTAACCGTTACGCCAGAGGGAAAAACTTCAAAACGGTTTGAAAATAAAGCGACTTGACTGTTTTTTAAATCTAGGTGCGGCACGCATGCGCAGAGCTTTTGCCGGAAGCGTGACACACGAACACACACGCTATCGTATTAATATATAGATATGGCTAACAAAGTGTCAAGTTTCTGTTTAACCTACCTTTTAAAAAATAATTTCGAGATTCATGTACTTTAGCTTAACAAGCGGAGTTACGGTATACAGAAGCACATTTTAATTTATATATGTATATTTCCACATGGCAGATATACACCGCCATATACACCCTCCATTCACCATTTAGGTTAAAGCCACAATAAAGCTACATGTGAGATTTAAAAGATGAAAACGTTTTTGTAAGAAAAAAAATGTAAAACACTTTTCAAAGTTTTTCAATATATGTTAAGCTTCTTTCAAAAATATTTCAAGCACACTTTTATGAAATCACAGTGTTGTTCGAGTGTCTGATGAGAAAAATATTTTGAAAAAAACTAGGTGCACTGGAAAAGAGACACTTAGTTGAGCCTATTGAGAAAATAAAGAAAGATATATGTTCAGTTTTAATAATTATATATATATATATATATATATATATATATATATATATATATATATAAATATATATATATATATATATATATATATATATATATATAAAGTGTTCGAATAGAAACAGCGATAAACGCCATTTTAAAAATTACGAAACTGTTCCTACAAATAGTGTTGCATTTCAACACTCGACACAACCATTAAAGTATGTGTTATATAATATGATACTGAAATAATTAATGTTAGATTTCAATTTAAATCAGCTTTCATTTAGTGTCTTGATTATATATATTAGTGTTTTTATCGTTTAAGCTCTCAATTTAAACGAATTGGATTTATCGAGTTTTGCGTTCGAACTCTTCATATATATATATATATATATATATATATATATATATATATATATATATAACTTCTTTGTAATATAGTAGGAAAAATCCCAGCAGAGTGCTCGATTAATTAAGAATTAAAGTTAAAAATTAAGAGCATAATATTTATTTATTTAGTACTGAAAAATTAGTACAACATTCGTACCGTCGGTTTCAAGCTCAGAAAGTCTTAGCCATCTGAGAGAGCCGGATGGCTAAAACTTTCCGAGATTGAAACCGATGGTACAGATGTTGTACTAATTTTTCTGTACCAACATAAATATATATATATATATATATATATATATATATATATAACGAGAAAGAGGATGTATGTGGGGCTAGAGAGAGATGTGAGTCTCTTTTTTTATTTGTGAATTATTCAGCGGTGTTGACTTATCCAATTCTACTTTTGCAATATGCCGATATAATTAGTTGTATTATTATTTAAATTGCATAGATTCTCATATCTATTTTTAGCTAGAGAAGTTGTCTTGGTCACCCAGACAATCTCCCTACTGATATGGTAATCTAATAAATCCAAGCCGTCACACCATTCAATTCTTACGTCACTTGAAATGTACATACTGCTTCTAATAACTGATCAAACAAAATCATAGTTTTCATTTTCTGCTTGTTCCCATCCATAGCCATGGCGAAATTTGGACAATTTCTGGCAAATCAAAATTAATATCTCTATGATTTTTCTGCATTGTTTCTTCATGCTAAGAAAGTCTTCAATAAAAGACGAAACGTTGATGAATACATAAATAATATAGTTTTTGGCATTTTCATTTTCATTTTCCATATACATATATATAGAGAAAGAGAGAGAGAGAAAAAAAGAGAGATAGATAGATAGAGAGAGA
>OY744553.1:33381091-33388591 GCA_963556195.1 Sepiola atlantica
AAATAAAATATTAAATATTATAACTAAACCCTCCTTCCAAGTTGATGATATCCTTATTTTAGCAGACAGAAATGATGAGATAAAAAAAAACTACAATACATTTTTTAAAACGACTCCGAACTTAAATTTACCCATGAACTTAATGTTAATAACAACATTTGTTTTTTATGTTCTCATTGATACTAACAATTTCACCTTATTACATCTCCCTATAAAAGACCTTCCCCTATTAATACATGCATTTTAAGTCATAAAAATGAATGCCCATATCTATATAAAATTGCAATGATTAAAAATATATATTAACCGTGCAAAGCTACTCTCTCCAACCAAACAAATATTCCTTAACGAATGAACAGACATTAAGGAAGTCTTAATTAAAAATCAAATTCATGATTAGTTCGTAGACGAACAAATGATTTGAAACTTAGACAACAATAACAATAATCAGCTAAATAATTTCTACTATATTAATATATTCTACTGTAACCAAATGCACTCGAACTTTAAAAGAAAGAATATGGAGAAAAAAAACTCACCGAATTTACATAAAACAATTTGACCGAAACACTAAATGACCATTCGGAAAATTAAAAAAAAAGTATTAGCAAGCTAAAACACTCCGTGTTATTTAATTATGTTTGCCTAAAGCTATATACATATATATATATATATATATATATATATATATATATATATATATATATATATATATATATAAATATATATATACACATACATGTATATATATACATGTATATATATATATATATATATATATATATATATATATGTATATATATACATGTATATATATATATGTATATACACGTATATATATATATATGTATATATATATACATGTACATATATATATGTATATATATACATATAAATATATATACATATATGTATATATATATACATGTATTTACATATATATATATATATATGTATATATATACATGTATATATATGTATATACAAGTATATATACATGTATATATATACATGTACATATATATATATATATGTATATATATACATGTATATATATGTATATACAAGTATATATATATGATATATATACATGTACATATATATATATATATATATATATATTTATATATATATGTATATTTATATATATATATATATATATATATATTTATATATATATATATATATATATATATATACTTTAACTATGATAAACTAGCTATTGTATTCTTTTTGTTATCCATAAGCAATTCTAAAGTTTAGTAAAGTAAAAGTATATCGTAATTAGTAAACGTGTTCTTACCATTAGGTGATTGCATTCACTTTCTTGAAGAAGGGGCACTTCCTACTATCTTAGTATAATACCCATGTTATAGATTTAAACATACGCGATTACCTGGTACAGCTTGAATAGGTGTTGTTTGTGCCTGTCGTGGATACGTCATTTACACTCAGTCCGACCGTGGGTTTCCTCCAGTTTTGGCAGGCCCAGCCTTTTTAACTTATCGCTCACAATCGCTTAATATTTAGTTACTCGACTGGGGCTACGATATCGTGCATGCAGACGACGTTGCTTAGGTATTTTTTTATGTCCTTGCTAAATGACTGAAGCTGTCATACTTGGGTATGTAGATGCCTGTACGTGCCTGAGCAGCCCTAGCTCTGGCATGTCTCAGTTACCTTCTATCTGAGAATGGATACCTTTATTTTTAATCGACTCAGGTGTTAGTTCGGGCTATGCTGACGGGGCTGCTCAATCATTTTTTTGTAGTTCGGAGCGAACTCGACCTATTTAGCCGGATGTTGAGAACCCGACTTGATCCTGTGTCACATTTTGCACATAAATAAACGGTTTAAACTAGGCAAGATTAAAGGACCAAAATACCATATCGCCACTTTAGTGAATATAAATAATTCACATGCACTTATATACAAGATAATAGACGAGACCACATATATTTTTGGTACGCTAGAAATACGCAATTTATTTCTTCTTGCTGAAATGTAAAAAACATTGCATTTCATTTTTTTCTTTTTTCTTTTCTTTCAAAAAAAGAATGTACTTGAATTAAACATTTTGAAAAAGCGTTTTCTAGTACATCGTTCCCGTTTACACCAATTTGCAATAGTGTGAATCAATTAAGTAAAGTGCTTTCCTGTTTTCGCGCCAAAACCTAAACGATACTCTCATGGAAATGCGGACATTAGAATTTTTTTTCCAAACAACGATATTAATTTTATCATCCTTATGTATTTGTTTTTATCATCACGCTTTTTTTCGTTCTTTATTTTAAGCGGAGAATTATCTTTAATGAAGGCTATAAATATTTCAGTGGGAAAGGAAAAAATAAAATTCAATAACTACTTTTGGCGAAGGAATATGCATATTCATTAAGTACACGCTACCTGCTTGTTAACAATAATTACTAAGTGCAATGTATATATAGGTCATCTACAGACCGCTGTTACGTTTTCGTTACGACTGTTCAGTGTAGTTTACATACAAACAGCACAAACACGCCAAAAAATAGAAAACGGAACCTGGTGTATCGTAGTCCGAGAGAGAGAGAGAGAGAGAAAGAGAGAGAGACATAGAAAGAGAGACAGAGAGACAGAGAGACACAAACAGAGACAGAGACAGAGAATTATATATATATATATATATATATATATATATATATATATATATATAAATACAGACCGTCGGAAATTAACTCCCCACACTGAAGATTGCATAAGCATGACACATCGATGTCTTTAGGTAATAAATCATTAATATGTATAAATAAATATGATATAGATAGATAGATAGATAGATAGATAGATAGATAGATAGATAGATAGATAGCCTCGTAATCATTTCTTTACTATTAAGATCTTGAGGATCTAAACCTTGTGTTCGCTTGTTTGTATCCAGGGTGTTCAACTCTGTTAGTGGGGGCATTTTCAGGCCAGGTTTGTCTGATAACTGGAAGATAATATAGGTAAACAAATATCATTGGTAGAAGCCGAACTCACAGCGTTTTTTCTGGTCAGCACTTTCCTAAGTGAGATTAAAGGAAACAAACTCAGGGAAGCTCCTTGGCAGACATTACCATCAGCACTCGCTAAATGACGACGTATCACTTGTTCCATGTTGCGCATGGATATATGCCCATTTGAGGTATTTTCAGTGTTGATGACCAGACCCATCACTGGCATGCTAATGTTTCGGCTTAATGTTCAATTATGTTACCTCTTAATTCATCACCGTCACATAAAAGACGTATTTGTTGTGAAGTGCTTCTACCTTAATCTCCTGTTTTGTCATGCAACCTTATAATATTCTGTTCGTTTTTAGCTCTTTATATAAAACGCTTCAATGCTTTGTTTGGAGCGACTTCCATACAAATATATCTATGAGTAAAATCTATTTTTTACTTTTACTATCTTGAAGATTTTGGATATCAATATTTCGAAGAATAATTTCTGATGACTACACGTGTGTTTAATATGCTTTTCTTGGGAAGCTTTTAAGAGAATCTTATTAATGGATCATAACTGATTATTTTAGAAGATTACCTTTTTCTGACTATGATGTATATCTTCAAATTGCTAGTTCGGTGGACCCTGGCGCGACGCAAAAAATAGATTATCAATTTTTCACTTGGACTGTCCTGGTCCATATATTTTATTACATAAATCACCGAACATCCTTTTTAACGGAATACACCAGCCACCTACATTTATCTATACAACGAGAAATAAAAGGCGAACTTGCATTGCAATTCCATCTGTTTAACCGGGGTAACAACTAGTTTTATCCCAAAACTCCAACCGTTACTTTGTAGTTTAACCTGGTAACCACAGGCCGACATATCGTGACCATATGTCGGCCTGTGGTTACCAGGTTAAACTACAAAGTAACGGTTGGAGTTTTGGGATAAAACTAGTTGTTACCCCGGTTAAACAGATGGAATTGCAATGCAAGTTCGCCTTTTATTTCTCGTTGTATAGATAAATGTAGGTGGCTGGTGTATTCCGTTTAAAAGGATGTTCGGTGATTTATGTAATACAATATGTGTTTAAATAGCTTCATCCCTGATTTTCTTTTGGTTGGGAAAAATAAATACAGGGATCGATATGAGCATGTTTTAAGTTGTTATTTTAATAGTTTATGCACATCACCTCTTTTAGTTTTCGTTAATATCGAAACATAACATACTATTATTTCATGATAAGTTTTATATCCACGGGTATGCATGTTTCTTCTCTGTGAAGACTCATCAATGTAGCTATATAGAGCTGACGCGTCAGCAGCGACACACAAACGTTGGACCTCAGTTACAAATGACTGTACCAATCAAACGTCAATGCGGACACACACACACACATATATATATATATATATATATATATATATATATATATATATATATGTGTGTGTATATATATATATATGTGTATATATATATATATATTTATATATATATATATATATTTATATATATATATATATATTTATATATATATATATATATATATATATATATATTTATATAAGGTAAATTTTTATTTATACAAACATTATTGGTTACATATGTGCATACATGTTTCGGTTGCACTTTTCCAAGAAAGTCAACCTCATCAGACCATGAATCTTTCAGGAATGGATGGATTTGAAGAATTTTCTATCCTGAATAACTCTTTTTGGGGATCTAGCACCTTCTATTTCTTATGAATTAGTATCGGATTACCTATTTCACTAGTTGACTTTTTTTTGCCAGTGGTTGTCCCCTCCCTTTCTTTGATTACTCTTTATGGCGTCTCCATTGCCTTTTCTTGTCCTCATTTTATTGCTCTCGCTTGCCAGTTTAACAGACTCACTCAAGTATAAATATCTTATCTATATATCAAGAGTCACACATATATAAACAAACCCAAACACATCTAAATAAAAAACAGATAAATAAACGGACATTGATATGCATACATATCTAAACATGGACACCTACACAGATTCACTATCAATCAAGCATATATTCAGAATACATACGCGCTTATGAATATATTCTAGATGTATATTCAATAAAAAATAAAGAAATAAGAATATTCTAGACATATATTCAATACATACATCTATACGTCTATACAGACTCAACGTATACAGCTATATGCACCTATACACGTATATCTATACACCCACACACACATATATATATATATATATATATATATATATATACGTATACATACATATTCATGTATACACACGCACCCACACATATACCTGCACATACATACATACACACACATACACATACATATATATACATAGATATATACATATATATATATATATATATATATATATATATATATATATATATATATACACATACACAAACCGTACATGAGCATATTCGTAACATAGATATACACGCATACACCAACTTATACACTTTTAGTATAAATAGTTTCTAAGAATAGTTCCTAAAAATACGTACACATATGCACATATATACATACACACACGCCGACATATATATATATACCAATATGAACACATACACGTGTATATACATATATATACATACACAAACACATATACACACATACACATACATACGTACACACGCATACACACACATATATTCAGGCGCCGACAGTTCACACCTATACATATACACGAATACAAATCCATACATGTACATCCATACCAATGCAAAGCACACACAAATCGATATATACAAGCACATAACTAGAACACACATAAAAGAACAAGACTATGCAAATATACCGACAAATGTATACATGTATATTCATAGTCAGATACACATACCACACACACCACGCATACCTACATAAACATACACACGCACAAGTGCACACACATGCATATATACATACACACACATACACACACACACACATATATATATATATGTATATATATATACATGTGTATATACACACAGACACATACACAAATATAAAGCACACCTGTGCACATAAATATGTGCATTCATCAACGCATACGTACACAAGAAATGAATATCAAAATCGAAACAAAAATAAAAGCAAAAACAAAATGACATAGAAACCACACCCCTTGCCACAATATAGAATATCAGTCGAAATACCTTTACCCATGCACACCTACATATTTCAGTCCAACTATACATACTCACGCATGCACACATATACACACACGTATACTCACCAATATATATCCATACATACCTAAACCATACGATTTCAAAGGTATATATATGTATGCATTATATGTGGCAGTTGTTGGATATAATAATGTTCTCACCGCACACACACAGTAATCGCATGATTGGGTATGCGTGTGTATGCATACATGTGTGTATGTGTACATGTGTATATGTAATTTGAACTGAAATAGATTGAAGCAAAAATGAATGGTTTTGATCGCTAAAATATGTTTGCATACATTTTAATTAATTTTGATTGCATGCACGTCGGTATTTGTGTGCACATACACATATGTGTATACGTGGTCTGCGTGTGTATATATAATAGCATTATATATTACAGTATACTTGTATCTGTAATGGTATATATTTGAAATCGTAGGGTTTAGGTATGTATGGATATATATTGGTGAGCATAAGTGTGTGTATATGTGTGCATGCGTGAGTATGTATAATTGGACTGAAATATGTAGGTGTGCATGGGTAAAGGTATTTCGACTGATATTCTATATTGTGGCAAGGGGTGTGTTTTCATGTCATTTTGTTTTTGCTTTTATTTTTGTTTCGATTTTGATATTCATTTCTTGTGTACGTATGTGTTGATGAATGCACATATTTATGTGCACAGGTGTGCTTTATATTTGTGTATGTGTCTGTGTGTATATACACATATACATATATATGCATATATATATGTGTGTGTGTGTGTATGTATATATGCATGTGTGTGCACTTGTGCGTGTGTATGTTTATGTAGGTATGCGTGGTGTGTGTGTGGTATGTGTATCTGACTATGAATATACATGTATACATTTGCTGGTATATTTGCATAGTCTTGTTCTTTTATGTATGTTCTAGTTATGTGCTTGTATATATCGATTTGTGTGTGCTTTGCATTGGTATGGATGTACATGTATGGATTTGTATTCGTATATATGTATAGGTGTGAACTGTCGGCGCCTGTATATATGGGTGTGTATGCGTGTGTGCGTAAGTATGTATGTGTGTTTGTGTATGTATATATATGTATACACACGTGTATGTGTTCATATTGGTATATATATATATATATATATATATGTCAGCGTGTGTGTATGTATATATGTGCATATGTGTACGTATTTTTAAGAACTATTCTTAGGAACTATTTATACTAAAAGTGTATGGGTGGATGTATGCGTGTATATCTATGTTACGAATATGCTCATGTACGGTTTGTGTATGTATATATATATATATATATATATATATATATATATATATATATATATATATCTGTATATATCTATGTTTATATATG
>OY744553.1:33391091-33421091 GCA_963556195.1 Sepiola atlantica
TACATAATTATTATTAAGCTCCGATTAGTTCACTTATCTAGTGAAATTTAATTCAAGATTCAAGGTTATTAACTTTACTTGCTTCCTTCTTTGTAGGGGATAGGACCACTGCAACACTCTTATAACTTGTGTTTACATTTAAAAATATAAGGCTTATTTCTTCGCATTTGAAAGCGTGTTCGTCACAATTACCTTATGGTAATAATCGGGGTTCATAATAATTTGATCCGGAGTTAGAATTGTCCGACCTGCGGCACGGTTACGTAATTCTATACAAAGGAATGTAGGAACACGTAATATAATGTCTATGCATATTACAAAATATTTATTTATTTTATAATAAGTATACATAATATCTATTTTCTCCTTTTCAGATATATGTATATGAGTGAATATATGCAAAACGAATTCATAATTAAGAATGGTATCTTAAGTATACGTACGTTTACTATGATTTTTACGTTGAAGCTATACACACAAAATCACTTTTAGAATTTTCCCAATAATTTTCGAGAAATGTTCTCCTTTCAACCTTCATGTGTATCTACATAAATACTGGTTTATTCGACTCTGACCAATGGACTAAATCAGATGATTAATTTCAAACTTGGACAGCCCTGGTTGGTCACGCGATTTCGGCTTGTGGTTCCGGGAGGAGACGGGAGTCTTACGTTTGGCGATGTCAGATTTAACTGCTAGATATTCCAGTATGACAGATGAAATGGCAAAAGAAGTTCATCTCCCATTACGGGTTATATATTGACTTCTTAAAATAAGGCTAAAGATAGATTTCCTGTAAAGGATATTTGGTGTCTGATCATGTTAAATAGATGGGACAATAATTAACGGCAAAGGTCAATATTAGCATGTGTTTGTTTGTTTGTTACTTTGTACAACATATCAACACTTTTTGAGTTATTGAATACCATTCCATGAAAAATACCAGTACACTAAAAGCATATGCCCTTAATAGGGTTAAGATGGAAATTCATATACACTAAATGTACAAAAGCAAGGAAATTTCCAAATGTTTATACTTTTATTGTCATTAAGGGTATGACTATATATCAACCAAACCCTTTCATTATCACATCACTACAGTATAAATATATATGCATGAGTGGATGAAGTGTGTGAGGGGCACTGAAGAAAAAATCCTACCAGTAAAATACATAGCCCTGTTGTGCTCGCATACCCTCAATGACAATAAAAGTGTAAACATTTGGGAATTTCCTTGCTTTTGTACATTTAGTGTGTATTAATTTATATCTTAACCCTATTAAGGGCATATAATTTAAGTATACTAGCATGTATCATGGAATGTCACTACTTTTGTAAAGGCTATGCCTCAAGACAATGGTAATTTTAAAGGTTTTTTTGAATTTTCTGGAAAACTAAAGTATATCGTAAACGGAAATTAAAATACCATCATCTAGACTCTAGAACCTCTTTGTCTGCTAAAAATCAGCTCAATTCATCAAATAGTTGATGATATACAGGGGGGGGGGCATACGTACGTGCGTACGTACACACGGATAACACACACTCATGCCTTACCTTTCTGGATCTCTGGGTTTCCTTGACTAATGATGCTGAAATTCTGCACACTTATAGAACCTATTAAATAAAAATGTTGTGCAACGTTTTTACTAATTTGGTTTATTGGTTTTTGAGATATGATTGATCAAAGAAATGAGATTTTCAGCATAGGCCATTCGTGGAATCTACTAATGGATAGAGCGCTCTCGCGCGTCCTTTGAGTGGAAAAAGTGTGTTGTTTATCTTATATTATTAGTGATTATTTTCTGGGTTTGAGGTTCTCAGTTAGTGAACTATCTAAGAACGAGACAGTATGCAATATTGCGTATGGTGAGGAAGTAACTAAAATAGAAGAAGTCAATAGTAAACTTATATGTAATTACCGGTCACGCTCGTCATATTCCTAAATGAATATGCTTTCATATCTATATATGTTTTTACACATGTACACACACATGCATATACGCACACACACACACATATGAATAACACTATTTATTAGAACATACTATCAGTAGAACAAAATACTAAAATGCTGCTTTCCAACTGGCTGTCTTCAAGTCGAATGTAAACAAATACTTGTTGAGCCGTCCTCTTTGATAATCAAATTTTGTCAATTTCGCCTATTGTATCAAATCGTCTCGTGGTGGCATTCAGCGTTCCTTTTCTGTGTATCTACTAAAGTAAACTCCGTTGAATTCACGATTGTGCTCATTAATATGTCACTCTATACGAGATCCATATTTAATTCTGAAGAGACATTTATCCTTAAAATATTGTTCGATGACATTAAGAACAATAAAATGTAATTCGTGTACATTGCTTCCTGAAAAAATGATTTTTATCCGGTCGGATTTATTTTCGTATGCCCGCCCTTTAAATACACGGAGATAGCTTAGTATATGTTCATTACATATTTGTTTCCCTTTATGACGAACAGAAAAAAAAAACAATATTTTTTTTAGAAAAAAAAAGAACGTTACTCTGCATTCGTCAATTAAAGACGTGTTTCGCTTTCTTTCCAAGGAAATAACATTTAGAGAGAAAACTAGAGTAATTTTAAAAAAGAAAAGCAATCAACACTACAATACACTCCCGGGCAACACCTTTTACGTACATTTAGATATGGTTAATGTAAGCGGTTAGAGAGCAAAGTTAGATACTAAAGTTATGTTTACTGCGGGTATAAGACAGTGCCCTATACGTGGTACTCTGGATATAAAATTGTCTCATTCCAGAAGAGTCCAATAAACGAAGACAGAAGACCGAACAAATACTACGCTTTAATCTTATCCCAACGTAAAGAAAAAAAAAATTAAATTTTGATTCGAATTAACATATAATGTTATACAATATTCTTACGCATAAGGTTTACATAGCATTTTTGTTTGACCGGCACGTATAAGTTTGTAATCAAGAGAGGCGCGATAGCGTTCTATCCTTTAATAGATTTACAAAAACGGTCTATGCTGGAAATCTCATTACTTTTGTTCAATCATATCTCAAAAACCAATAAACAAAATTAATTAAAACTTTGCACAAAATGTTTATTTGATAAGTTCTATAAGTGTGTAGAATTTCAGCATCATTAGTCAAGGAAACCCAGAGATCTAGAAAGGTCAGGCATGAGTTTGTGTTATCCGTGTGTACGTACGAACGTATGTGCCCCCTGTATCTCATCAACTGTTTGATGGAGTCAGCTGATTTTTAGCAGAGATAGAGGTTCTAGGGTCTAGTTGATGGCATTTTAATTTCCGTTTACCATATACCTTAGTTTTCCAGAAAATTCCGAAGCACGTTTTAAATGACCATTGTAATAAGGGATAGCTTTTACAAAAGTAGTGACATTCCATGATAAATGCTAGTATACTGAAATCATATGCCCTTAATAGGGTTAAGATGGAAATTTATATACACTAAATGTACAAAAGCAAGGAAATTCTAACATTTTTACACTTTTATTGTCATTAAGGTAAGGCGAGCACAACAAGGCTATGTATTTTACTGGTAGGAATTTTTCTTCAGCGCACCTCACACACTTCATCGACTCATGCATAGAGATTTATACTGTATACCCTTAATGACAATAAAAGTGTAACAATTTGGGAATTTCCTTGCTTTTGTACATTTAGTGTATATGAATTTTCATCTTAACCCTATTAAGGGCATATGATTTCAGTATACTAGCATTTATCATGGAATAGAATATTTGTACTGATGTCAGGATTAAAGCTAATATAGCTGGTTCTAAAGACTTTTATGGTTCAGTGTAAATTACAATTTTTATTAGTCTTTCACGTACATGTTTTAAATTGTCTTTGTTGTTGTGGGGTCAGCTTTAAAATGTGAATAGCCTTTTTAAAAAGGACGGTAATTTTTTTATTTGAAATAACGATTTCGTTAGTATGTTAACATTGATGGGATAAATCAATTTATCGGTCTTTAAATTGTAAAAATATATTCTTAAGACAGTCGAGCATAAGATTAAAGTACTATTTTTCAACTTATAATGCTCATAAATAAAATAGGATTTTTGTAAATAAATAAATATTGAATGTTTCTTTTATATATGTTTGAAATATTCTTCATGTCGTCTTGTTTTTTTTTTAATTCAAATAGGGTTTTCTTTCAACTTACACCTTTAAGTTGATAATATATTCATAAGTGTGTTACACATGAGCATGAATAATATTTTTGTCACACGTAAGTTTGAACTCTTATTATTCAATCGGACACTAATGACTTCTTACACCTCAATCTAGGCAGACCTCGTCATCAACTATGTCAGGAATTTCATGGGCAGGTACACTTTATCTTAGCATGTTGTAGAACTATTCTAGTTATCAAATATGAGACAGGGATGAACACTACAAACAACAAAGTCGATATCCAGATAGGGATTTTGACTAGGCTCAAATTGCAGAGCTAGTGGGTATATTCATATTACACAGACTGAGCAGAATAATTGACCTTAATCAAATAGATTAATATAGAGATGATGATTTAATAATCACCACAGCATCTTTTTAATAAAAACTCGCCATTCGTCAGTCTGCCAGTCAGTCTGTTATTGATAAAGCTGATGAAAATTTATGTCAGCCGGTTACGCCTAAGATTGAAATATTATTTTCTTAAACTGCCATTGTTTAGTTTAATATATCATTGTGTCAGTTGATTACGTATAAGTTGACATTAGTCTTATTAAAAGTCTCATATACTTTAGTTTTTGATTACATCTTGTCAGTCTGTCTGACATAAATTATAGTTTTTTGTTGATCGTTTTGCGATCGATATAAAGTTTTCTTGAATATTGTTACGCTTAAGTTTGAAATATAATGTTTGTTAGTCTGTCACTAGCAAGTTTGAAATATATTTTTTGTTAGTCTGTCACTAGCAAGTTTGAAATATAATTTTTGTAAGTCTGTCACTAGCAAGTTTGAAATATATTTTTTGTTAGTCTGTCACTAGCAAGTTTGAAATATAATTTTTGTTAGTCTGTCACTAGCAAGTTTGAAATATAATTTTTGTTAGTCTGTCACTAGCAAGTTTGAAATATAATTTTTGTTAGTCTGTCACTAGCAAGTTTGAAATATAATTTGTGTTAGTCTGTCACTAGCAAGTTTGAAATATAATTTTTGTTAGTCTGTCACTAGCAAGTTTGAAATATAATTTTTGTTAGTCTGTCACGAGCAAGTTTGAAATATAATTTTTGTTAGTCTGTCACTAGCAAGTTTGAAATATAATTTTTGTTAGTCTGTCACTAGCAAGTTTGAAATATAATTTTTGTTAGTCTGTCACTAGCAAGTTTGAAATATAATTTTTGTTAGTCTGTCACTAGCAAGTTTGAAATATAATTTGTGTTAGTCTGTCACTAGCAAGTTTGAAATAGCGGTACTGGTGCAGCTTTGTATCAAGATAAAATCGGCATTTCCTTCGACGTTTTCCTACTGCTCACTTAAAGAGCCGAAAAGTAAAGAAGGGTTTATCGAATCGGAAGGCGAAAAAAAGCAGACGAATACTTAACTTTTTAATTTATAAAATCGTAAATGAGAAAAAAGGGCAAGAAAATGATTAGCAAACAAATAACTATTACCAAAAGCATCAAAAATAATTAAGGTTACGGTACGTAAAGGGTAGGTTTTAAGGTAAAAAGCGGTTCGGTTTCTGTCTTATTCAAAAGCTGGACCAGTACTGAAAATAAATAATTTAACTTTCTCGTGAAACAAAAAAAAATATAAGAGTTGTTTCATTAATTTTCTTCGTAAACCAAAAAATCATTTTTCATAAAAATGAAAATATGTTGACTGTTTTTCTTGCTTTAAATATAATTTTATGAGTTTTTGGTTGGAAGGCAGCCTTGTTTTTATTTTACTGCCGGTTCGTTTTCATTCGCTTTTCAAACATGTTAACGTAATTCTTCGTCGGAAAATGTCGGTTTTCTCTAGTTCAAAAGCTGCACCAGTACAGAAATAACATGTTTTCGACATATCACGTTTAAATTGAAAACATTATTATTGGGCACGTTCCGTAAACATTTTGAGAAATCTTTAATCCATCGGTGAAAGTTCACACTATTATTTTCACTACTAAATAAAATAGTTTATTTAATAACTTTGGTGCTTCTGTAATAAAAAGCCAAACCCAAGTTGTTATTGTCTTATAGGGTTGAGAGGTAAGTAAGGGGCAGGTGACTCTTACTAAGATTTTCAATCAAGATTTTCTCTGAAATTAGGAACATGGATGTTAACACTTTCAAGTTCGAAGATATAATGTATTTTACCGCAGACAGTTACCGTTAGGGTTCAGGGTTAGGGTTTAGGGTTAGGGTTAGGGTTTATGGTTAGGATTAGGGTTTAGGGTTAGGGTTAGGGTTAGGGTTAGGGTAAGCGTTTAGGGTTAGGGTTATTATTAATTAAATTTATTTAAATTACATTTTATGAAAATATATTGTTTGAAAGCTAGAGCTGTTGTGAAGAGTTACCTGCCCCTTATTTACCTCTCCTACACTAAAAGACAAAAAAATTTTTTTTTTCGGCTTTTTAGTACAGAAGATCCATAACTTTTGTAATTTAATATTTGCGTATTTACTTTTCTTCGAAATCAGTTAAACATTTTTTTTCTCTACCGGTTTTCTTGTCTCAACTTTATTCCCCTTCTTTCTATCATATGACATTTACCATTTTAAATATTTATTTATGTCTGTAAATACATATACATTTGCAGTACACAAACACTGACATGATTTACGAAAAGGTATCTGTCTTCAAGATGCATACAACCACTTGGATATCAATTGTAGCCGGCAACACGGACTTATGAAAGCCGACACGTCAGTTTCTATTTGCATAGTTATTCAAATGAATCCTATTTATTTAGACGATACGAATATACAAAGATCATTGCCAGTTATTTAAATGAGATATCGGAACTGAATTGTAGACATTGAAAGGAAATACCTTTCAAACACTTGGAGTGTTTTTTTCGGATTTTACTAAAATTTACATATTACTACAATGTACTTTGACCACAGAAACATTTTTTAAAAAAAGAAAAAGAAAATTAGAATTGACAAACGGGAAAAATAAAATAAAAATGTTGAGAAAAAAGGGATAAATGAAACGATGAAAGTGGAAAGCCTAAAAGAAAACGAATAAAAATCGAGAAAAAGAGAAAGAAAAGTCGCAAAGAAAAATATAAAAAATGAAGGAAGGAAAAAAATAATACGAAAAGTGAAAATTTGAAGACAGAAAAGAAAGTTAGAATAAAAAAGAAAAAAGGATAAAAAAAAAGAAAACTAAAAAGAAAAGAAACTAAAAAGAAAGAAAACTAAAAAGAAAAGAAACTAAAAAGAAAGAAAACTAAAAAGAAAGGAAACTAAAAAGAAAGAAAACCAAAAAGAAAGGAAACTAGAAAGAAAGGAAACTAAAAAGAAAGGAAACTAAAAAGAAAGGAAACTAAAAAGAAAGAAAACTAAAAAGAAAGCTAACTAAAAAGAAAGAAAACTAAAAAGAAAGGAAACTAAAAAGAAAGGAAACTAAAAAGAAAGAAAACTAAAAAGAAAGAAAACCAAAAAGAAAGGAAACTAAAAAGAAAGAAAACTAAAAAGAAAGAAAACTAAAAAGAAAGGAAACTAAAAAGAAAGAAAACCAAAAAGAAAGGAAACTAAAGAGAAAGGAAACTAAAAAGAAAGACAACTAAAAAGAAAGGAAACTAAAAAGAAAAAAAACTAAAAAGAAAGAAAACCAAAAAGAAAGGAAACTAAAAAGCAAGAGAACTAAAAAGAAAGGAAACTAAAAAGAAAGACAACTAAAAAGAAAGGAATACTATGAAAGTAGAATACCGCCTATTGTGTATTATCTATTAGATTCTGTTGCGGGTCCATGCACATGAATTCTTATGGGAGAATTGAATTTATGCTACGATTATAAGCAACAAGAATACGACTCTCTTGGAGATCCAGCTACGTAACAATCTTATTCCATCTTCCTATATTTTCTTCTGACTACATTTAATAGTATATATGTCTTCATCGGATTTATTTCCCCTTCATTCTTTGGCTTCCGTCTCTCGTGTGGCCGTTAAGACTTTATTATGTTAGCAAATAATTATTTATGCCTGTAAATAAATATACATTTGCAAATCGTGTATGCTCTGCCGAAACGTCAACATAAAAACTGACAAGATTTAGTAAATATAATTTTGCCCCAAATGCATCCAAACACTTGAATATCAATTGAAGACAGCAATACGGACTTATGAAAGACGACATGTCAGTTTCTATTTGCAAAGTTATTCAAATGAACCCTATTTATTTGGACAATACGACTGTATAAAGATCGTTGCCAGCTATTTAAATTAAATATGGGAAAGGAGGTCCAGACATTGCACCGAAATACGTTTCACACACGTGTAGATTGTGTTTGCTATTTTACAAAAAAATTAATGTTCAAACAATGTGGTTGCATCACAAGAAAATAAGAAAAAGAAAAGAAAATGAAAATACGGGAATACTCTTCTTCTTCTTTTTCTTCTTCTTCTTCTTCTTGTTCTTCTTCTTTCGTGTGAATCACGTGATTCTAGTGTTTGTATTAATTTCCCCGATGTTTTTCTAGTTAGAAATCTTTCTGGAAAGACATCGGGTACTTACGGGAAGGACCAGGAGAAGGTTGCTAACCTCCCTAAGTGAAAGTGGTACTGTGGAACAGACTGGATTCGAACTTGGAACACCCATGTCTTCAGTCTGTGTCGATATCAACTTAGCCACCTTCACCTTCCACGGCAATAATTATGAAAAAGCAGAACGAATGTAATTAATAAAACAGAATAAGTAGAAACAGGTAATGGTTAGGATTTCAATCTTTTAACAAGCCGCGCGTGCGTGGTCCCCCTCTGTGTGACCCGATGTGGCAAGTATAAAATGCAATACATGTGGGCAATTTAGGGCATTTTTGACGCCTCCTTTGACCCCCTGGGGGCGCAAACCAGAATTTTTCTGAGGTCAAGGATGCTCATTTGATATCTAGAACAATTGCCTCTGCATTTTGGTTACAAGAAAATTGAATGGATGGATCAAACGTTATGGGAGAAAAGAGTCATTATTTGCCATTTTGGGGGCATTTTACCCCCTGGGGGCGCGAACCAGATTGTTTCCAAGGTCAGCGATACTTGTTTTCTATAGGAACGATTGCCTCCACATTTTAGACAGGTTTCAGAGAAATTGAATTGATGGGTGAAAAGTTATGGGGCAAACATTTTTTGTTTTTGCCATTTCGGGGCTTTTGACCCCCTGGAAGGCTAACCAGATTGTTTTCCAAAAATCGGAGAATGTCACTTTCTAACCTTACCAAAGTTACAACGTCATGCAAAATTTCAGAGAAATTCAATGGATGGTTGCGGAGAAAAATCCAGACGGACGGACGGACATCCCTCAAAACATAAGTCCTAAAGGGAGTGAGAGAGAAAAATAAAATAAAAAAAAGATATAGGAAAAACACCCGGAAAAATAAAATATTGACATAAGAAGCGAATTAGAGAAAAGAAAGATGAACAGAAAGAAATACAGAAAGAAAGAAAAACGACAAAACAGAAAGGAATGCTAAAAAAGCAAAAGAAACGTCTATTGTCTATTATTTACATGTATTTTTTTATTTTTTCAGATCTACGTAAGTTCGTTTTTATGGCAGAAATTGCAGTCATGCATCAACCTCTAAGAAACAAGAATACGAATCTCTTGCTGATCCAGCTATATAAGAATCTAATCTCGTCTTTCTTACTCAATTTTATAGTATGCGTTTCTATTCCCTTTCCTTCTTTGGCTTCCCCCTTTCGTGTGACCGTTAACATTTTATTATTACGTCAGCAAATAATTATTTATACCTGTAAATAAATATACATTTGCAAATCGTGTCTGTTCTTCCGAAACATCAGCACAAAAACTGACAAGATTTAGTAAATATTATTTGGCTTCAAAATGCATCCAAACACTTGAATATCAATTGAAGACGGCAATACGGACTTATAAAAGCCGACATGTCAGTTTCTATTTGCATAGTTATTCAAATGAATCCTATTTATTTGGACGGTAGGAATATATAATGATGACTGCCAGTTATTCAAAATCGGAAACGAATTGCATAGATTGAAGAGAGATACATTTCAAACACATAGTGTGTGTGTTTAGGTGCTTACGAAAGGTTAACTGTTCCTACAATGTTCTTAGGTTATAGTAAATAATAAAAAAGTGACACATGGAAAGAAAAAGAGAACATCAATATGGGACAATGAAGGCTATAATTATTTACTAGTCTTTTCCTTTTCTTTCTATACGCTAAAATATTATTTAAATAAGAAATAAGGCTATAGAAAGAAACAGAAACAATAGTAAAAATGTTTATTATTATATATAAGAAAACAGAAAAAAGAAAGAAATGACGAGAAGATAGAAGTACGTAAAGCAACAACGAAAAAATAATGAAAAAATACAGAATTCGATAGTAAAAAAAGGAACACATTGAAAAGATGAGCATAATTAAAGAAGAAAAGAAAGCAAATTAGACAAAAAATATATAAACAGAAAATAAGAAACACAGGACAATAAATAAAGAATGAAATAGTAAGTAAGGCGGGAACTACGAACTATGAGTATAATTCTTTAAACTAAAAATGAGAGGGATCATGAGAAGGTAAATAAAAAGAGAATTTAAATGCGGGAACAATGCAGACAGAAAAAAGAAAAAGAAAAAGAAATAAAACATAAACAAAAGTAAACAAAGATAAACAAGATTAGAAGGATCGTTTATGAGAAAAACATACAAAAAATTAAAAGAAAAAATAAACATAAACAAAAGGAAACAAAGATAAACAAGATTAGTAAAATTGTTTATGGGAAAAACATGCAAAAAAGGAAAAGTAAAAGAAATAAAACATAAACAAAAAGAAACAAAGATACACAAGATTAGTAGAATTGTTCATGAGAAAAACATACAAACATGAAAAGAAATAGAAATAAAACATAAACAAAAAGTAACAAAGATAAACAAGATTTGTAGGATCGTTCATGAGAAAAAACATACAAAAAATGAAAAGATAAATAAATAAAACATGAACAAAAAGCAAACAAAGATAAACAAGTTTAGTAGGATTGTTCATGAGAAAAACATACACAAAATCAAAAGAAATGAAACATGAACAAAAGTAAACAAAGATTAACAAGATATGTAGGATCGTTTAGGAGAAAAAACATACAAAAAATGAAAAGAAAAAGAAATAAAACATAAACAAAAGGAAACAAAAATAAGCAAATTAGTAGAATCGTTCATGAGAAAACATACAACAAATGAAAAGAAAAAGGAATAAAACATAAAAAGAAGACAAAGATAAACAAGATTAGTAGAATTGTTCATGAGAAAAAACATACAAAAAATTAAAAGACAAATAAATAAAACATAAACAAAAGGAAACAAAGATAAACAAGATTAGTAAAATTGTTGATGTGAAAAACATAGAAAGAATGACAAGAAAAAGGAATAAAATATAAACAAAAGTAACCAAACATAAACAAGATTAGAAGGACTGTCAATGAGAAAAAAAAACATAAAAAAATGAAAAGAAAAAGGTATAAAACATAAGCAAAAGAAAACAAAGATAAACAAGATTAGTAAAATTGTTTATGAGAAAAAACATACACAAAATGAAACGAAAAAGGAATAAAACATAAAAAAGGAAACAAGGATAAACAAGATTAGTAGAATTGTTTATGAGAAAACATACAAAAATGAAAAGAAAAAGAAATAAAACATAAACACAATGACACAAAGATACACAAGATTAGTAAAATTGTTCATGAGAGAAAACATACAAACACTAAAAAAAAGGAATAAAACATAAACAAAAGAAAACAAAGATGAAAAAAATAAGTAAAATCGTTCATAGGAAAAAACATACAAAAATGAAAAGAAATAAAACATAAACAAAAGGATCAAAGATAAACAAGATTAGTAGAATTGTTTATGAGAAAAAATATACAAAAAATGAAAAAAAAAACATAAACAAAAGGAAACAAAGATAAACAAGATTAGTAGAATTATTTATGAGAAAAACATACAAAAAATGAAAAAAGAAATAAAACATAAACAAAATGAAAACAAAGATAAACAAGAGTAGAAGGATCGTTTATGAGAAAAACATACACAGATGAAAAAGAAAAAGAAATAAATTATAAGCAAAAGGAAACAAAGATAAACAAGATTAGTAGAATTGTTTATGAGAAAAACATACAAAAATGAAAAAAAGAAATAAAACATGAACAAAAAGGAAACAAAGATAAACAAGATTAATAACATTGTTTATGAGAAAAACATACAAAAATGAAAAGAAAAAGAAATAAAACATAAACAAAAGGAAACAAAGATAAACAAGATTAGTAAAATTGTTTATGAGAAAAAACATACACCAAATTAAAAGAAAAAGAAGTAACACCTAAACAAATGGAAACAAAGATAAACAAGATTTGTAAAATTTCTCATGAGAAAAACATACAAAAAATGAAAAGAAAAAGAAATAAAACATAAACCAAAGGAAACAAAGATAAACAAAAGGAAACAAAGATACGCAAGATTAGTAGAATCGTTCATGAGGAAAAACATACAGAAAATGAAAAGAAAAAGGAATAAAACATAAAAAAGGAAACTAGGATAAGCAAATTTGTAGAATTGTTTATGAGAAAAACATACAAAACATGAAAAAAAAATGAAATACAAGATAAACAAAAGGAAACACAGATAAGCTAGATTAGTAGAATGGTTTATGAGGAAAAAACACATACAATAAATGAGAAATAAATTAAATAAAGACTAAATAAAAGTACAGGAAGAATTAAGAACAGAAGAAAAAAAGAAGAGGAAATAAACAAGAACAATCTATTTATGTCTACTTCTTCCTCTTTTGCTCTTCCTTTTTATCTCCCTTTCTCTCTCTCTCTTTTTCTCTCTCTCTCTGTATTTATATTTCTTTCTACTTATATATTCCCATTTTATATTTATCTTTCATTTCTTTTACTTCTCCCTCTTTCATCACCCTCTCTTTTTCATCTATCTCACCTCCATCTTACTTTCCCTTCCTTTTTATCCCTCTTTCTTCCTTTCTTACTTTCTTTTTATCTCTACTTATATATTTGCGACACCCATTGTTGTAATTGTTTCGAAAGAAACAAGTACGAAAAAAGGGAAAAATGGAAATAGAAGAAGAATAGAGTGGTTATCGAGATGAGGTCACATATAGAAAACGCAATTTCAAATAAAAACTCTTGTTTATACTTACTATTGGGCTATAATTAGTATACACAGGCTATAATTAGTATACACAAAAAAATAAGAACTTTTCTGAGTAGATTTTTAATAAAAAATAAAAAGCAGTTAATCGTATTTTGCCGATCGCTATTGATGTATTACGTGTTAATGTGAGAGAGTGAGTAATTTATCCTGCTTTCCATTGTTCTTCGCTGTTTTGAATGGCATCCGAAATATAAACTAACAAGGATTTTTATTTTGAATAAAAATTCTACTCTATATTTTTTGCTAATTTTTGGTGTAGATACCTATTTTTTTTTGATACATGAAAAAAGAAGAAATGAAAGAAAATATTCATTAAGAGAGAATAAAAGTAAGGAAACACTTAATAAAAGAGGGAAAAAGGGAGAAAGAATAAAACGAAAATAAAGGGAACAAAAAGAGAAAATTAGTATGATCATTTATAAAGAAAAAAGAAGGTAAATGAAAACAAAATCAAGAAGAAAAAATTAAACGAAAAAGGGAACAAAATAGAGGAAAATAAATATAAACATTTATAAGGAAAAAGGAAAACTATAAAGAAAAAAATCCAGCAATCGATTGTATAATAGAGTAGAATAGCATTGAACACCTTTTTTGTACAAGTTCTCTAAAAAATAAAACACCGCAATAACAGCGGTATTTCGCTTCTCGGGATTCTAGGGGAAATCCCGGTTACATGTTCACAATACAAGACTGTCACGTGCAAGGCAAAATAATAATTCACAGGAAATAGGTTGTTTAAATAAATCGTTTCTTGAACGTATGTTAAGACAATGAAACATAGTACATTAATACGTATACAGTGTGTGTGTTGAATGATGGATGATGTGTATATATGTATGTATGTATAATGTGCTAGGAGTTGAAATAGTGCATATGACTGAAACGCACATGGGAAAATATGTTCAATAAAGAAATTGTGTATGTTAAAATAAAATGTTTTGGAGAAGAAATTGTCTCTGTAGGAATATGAATGCGTGTCTGAAGAAAAATCTTTTACCGAGAAAAAAGTGTTTATGAATTTGAACACGTGTGATGTTGTAGGTCAGACAAGGAGACAAGCAGAGTCTCCGATGACTACTGTCTGCCGTGGCCGGAACTAAAAAGAGGTATGTCGGACGTTGTGCACCGGTTTATATAATCAAGAAGAGCATATCACTCTTTGGTCGTCTTCTATCGCCCCATGATGATGAAAAGCGACGCCTACTGGCAAACTGGTGCAATTATGTTTTAGAGAGGGAAATAACTGCTATACGCTACTCATACACACTGTCAATTTGATTAATCTGTCCTGATTTTAAGCCTTGTGCAAGATGTTCATGTGATGGGGAAAGCGTAAATTACTAGAAAAATATTACGGTGCGTAGTTCGAAGCTTGTGACGATGTAGTGAATGCCATCTCTTTTTTCTCATTGAGTGAACGATGCCGTCTTCTTTTACTTATATAAACCTACATGAACTGTACACTGTATGAGGTACCCAAAAGAATTGACTGTTATAAACCATTCGTAAATTAACGAAGATATCTTTAGGGTACCTATTCCAATTTGTGATCTATCGAATCGTTTCTAATCTACCGAGTTGTTTACATTCAAATATACGATAAATCCATTAGTCTTAACTACCCCTAATCCTAACTGTTAGGTTAGTCAGTCAGATTTAGGGTGTACGTGTGTTCATTAGTTATAGTTAGGGCTAGGAGTAATCATTAGAATACTCGTCACAGGACGGGTACAATTATTCCCGGAACAGAATAGGTGTATACCACATTTGTATCTCTTCCGAAGATTTACATAAAGATATATAAAAATACTACAACTGATATATAAAAGTATCATAATACTGTTGTGCTTAATTTATTGCATCATTTTTATCCCAGAAAATGTCTCAAATAAAAGCTTAAGCATAAAGGCTCTAATGTAAAACGTTGTACTTCATCGAAACTTAACCTTAAAATGTAAATGTAATTTATTTGGTTATTTTTGAAAACTATTATTGGCGTTATACTCATAATTTAAGCCCGAAAAGTCTTTACAATACACCAAAGAAACGGAAATGGGAGGAATAGTTATGATTGTCAAAATTTCAAGAAATTCGAAGATCTCAAAATGTCCACGAAAGAATTCAATCCGCCCTTTGCAACTTTTGCATAAGACTACATTAAACGAAATATACCTAACATATAGACCCCTTACGCAGAGCAGCCGCGCTCCAAAATTCATAATGCTCGGTTAATTAGCTTAGGAGTGAATGATGTAATAAAAACATATACACATACGTTATATATAAATGTATTTTTATGCAATTATTTTTATTGGTGATTGCAGCGTTCGTCGTTTTGTTTTGCTGCTTAATACTATTCCGATTGCTTCACTTTCTAAGTGAGTAAGATGCAGAAAATTGCATTATACGTCGCCCTTAACTTAATAGGACGCATTTTTCGTTATATATATATATATATATATATATATATATATATATACACATACGTATTTTTCGTTATATATATACAGGGTGAGCCAAAATAAGGGTCCTATCTTTAAATTTGAATAACTTGAATTTGAATAACTTCCACAGAATAAAAGTTAAACTCACCAAACTTTATGTGTATGAAGACTGACCATTCCGAGATTTTTTGAAATAAACAAAACAAATTTTAGCCGAAAAACACTTCTTAAAACTTACAAAAACTAAAGTATTGTTTTTTACACTGTTTTGAGTTTTTTAAGCAAAAATAATGTCTTTTAAATGAGGGTGCGTTCCTTAGGGCTAATACGGCTCATGCTTGCTTCGGAAGGGGTCCTTTACTTATTCTAAAAAAATTTTTTTTAAAAATCAATAAATAAAAAAGTTATGAATTTTTAAAAATAGGACCCTTATTTTTGCCCTATATATATATATATATATTTATATATATATATATATTAATTTTTTGGGTCAGACAATATATGTTAATTTTATACGTACATAAAAATAATAAATGGCTCACAGCCGTCATCAGCATAGCTAACTTAGAAAAGGATCGAACCATCGATACTAATGTCTATAGTCCAGCTTCTTACCATTGCACCAAGACACCCTGTCTAGAAATATGTACGCTTTTTATCACTTAAATATATAATGTATCTTTATGTAACTATTTTTATTGCTGATTGCAACGTTCGTTGTTTTTTGTTGCTTACTACTTTTAGATTGTTTCACTTCTAGAGTAGTTAAGATGCAGGAAATTGCATTATTAGACGCCCTTAACATTTTAGGACGTGCATTTCGTTAATATATATATATATATATATATAATATATATATATGTATATATATATATATATATATTATAATATAAAATGAGGTAATAAAATAAGGTGTCAATCAAATTTTATTAGAATTCAAAGTTCAAGCAAACTATTCTTAAGTCCTTAGCTCATGAGTTGTCAAAGACAATTCTTCTCTTCAGAGGACGATTACCGCAGTTATACTACTACAGGTAATAAAATTACGCTTTGAAAATATATAAAATTATATACACAAATACACAAAAATACATAACATCAAAACATATCGTCCCAAAAACATACTTTTTGTTGAATCCATATAGTCAACCCAGTTCATGCATATTGAGAAGCATAATCAGGAAAGACAATTACTCCAAGTTACAAACAGCAGTCCAAATACGTTTATATATATATATATATATATATATATATATATATATATATATATATATATAAATTCGAAACGTACATATACGTAACACAGGGGCACGTGTGTTTGGCTTATATATATATAAAGATAGATATATCGCTTCTTTATTTCGGATCCAGTATCCATTGTCTCAATAGAAGAAAATAGTTAATCAAACAGATCGAATCTAGTGTCATGTGTTTCTAATCTAAATTAATCCATTAATTATATATTTGTGAGTTTCATATACTAGAAAATGCATACTCCTTTAATCTCGCCTATTTTTGCTAGGTTTGGCGGATTAGATAATTGTGAACGAACTACATAAAATACGTAGTTCATGAAAAGTAAATTGTTTTGGACTATTAAAATATTTTCCAACGCTGTTGATAATGTTTACCAATTCATGTGTTTGTTTTTCTCATCGCTAAGGTGTTAATTTAAACATGACGTAAATAATAAATTCGATAAATAATTGGGGATGAATGTTCGATTCAATGGTAAACACTGTTAATATCTTTTAATTTATAACCAGGGGACTCTTCACAATCTGAGAATATTTTCTGATGACTAATGCGAGACAAAACTCGAAGAGCCAGGTGTCTGCCCTTCCCTTTCTCGTTTTAATGTCAGTGCTTTCGAAATAGATCTGCATTGCATCGGGCCACGTTTATAATGGCATGATGAGTCATACCACAAAGTAAACACTACCCTATCAACGAAAGAGTAGTTAGATCTCAACCCCTGATCTGACAAATCGACCGACCGGCCTGTTCCAGTCTCCGCCTGAATCCCTATTATCCAAAAGCTCCCTTTTTTTCTTTTTTCTCTGTATGACGTGCATTGATGCACCGACCTGCGCTGCATGCAACTGCGTGCACTAATTCACAAGGTATGTTTGCTTGTGTGTGTATATTAATTGCCTGACGTGTCAATACGCATGCGTGATACAACAGAAATGGTGGACCCCTTACAGACAAGATATATTGTGTTTGTGTGTGCATGCTAAAAGATGCAAGCAGATGTAAAGCTTGACGTGTCTATACGCATGCGTGATGCGAAAAAAATGGCTGCGCACTGATAGACAAGATATATTCACTTTGTGTGTCCATATTAAACTGCGTTATCATCTGTAAAGGCTGGCGTGTCTATACGCATGTGTAATACGACACAAATTGCGGAGAATTACGCACTTTTTCCAACTATTACCGGACCTTCGTTTTACTTTATCGAAATCAGGAATTCCATAGTGTTGCGTCATAATTTTATGCATAGATTGAACTCGGTAGAGTCCGACATAGGCTATTTAAGCCTTTTCAAACTATTATGTATTTTTTTCTTTACAAAACGCATACCAATAACTTGCCTCAAAAATATATTTATATAATCGCTATTTATTCAAATCAAATTCCATAGCTTGAATTACGTCAACATTTTTGTGGTGAAAGACGGTTCATTAGTTACGCAATTCTATCGACCTTCATGACATTATTATTATTAGTAGTAGTAGTAGTAGTAGTAGTAGTAGTATCATTATTATTATTATTATTAGTAGTAGTAGTAGTAGTAGTAGTAGTAGTAGCAGCAGCAGTAGTATTAGTATTGTTTTATAGTATTCTCAACTGTTGGATGTTATTATTTTGAGTTCTCTTTCTGTGAACATCAAGTTAATTCCCTTGTACCTTAGATATTAAAGCTATACCTTAACATTGTTCCTAACAGGTAAGCGTTTTGTAGAATTGGAAAACAAATTGTCTCGTCAAACTGTTTAAGCCATTTATTGTCGCTTTTCGCTATGGTTCCAAGCGTTTCAATTACAACTAGAATCACCTTTACTTCTTTAGATTTTAATAGTCTAACTAGTTCCTATCTTAGGTCTTGATATTTTTTTCGTGTTCTCTCTCCTGCACTCTGGTATCGAAAGGGCAGGCTATATCAATAATTAAGAACGTTCTCTTATTTTTTTTGTTTAGAAAGATTACGTCGGGTTTTGAATGTTCACGAACCTTTTCAGTACGTGTACGCATGCCCCAAAGAAGTTTGACATTGTCGTTCTCGTGTACAACTTCTGGCTTATGTTCATACCACTTCTAATTGTGGTCCAATGCATAAAGTTTGCATATACTCCAATGTAGTACTTGACCGACCATGCCGTGTCTCCATTTATTATACTAGTGTTGTGATAGCATTGAGCCTTCAAATACAATATGCGCTAATATTAATAATAATAATAATACAGATAATAATAATAATGTGTCTGAATTATTGTTATTTTTATTATTATTATCATTATTATTGTTATTATGAAATTATTATTATTATTATTGCAGTGTTACTATTACCATTATTATTATCGTAATTATTATATTTTTATCATTATTATTAAAATAGTATTATAATTGCCTTATTACTATTATCATTATATTTATCATGTTGTTATTACTATTATTATTATATTATTTTTATTATTGTTATTATTATATATTTTTTATTATTATTATATTAGTTTTAGTATTGTTTTAATTAAAGTATTATTGTTATTATTACATATTTATTATTATTATAATATCATTATTATTGTTTTTATTATATTATTGTTATTTAATAATTATCATTATTCTATAAAAATAGAAGACATGACGTTGCTAGTAATTAAATGAGGACCACTACTAAATACTTTTTCGCGACGTCCATAACACCGTACTACTTTCTTTGTTTCTACAATCCACATTCCTCTGTTCTTCCCCCTAAGATCATCGGAAGACGGTGAAATATATGTAATTTCACTAAATATGCGTCTCATACATATACCTTAAATTTAATTAAAACCGGATAAACGTATTTGAAGTTTTAAGGATGTTTTGCCCGCATTGAGTACGTATATGTTAGGCATGTATATATTCGGCACATAGAGGATAACGTATATATTCGGCACATAGAGGATAACGTAGATGTTCGGCACACAGAGGATGACGTAGATGTTCGGCACACAGAGGATAACGTAGATGTTTGGCACATAAAGGTCAACGTAGATATTCGACACATAGAGGATAGCGGAGGTATTCGGCACATAGAGGATGACGTAGATGTTCGGCACATAGAGGATAACGTAAATATTCGGCACATAGAGGATAACGTGAATATTCAGAACATTAAAGATAACGTAGATATTCAGCACATAGAAGATAACGTAGATGTTCGGCACATAAAGGATAACATAGATATTCCGCACATAGAGGATAACTTAGATATTAAGCACATTAAGGATAACGTAGATGTTCGGCACATAGAGGATAACGTAGATATTCAGCCCATAGAGGATAACGTAGATATTCAGCCCATAGAGGATAACGTAGATATTCCGCACATAGAGGATAACTTAGATATTAAGCACATAGAGGATAACGTAGATATTCCGCACATAGAGGATAACTTAGATATTAAGCACATAGAGGATTACGTAGATGGTTGGCAAATATATGATAACGTAGATATTCGGCACATAGAGGATAAGGTAGATATTCCGCACATAGAGGATAAAGTAGATGTTCGGCACATAGAGGATAATGTAGATATTCAGCACATAGAGGATGACGTAGATATTGGGCATATAGAGGTTAACGTAGATGTTCGGCACATAGAGGATAACTTAGATATTCGGCACATAGAGGATAACGTAGATATTCGGCACATAGAGGATAACGTAGATAGTCGGCACATATAGGATAACGTGGATGTTCGGCACATAGTGGATAGCGTAGATGTTCGGCACATAGAGGTTAACGTAGATGTTCGGCACATAGAGGATAACGTAGATATTCGGCACATAGAGGATAACGTAGATATTCGGCACATAGAGAATAACGTAGATGTTCGGCACATAGAGGATAACGTAGATATTCAGCACATAGAGAATAACGTAGATGTTCGGCACATAGAGGATAACGTAGATGTTCGGCACATAAAAGCTAACGTAGAGGTTAGGCACATAGAGGATAACGTAGATGTTCGGCACATAAAAGCTAACGTAGAGGTTAGGCACATAGAGGATAACGTAGATATTCAGCACATTGAAGATAACGTCGATGTTCGGCACATAGAGGATAACGTAGATATTCGGCACATAGAGGATAACGTAGATATTCAGCACATAGAGGATAACGTAGATGTTCGGCACATAGAGGATAACGTAGATGTTCGGCACATAGAGAATAACGTAGATATTCGGCACATAGAGGATAACGTAGATATTCGGCACATAAAGGATTAAGTAGATATTCAGCAGATAGAGGATAATGTAGATGTTCAGCACCTAGAGGATAAGGTAGATATTCAGCACCTGAAGGATAACGTAGATATTCAACAGATAGAGGATAACGTAGATATTCGGGGCCACTTCAATTGTTTTTACTGCAGTATTTTATTCATATGATATCATTTTATCTAAATATGTTATTTAAAAAATGTGGAAGGGAGGTTCCGCCCCCTAACTCTCATAGATTTAAAGGGCACTGAACGATTAGGGAATACTTCTTTTGTATCTTCGATACTATTTAATATCTATGATATAAATGTTATAAAAATAAGATATATTTTAAGTTTTGAGAGGGTTATGCTTCTGAAAGCCCCTCTACGGGGACACTTTCATTGTGTACTCCGTTAAATTTACATCACATAATACACTTTCAGATTTTATGTAGATTCCCTAACATGTATTTTTATAGAGAACACACGGACATTAAACACACACACACATACATACACACATACATACATGGATACACACATAGATACATTAAGTTTTAAATATATATATATATATATATATATATATATATATATATATATATATATATGTATAATACACTAAAGACCTTGCTGTTTGCACACATATATCATTACCTTTCACACGCATAACAAAATGATATCTTCCGATCAACAAAGATTGCAATTAATCGTCTTTCGTGTTTATCAGATGATTCTAGTGTTGGCATTAGTTTCCCCGATGTTTTTCTAGTCAGAAATATTTCTGGAAAGACATCGGGTACTTAATGGAAGGACTACGAGAAGGTTGCCGACATCCCTAAGTGAACGTGGTGCTGTGGAACCGACTGGATTCGAACTTGGAACACCCAGGTCTTCAGTCCGTGTCGATATCCACTTAACCACTGTCACGTTTCAGTGGTTAATTTGGTGTCGCTAAGGTAAACAATTTCGACTTTTACAATTTTAAGTTGAGGTGTTCTGAAATAAAATGTGGACGTTTTTCAGCTATAAATGTACAATTAAACATACATACATTTCAAAATGTGACATTCCTTTTATTGAGTTGAAGAATATTTCGCTCACAATTGTTTTTTACGGTGAGAATGTTTTATGTTTTGAACTGAATTAAATTAGTACTATTAAATAAAAAATAAATTAAAAGATAAATTTTCTACTAATTTATTAAAAACATATTTAGCTGACAATGAACATTTTTTTTACGGAAGAAGAAAGAATTGTGCCTTCTTTATAGTATTGACATAACAGACATTTCTGATGTCAAAAGAAGATTTTTTATTGATTAATGTAGAAAGCACCGTGTAATTGTTGCTGTTGTTGTCGTCATCGTCGTCGTCGTCGCAATAATTCTAATAAAAATATTAATAGCAATAACACGGAATAATAATGATGCATGGTGTTGCAACCAGATAAACTCATACAAGCAAGGAGACCGGATGTCATAATAGTCAACAATAATGAAAAAATCCTTCCAAATCGTAGATTTGGGCGTTCCAGCAGACAACACTGTTAAGATCAATGTGGTAAGAAAAAAACGAAGTAAATACACGGAACTTACTAAAGAATTGTAAGGGGTATGGAGCAGGGAGAAAGTTAATATAATACTAATAATTGTAGGAGCAAGGGAGACAGTCCCCTCCAAAACTTAAAAAACAATTGGGAGAAATTGGAAACAAAGGAATCACTGAGATCATACAAAGGACGGTGATGATGAAAACAACAGCGATCTTTAGGAAAATCCTCAAATATGGAAACCAAGTAGTGTAATCTACTAACGGTTACAAGTCACAATGAATTTACAATAGGAAGAAAACAAAACCACAGGAGAACACCACCAGATGAACCCAAAGAAACAGAAACGGCAAGGAATGTTCATACACTGTCTCCTGCCCCTAACCCGAAAATGATTGGACAAGCCTCAGCAGATAGAACACGAAATTGTCGTGAAGAGTCAAGGAGGATTGGAATACAGAGGAGGGAGAACACGAAGCAGACCTCCGCCGGAAAAAAGTGCAGAGAGTACTGAGACCTTATGGAGGCTTAGTGGCACCCACACCTCAGGGAACACTAATATTGTTCCCAGCGAGAAATTAATGGTTAGCGGCTATTGCGATACCGCAAAGTCATTTGTAATAGTTATCCAAAAGAGGTGGGGAGTACTGGAAATCTTAGGAGGAATGTTATCGCCCAGACACCAAGGAACACCACCAGTTATCATCAGTAAGCAATCAATTACGATGACTTGTGTGAGAATTTCTAGTAAGTAGAAATTATAATAGACAATGCACTACACCTGAAAAACGATACTGACAGCCTCTACGTAACAAGAAACGAGGACGTAGTAGGACTGGTAAGTATAGAAAACTGTGTGGTAAACACAAAAATAATTGGAAAATACATAACTAAGTAAACAGAAAGGTTGATCAATATAGAAAGAGACACCGTCACAATAAACAATTCAGGAAGCAGCGAAACCATAAACATACAGACAAGAAAAAATATTGGAAGATAAACAGCTTCATAGACGTTTCATAAGAATACTAAGAAAAGAAACTCACGTAAACACCTGGACACGCCTAAGAAAAGGACACTTGAACAGAGAAACGCAATCACTACTGACCACTGCAGAAGACAATACGGGCAGACACTACGCATGAAAACGAAGGGGTAATGCGACTAGTATGTATAAAAAAACACTGTGTGGAATACAAAGAATTTGCGTGATGAATACCTACCACCGAACACAGAAAGGTTGAGCAGCGCAGCAATAGGAGCCATCGCAATGAACAACTTGGGGGACACCGACACCAGAAACAATATGGCAAGAAGAGAAAAGAAGAAATAAACAGCTACGTTGACACTTCCTAAGGAGACCAATAAAAGAGACCCACAAACATTCCTGAGTATGGAAATAAAAAGGGCACTTGAAAAGAGAAACGGAATCTCTACTAACAGCTGCTCAGAACAATCGGATTAGGAATATCTTGATTAAAGCTAAAATAGATAAATCATAGGAAAAACAGTAAATGCAGACTGTGCGCTCAAAGAGTCGAAACAGTAAATCACATAAATAGTGAATGCAGCAAACTACCTTCGATAAATACAAGAGCAGACACAACTGCATGGAGAAAGCAGTACACTGCGAAATATGCAAACAACTGCATTTCGGACACGAAGACAAATAGTAAACAGAGAAACCAGATTCAGTACTAGACAACGAAAATCACAAAATCCTCTATGACATGGAGATGTAAATTGATAAACTCATACACGCGAGAAGTCCGGGTGTCATAAGAGTCAACAAGAAGGAAAGAATCCTGCCAAGTCGTAGATTTTGCCATTTCAGCAGATCACAAAATACAAATCAATGAGATAGACAAACGAAGCAAATACACGGAACTTGCCAGAGAATTGAAAGGGATATGTCACATAGAGAAAGTCAATATAATACCAATAATCGTAGGAGCACCAGGAACAGTCGCAGAAACCTGCAAAAAAGAGAGGGTGAAATTGGAATCGGGGGGATTACTGAAACGATACAAAAGACGGCAATGATTAACACCTCTGAAATCTTAAAGAAAATCCTCGAATGCGGAAACCAACCCTCGTAAGCTACGAACGTTAACCACTGACATGCATGTTATAACAGTAAGTAAACAAAATCACAGGAAGAACGCCACCACCTGAACCCGAAGGATATCACCTGCAAGAAGCTTCATGAACTGCGACCACCAAAGGAATGTGAAAGCATCAGTCTCGGCTGGTACATCACAAAATAATAGTGAAGGATCAAAGAGGATGGGAATACTAAGGATGGAGAGTAATAACTAGACACCCACTTCAAGAGTGCAGATAGTACTAGGACTTTGGTGAGGCATAGTGTGCCCCAAATTCCAGAGAAAACCAATGGTTGTTAGCAGCAACAACTCAATGGTAAGCGGCCGTTGCTATACCGCAAAATGATTTGAAATGCTTATCGAAAAGATGTGGAATCACTGACGATGACTTGTTTAAAAACTCATAGTGCATAAATAATAATAATAAAGATAATAATATTAAGCATAATTACATTGATCATTGAAGTTAAGCTTCTTTGAGCATGGTCAGTATCAAGTGAGTGACCATTTGTGAATACCGTGTACTGTATGTGCGCTCCGCTTCTCTCGGCATTGTGTCACGTCGGCCTGGATTTCTCCTTGCCACTTGAATCAAGCTCTGCCGATTCCGGAGAGGTGTAGTTGCTTTGCGCAACACTTGCTTCACAGTTACACGCGCATCCACCCTTACATGGTGTACCCATTATCTCTTAAGACTATACTAAGGCGATGTATATTATTATTTACTCACTAGGAGTTATCACACTGGTCATCGTCAGTGATCGCCCACTGCCGACAACCTGTGGTATTCCCTGGAGTCTGAGTGACAACAAGTCTCCTCAGACTTCCAGTATGCTCCACCTCTTTTCGTTCATCACCGCTGATGACCTTGCGGTAATCGCAACAGCCACTTACCAACGATTTCCCGCTGATAAGGGTCATTGGTCCCCTCTGGGGCTCGAGTGGCAACAAGCCTCCCCAAGGTCCCAGAGCTGTCCGCGCTCTTCCAGTGGAGGTCTGGTTTGCGCTTTCCCTCCTCGACCATCTGTCCATAATTTTCGTGGCGTTAGCCTATGCTTGCGCCTCTCTCGTGCGGTTGTATTATTATTATTATTAGTAGTAGTAGTAGTAGTAGTAGTAGTAGTAGTAGCATATTTATCATTATTATTATTAGTAGTAGTAGTAATATTGATATTATTTTCATTATTATTATTAGTATCATAATTATTATTATCATGATCATTATTATTATAATCATTAATATTATTATTATTATAATTATTATTATCATTATTATTATAATTATGATTATTATTATTATTATTATAAATATTATTATGAATATTATTATCATTATCATTATTATCATCATCATTATCATTTTTATTATTATTATTATTATTATTATTATTTTTATCATTATTATTATTATTATTATTATTATTATTATTATTATTATTATTATTATTATTATTATCATCATCATCATCATCACCTATACTCATTAGGAGTAAGTTTATTGCTTACTGCCTGAGGGGAATGCCGACAGGGCTGCGCAGGCAATTTTCAAACCCCACTTTCCCGACCCGACCTTGGGTCACATCTTACTTGTGGGAGTAAGATAAAAACTGGCCTTGTGCCTTACTCCTGGAGAGGAGTAAATCAATACTCACTAGGAGTTATCACACAATTAATCGGCAATGATTGCTCAGCGTCAACATCTTGTGGTGTTCCCTTGAGTCTTAATAAGAGCAAGCCTCCCCAGATGTCCAGCACTCTCCACTTCTTTTCGATCAAAACCGCAAATGACCTTGCACAAAAGCCGCCTACTGTTGACTTCTCGCTGGCAAACACCATTGGCCTCCTATGGGATTCAGGTGGCAATAATCCTTGATAACGTCCCAGCATTATTATTATTATTATTATTATTATTATTATTATTATTATTATTATTATTATTATTATTATTATTATTATTATTATTATTGTTATTGTTATTATTATTCTTGTTGTTGTTGTTCTCATCATCATCATCCTCATCATCATCATCATCATCATCATCATCATCATCATCATCATTATTATTATTATTATTATTATTATTATTATTATTATTATTATTATTATTATTATTATTAAATATAATGCAAGTGTGAAGTTTATTAATTAACAGCCGATGGTCACAATTTCTTATTTCTGTCAACTATCGCACCCCTAAAAAGAGGTTAATGCCTGAAGCTAATTTAATGCCAACCGAACATATACTGATTACCTTCAAATGAGGTAATAATGCTTAGGAAGGATTACATCGTCACACTAAAACAGCTACAACAATCCACCTCCCCCAACATAGGAAGTAAATCCTGGGAGAATGGTACTATGGCTACAAAACATAATGCACTACCTGTCTGAAATAGTATAGTGTACTATAGTAGACTTCAAATCCAAGTTCACAAAAGTCATAATCCGCCCTAAGATTAATTAAACGCAATTCGTACGCTTGATCAATGACTTATACCACCATAAGGCTCCTCATCTTCCGGCTAACAATCATTCCGCCTCATTAACCCTTATTCTTCAGTGGCCCATAAAGGAGTGGCTTAATAGGGGTGAGGACGCGGTTTGTTCTTGAGTAATACCTATATATTTCAGAAGTTGGGGTCATGTGTGAATTGTTGTTGTAAAGACTATAGATGCGGTTTATCGACAGAAATATATCAGATATATATTTATCAATTTTGTCGGTGTTCTTTTTCTGTAGGTGTGTTTGTCCAGAGGAAATGTATGTAGTGTTTGTCTGTTTTCCGTTGTGAATATTAAAGCTTTGTGGTTAGCGTTGTGGATACAAAAGTTAGGCTGTTTAAATAGTCTGTATGTGTTCACAATGTTGGTGTCTTCATTGACAAGTGTTGATATAATAGTTGAAAGAAAATGTCATAAGAAGTTAATTAATAAATGCGCTTTTTATTATATAAAATATGGACCTGAAAGAAAGAGAACGGGGCAAAATAATGATTAGAGGGAAGAGAAGAAAGTACTTGTTATTTTCTTATTTGCAAAGTTATGAGGGAATTTAAGAAAAAAAGAAAGTTGGAGGAAAAAAAAAACGAAAATATATATTTATCAAAATCTGCATTCCTTTTAGATTTGTTTCTCGATTTTATCAACACTTACATATACCTGAATTTTAAATTCTTATTCACTGGTGGGCAAGGTCGCGGGAGAGCACATATAAATACGCTCACACACACACACAAAAATAACATTAGACATGGTGTTTTAAATATTAAGATAATAACAATCATAAATGCTTTTGAGTGTTTCAAATGATGTCTATCCAATCCTTAAAAAATGTTTGTTAAACCAGTACTCTCGAGCAAGTTTTATAAAATGTGTCTCTTATGATTCTTTAAACTTTCAATGGTAGAACTTATCCAGTAATCATACGGTCTTTCTCAATGTATATAAAGGAATACAGCAAGCAAGCCAATCGATACAACTCATATAGTATGATTGTATATGTCCTCTTCGCTGCCAAAATATTACAGAAATTATTTAATATAGAAAATAATATATACCAAACGCATAACTAAATAAGAAAGAGGTCCCAATAAATATGAGAGGGAAAAGGAAACAAAATGGGTAGAAGTATCTTGTTATATTCATATTTACAAAGCGATAAGAACATTTAGGAAAGAAAAATTTAGGGAAAAACGAAACAAAAATATTTATCGAAATCTGCATTGATTTTATATTTATTTCCCGATGATATCAACACCCGACAATTGAATAACGACATTGTTGAAATGATGTCATCTGTATAGTCGATGCGGTGCAAATGTATGACTCAGAATACGCTTGGGAAAGACAGCACCGCTCCGACCTAAACCCAAACATACCACGGGTAGAAATGGGCGTTTCTCCAGAAAGAATGTCTACACCCCTTACACAACCACCTTATTTTTACATCCGGATTCACTGGTTGGCAAAGTGGAGGGCGACCACACCCGAATATGCTCTTTTATATAAACACCGTATATGATGTTTCGGCACTGTTTCATGCATATCCAGTGAAATGATTCGCACGATCTAATGATAGGGTATGACTCTGCATGGACTTACCTGTTTAGTACGAATGAGTTATAGTTTGGTCGCCTATGAAGCAATCCTCCCAAGCATTATCTCCTCCTATGGCTAAATGATTGGTTTATCTCCAGCCATCTAAGGCGCCTGCACTGAAGAATACTTCTGGGTGAGTTCCTATCTCCACCTAGCTCTACTAGCAGTAGGAATTGGCGTTGTCCCGATAATCTGTTCTCACCCTTTACAGCCTACGCTGTTTTAATATTCAAATACACTGACTGTCTAAAAGAACACCGACGTACATATACACGTCTATCCGCCAATGACAGAGCACATGATCAGTGGGTTTAATACACTTTGTGTTAAGCTTGGGGGTCAGGTTCAACGATTGTCTCATAGTCTTTTGATCGTTCCTCAGAACCTGCTGATCTGGTGTTATATATATATATATATATATATATATATATATATATATATATACATATATACATATATATATATATACATATATACATATATATACATATATATACATATATACATATATATACACATATATATACATATATATATACATATATATGATATATATACATATATATATACATATATATACATATATATACATATATATATACATATATATATATAGATAGATAGATAGATAGATAGATAGATAGATAGATAGATAGATAGATATACGAGGCCTGTTTTACATGTATCGAACTTTAGAAAAAATATTTCAAAAACGTGATAGGATTGGAACTTTACTCCCTTCAGAGTGATCCCCTTGTGCTTGATCACACTTAGCCCACGGATCCATCCGCTGCTGGAAACACCTCTGGAAGTCTTCTTTGGAAATGGTGTTCATCTCCGCCATCGGGTTCCAGATTATCTTTTTTTAGCGCTCTCTTGAACAACAGCTTCACTCCGAGCATTTTTTAGGCCTACAAGAACGCTGCTCACTCTCCGCTAATGTGCGCCCATATTTG
>OY744553.1:33423591-33496091 GCA_963556195.1 Sepiola atlantica
GCTAGTTTATTTACGCATCGTGTTCTTGCATGATAATGCAAGTTTATAAAAATATGAATAAATGTACCAAGCACTGATTTTAAGGCCAGGTATAGAGACCATAATTCATCCTTCAGTAAACCTGTATAATATACACATACAAATAGTCTCTAAAGAAAAACAATTAGCTACCTGTACTGAAATAGAGCATCTTGAAGAAATCCAATATTTCTTCACTACACAACATCATCAATGTTCTTTGTGTTATAAAAATGAGCTATTATTAGATAAACAGCTAGAGATAAACTACTGAATCAAAGAGATGAAATAAGTATTAGCTGTATACACCTCAAACTGTCCATCCGAGATAAATATAGTAACAATCTAGTGAATGTACAATACTATTCTATAAGGACACCTTTAAAACGCTCACTATATAATAGTTGAAACTTCTCCGATTTAGACTGAGACTATAAAACGAGCAGCTTAATTCTTAAGGAAAACAATTGAATTCGGAAACATACCCAAATCAACTGCGAACACTAACGAGTCACTTGCAAGTTGCAAAAGAAATAAATAAAAAAGCATAGAAAAAACACCATCACATGAACCCAAGAGAAGGCGACAGAAACGACAAGAAATGTGTATAAATTGTCTCTCTACCTCCGAAAAAGGCCGATGGAACCAGCGTCGGCATATACCACACAAGATAGTCGCGAAGTTTCAAAGAGGATAGAACGACCGAGGAGAGAAATACAAAGCAGACCGATACTGGAACGGTGCGGAAAATACTAGAACCAGTAGGAGACTTATTGCCATCTTAATCACAGATAAAAAAGATGGCTGTTTCCAGCGAGCAAAATATGGTAAGCGGATGTTGCGATATTACAATAGTATTTGAAATGGTTACCGAAAGAGGTGAACTGTATTGAAAATCTGGGCAGATTTGTTGTCACTCACTCCAGAGAACATCACTGGTTATTATCAGTGAGCAATTACGGATGTTGACCTATGTAGAACTCCTAGTAAGTATTAATTATATATATTGAGGTGTGTATGTATAATTTCAATTAATGCCAAAGGCACTTTCTCCCTCGTCTCTATCTCTCTATCTCTCTCTTGATGTTCCTGCCTCTCTCTTTTTCTGTCTCTTTCTATTCTTATGTATCTGTTTTTCACCATCCAATTAACAGATTGGAAAACAAGAAAATGTTAATCACTAACATAAAAAAGCAACAACAATATTATCATTGCACAGGATCTAGGTTAAAGTCACGTTTGAAGATATTCGTAATTTCTTTTTAGCTATTGATTTCCCGTTAAATTTCCGCACTTTAATTTCGACGATGAAAACGATAGTTGCAAACAATTTTTTTGAATAATCGAAAAGTATAATTCGAAAGACGAATAATGATATTTTAATTGATTTAAACTCTAATTATCCAAGTACGATTTATCTATGTTATTTTTATGATGATAATTGAACTTTAGTTATTCCATCAGTGATTGGGCATTTCATATTCGTTATAATATATATTGGTATATATTAATACTAGCAATAAAACACATGTGACTTGTTATGTTACCTATTGGCCTCGGGTTAATTTTATTGAATTGGTAAAATGTGAGTGTACAAAGCCAGTTAAAATATATTAAAAGTAAAGATAAAAAATAAAGTTCTATATCCTCACTGTATATCATCATCATCATCATCATCATCATCATCATCATCATCATCATCATCATTTGGACTTTGATTACTCCTGGAGGAGGAACTCAGCACTGGGGTTTTTTCCACCTTGTTTTGTACCAAGATAAGCCTTACCATATGGGACCCAGTTGTCTGTCGAGGTCGTCTCTCCAACGGAGTTTTGGTGTTCCTCTTGGTGTTTTTTATTGCTTCGGAGTCTATTCGGTCGCCTTACGTGCCTATGTGTTGTCTATACATCACAAAAGGTGCTATGCTTGTTCAGCCATTAGAATAGTTGTGATGATGTTGTTTATGCCAGTTTTCTCTCTGATCCAAGTGTTTATTTCTTTTCTCGTAGACTGATGCCGAGCATAATGTGTTCTATTTTGTATTGTTCCACTATCAGGATTTCTTTTGTTTCATCATTAAGTGCCCATGTTTGGCTACCATATGTTATACAGACACGATGTAGTCATTACACTTGTTTCGTTTAATGTTTATTGTTGACTTTCTATTGTTCATGATGTTGTCTACTTTGGAAAGTGCTGTCCATCACAGCGCAATTCGCCGTTGGATTTTAGGCATGCTATCAGCGTTGCTTCTCACTATTTTCCCTAAGTTGATTTAGTTTTCAACTATCTTGACAATTTCTCCGTCCATTGTAACTGGTGCTTTTCTGGCATATGTATTGAACATCATCTACATTTTTCTAACGTGTATTGTAAGACCAACGTTATGACAGCCATTGTGAATGTTGGTAAGAATCTCTTCTAATTCTTGGGCTGTGTAGCTTATGACAATTATATCGTCGGAAAATTCTAGATAAGCAATGGATTCTCTGTTTATATTGATACCCTTTCCTTCTATGTAAATTTTATTGATAACCGAATCTTGCAGACAGAGGGAGAGAGAGGGGTGTGTGTGAGTGTATGTGTGTGTGTTGATGTTCAATAACGAATTAAATTGTATTACAGGTTGCGGTGACATTCTTTGTTATGTTTAATAGAAAATTCAAATATGTTAACGTCTATTTGTGTATTACGTTTGACATGAAATAGAGACATACATAATAGGAAAAAGGAAATAAAGTGTAATTGAATCGACAGTGATATAATACTAATAGCATGAGGGTGGTGTGTCAAGCAACATAATATGAAAGAAAGTCAGTAAGAAATAGATCAATGATGATATCTTTATGAATTATTTTTTGGATTTTTTTACATGAGCATTGATAATTTGCTTAATTTGAATTATTTGAACTATTGTTCTCATCTTAGATGTTGTACTGAAAACGTTGGATCCGATGTACCCTCTAAAATACTGAGAATAAGTCATGTGATACTATAGTATATAGGAGAGGAGCGAAGCCCCGACCGATGGGGGGTGGGTAAATGATTAACTAAATCACACAAAGTCGATCGGAAATGGGATTGACAATCAACAAAGAGTAGTCCGTTTCTATTGTTTAGAGGTGAGGGGTTGGAGGTTATCGAAGATAAGATATTTAGAAGTGATAGGGTTTTGCGAAAATTTTGACGACAATAAGTTTGTTTTACGGCAAGTAACGTGTTGCTGCAACAAGTTGACAGATTGTGGCTCAGAGGGAAGAGATTCAGTTTGGATTAAACTCCGAACCAAATGAGAGCTAGCAAAGCAAACGATCAGATGAACTGATCAACCGAGCGACCGTGGTGACCTCGACAGCCAATTTTATCTCTGGTCAATGGAATGTCTACGGTAACGGTTGGGGGTCCTTCGGTATCACACAGAATCAGAGAACAACTGTTTGCAACACAGTGTATATAAGTTGGTGTACTTTCTTGTGAATTGCGTTGCTTCTATTTGTTTTGTGAACCAGTGCTGTGCCCTCGACGATTCGTCAGTGAATAGGCGACCAGGCTAGAACGACAATGAAGACTAGAAGAAGGCCACGAGTGCACGACGTTTAAGTTGACAGTCGTCGAGAGGGGTAGCATGGTTCTACAGTCAAGCATTACAGCAAGCTAAAAGGTCTATAATACTTCCTTAGGTTTACAAATAAAGTATACAATGTAGGTCCATAGTCAGCGACTTAGGTACAGCATGCCATCCGTCGAGCCGATTCCTGGTAGAAGCTGTCTATAGTACTAGCCAATGTATATATAGAATGTTCGTGAAAATTAATTTTGTATCAACACAACTAAATCCAACAACGTTGCTGCGATATGTAGATGACACATACATAATTAGTCCTCATCAGGATGGTGGTTAAGCATGATTAGACCATGTGAACTGTATACCTTCATCTATAAAATTCTCCATAGAAAATAATAATAACTTAATGTTAATTACTCGCACTGATTAGTGATTCAGATCATCCGTATATCGAAAGTCAAATTACACTGGAAAATATAAAAAGATTACTCAAATAATCCATATACTGTAAAGAAAAAATGGTCCATCGCCTACAAAATCGACTAAAAGTAATATGTAGTAACAGAAGTACATACCAAGAGTAGATGGACAGTTTAAGTAAAACCCTCCACCAGAACCATTATCAATAGTGAATGCACACCGCTCCAAGTTATGGAGATACAACATAAAAGGATACCGCAGAAAAATCAGCAGATTTTCTATACTATAGAATAAGTAAACTATTGACATCTGGTCAGTATTCTGGAGCTCCTCAACTCCCCCAAAAAGTTATGATTAAAAAGAGGTGGTATGTAATTCCATGTAAATATGGTCAAATATACAAAGTAATATTTACAGAACACTCGGAAGCCGTAACACGTACAGATATTGAAAAGGCACGTATGCCTTACAAAATATGAATGGAACAGGTAAATCATCTTCCCTAAAAAAAGAAAAATTATAGACATAACCGAACGATTGAGAGTAAGATGGTTTAAAGAAGCAGCACATATGTTGGGTGACAATAACCTTCTAAGTAGACAGCCTATAGAATTTAGCATAACATTGGCACTATTAATACAAAAATAGATTGTATAAACTTATATATATATATATATATATATATATATATATATATATATATATATATATATATATATATAGCATAATATGAAAGGAAATAATAAAATACAGTGCGTATCATATTTTATTTGAATTCAAAATTCAGGCAAAGTATCTCAACGTCCTTAACTCATGAGTTTTCAAAGATAATTCTTCTCCTCAGAGGACCATTACTGCAGTGACGTTACTGCAGGTGATGAAATTACACTTTGAAAATATATAAAAATATATACAAAAATACATAAAAGTACATAACACATCAAATATATTAAGCAAAAAACATACTTATTTGTTAAAGTTATAACATCCATCCAAATCATACAAATTAAAACATATTCAGGAAAGATATACAAGAGGTAGATTGAAGATTGATTTAGGTATTGAGTGACAGTCCAAAAGCGAAAAAATTGAAAGAACTGAAAAACCGAAAAAGTTATCCAGTCGGGAAATGCGTCTCCAATTGATGCAGTAAATTACAGTCAAAAATGCATCCAATGTTTATGTAAATAAATACAATGATAAATTAAGCAAATCAAATAAAAAGTTCAATAAACTGACTTTGTGTTGAAATCATGATGTTCAAAATTCAGGATTCAAATGATTTGATCGGAGTAGAACAAACCCAAATTCGCTGGTTAAATGGAAAATCCGCTAAATCCGATTTGAATAGAATTAAATCAAACTGAGTCAATATACTCGGCAATTTCTTGTTCCGGGTCCGATAAAGATTATTCCAATGAATCAAGTTAAATTTGGAAGTAATATCTCTCCGCCGCAAGCCAAGTATACAGAACTCCTTCTTGCCGATCAGAACGCAATACTAAAGTCGCAGACTGCCTTCATTTTCAAACGATGTTATCTGAGCGGATGTTATATTTCGAAGTTAATAAAGAAAAAAACGTCACCACACACCGACAGATATATTAAATCAATTCAACCTATACCGGATGTTACTTGTCTGGGTCAAATTATATGTCTAGGTAAAACAGGAAGGGGTGTGTAAATTTAGGTCAAATCCTCTTATTGCCCTCCCATTCCACGTAGCAACCCAAAATTGTCTGGCCTAAGCATTAAACAACAAATTTCTCAGATCTTGCCCTATCAAATAATTTAGAAGATTCATGAAATGAATAATTACGAAGTTGTTAAGTAATTATGATTTAATAATTTAATAATTTAATTTAAGATTTAATTTCATCAAATTAAGAAGTTTAAGAAATTTAATTTAAGATTTAATTTTTCCTAATTAAGAAATTATAAAAATAATTAGAGTTTAACAATTTAAATATTTAGACTTTTACAACTTAAAAAAATTAAATGGATATATAGGCATTTTCAGAGTCTAAACCTTTGGGGCAGGGAGGATTTAACGAACACATCTCCAAAACTGAACACCACCGGGCCTGACCCTCACTCAATCAGCTACGGTGGAGTTGGTGTTGGTTTCCACTGTGCATACTTGAATTTCCGCCTATGTCGACATTTGAAGACTTATTCACTTCTAGCATTGATCAGATTTAAACGTGTAGGTGCAGTGGCTATCATTACGGCTTCTGAGTTGCATAGACCGCAAGATCTAGATATCGGGCTATAGGAGTTTGATTTTTTAGGATGGACCATTTTATATTGTGTGGAATATTATTGGATCTTATGTTTTTAACTAAAGTGGTCAGTGATGTTTTGTTGTTGCCGACATCGTTATTCAAGGAGTAATAATGCATAGATATGCGGGTTTTAATTAAATTAGCTGTGGCTCCAATATAAGTGTCTATCTTAGGATTTACTATTGTTCCCGAGCCATTTATATTCCTATTCACTGGTCTACTTCTATTTACTGTATTTTCATGATATGGATTAGGTTGGTTAATTGATTGTATATTATTGTTAGCAATATTGTTAATTACCATTGGAAGGTCATTATCGGCTTGCAGAGGTGGAAGATGGATAGTAGAATGATTAGGTATACAATTATGGTGCAAATTAGTCGTAATGCCCAGTTGTGGAGTTTGATAAGGGGCTTCATTTATGTGATCTCTTGGGTTCATTGTAGAATTATTCAGTTCAGTTACGGTACAAGCACACACAATTTCATAATATGTGCATCTATTATCCAATGGGCAATCATTGGTACGCCTGCAGTTGCATACATTTATGGGATTGGAACAATTAATATTAGATTGGATAGATTTTGTTGTTTTGCTATTTGCTGAGATTATTGTTTGAGCTATGTTAGGCATAGTAGAATAGGACATTTTTACTGAGATTTTATTAAGTATGGAGCTGTAATTATGTGGGTATTTAAAGGAGTTTTCTAATATTTTAAAGACTTCCTTAGGGATATTGGTTTTAACGTTGTTATTAAAAGGTGGGTTGAACCAAATGTTGTTTTCCTTCTAAGGCGTTTACGTGAGGTCGGTGTGGGACTATCTATATGTTGCCATTCTCATCAGGTATGAAAGAATGCTACTGAGGTCTATGGTTATTTACATTTCTTTTGTTCCGGCTCCTACTGCTAGTAGTCATGTTGTGTGTAATAATATTTACAGTTGTATCATCCTGTTTGTTTTGGTTATAAGTTATTTTTTAGAACATCCTGAGTTAAGAAAGGTATTGTTATAAAATTGTGCGTTTTGTTAACAAATGTTTTTATTAGCGGAAAGCCTAGATATTCTATTGGAAACCGACGGGACTATTGAATTGAGTATAGCCTTCGGGTGGTTAGATAGTAAATGTACATAAAAAAGAGTTAGATTAAGTTTGTGGAAGAGGCTATATAATCTGTCATTGAGGTTAAGGTTGATATCAAGGAAGTTAGAAGTTTTTTCTCTCAGGATCAACAGTTATGGATAGGCCGAAATTTCTGAAAAATCATGCAAGGCTAAAATTGTTTTGCTATACCTTCTAAGCCTCTCATCATAGACAAATAGGGCATTTTCTCTGTATAGGCCATAATTATTATAATTATTATAATTTTTCATAATTTTTTAAAATAATTAATGTTACCATATAAACAATGCTTTCTAAACAAGGACAACATTTCTTATTACAATTTACACCGCCACGTGCCGTCTAAAAAAGACACTCATCAGTATTCGTTTCATCAACACCAGACCAATAACACCAAAAACAAGATGAGGACTAAAAAAAACATTTTAAAAGAAGGTATTTTTTATATCTTTATTTTGAAATTCAGAAATTCTGATCATGAAGTATATCTTTGAAAATAAAATTGGAAAAAAAAGAAGTTAATAAAACTAAATGCATTGTATGGCGTACTTATTGGTCATTATTATTTTTAATAATTAATATTAATATATATATATATATATATATATATATATAGAGAGAGAGAGAGAGAGAGATATAGACAGAGAGAGACAGACACAGAGAGAGAAGGAACGAGAGAGAGAGAGATCCTGACAAATATATGAAAACTGATATCAGTTAACACAATTCGATTAAGCTATGAAACCAGATTCACGCAAGAACATGTGGCAACATATTCACCGACCCAGCGATAACGAGTTTAGCTACCATTTACTGCAAACTTTCCCATTTGACAAAAAGAAGTGCAAAAAGAACAATGATCAAAATCACAAATCTTAACCGTTCTTGTCGTTTTTTCAGGTTCGACACGAACCACTGGATGAGGCCATTGCGACCTACAATTCCCGTGTAAAATGAGTCACGCACCTATTTAATCCATATACTATTGGAAGTTATAGTGTTTTTAGTCTGTTCGTACGCAAATAGAAACATGTTATTAGTTGACTTAAAGGGAATGGCAGAGTATGCATTACTAAGGCAATAGTTTTTTTATGATGTCAATAACCAAGTTTACATTTCACGTACTTTTAAATTGTTTCTTTGAACTAAATATGGATTTTTCGTGTTTTATAAAGTAAAACGCCTAACAATGAAATATAATAACATACAAACAAATGCACGCATATTTTGCTAAACTAAGCGCCAGTATTGATTTACTCCTCTCCAGGAGTTAGGCACAAAGCCAGTTTTAATCTTACTCCCACAAGTAAGATGTGACCTAAGCGCCAGTAGATATGAAGGTTATTCGCCATTATTTAAAAGCGAAATATTTTTGATTAAAATCAAAGTTTATAATGTATTTTTGCCAATAAAACAATATGTAAATATATTCATCGTAGTTACTTACTCGTTCATGCAAATAGATGTAGCCTGTTTATTTGCACCGAAATTTCACACGTTGTTTTCTTCATAAAAGCTATAAAGCGGTAGAAGTTAGGTAAATATGGAAATTGACGTACCCAGATACTGGACCAACAAACGTTCAAGAATCGGGTATAAACTAGTTATAGATAACAGCCTATGCTATACACTTTTTATCATAGTCATTTCTCGTAGGATTATGTTACATAAATGAATTACATGCACTTAATAAAAAAAGTATTACTTTGAACACATCATATAGATTTGTGATAATCATGTTGACACGTGCTTCTCATATCAGCGAAGCTTAGCGATGTTGAGTTTGGTCAATGGCAAATAGGTACGCGTTGTAGAATACAACAGTTTGTAAATGGAAAAAATAACAGCGATACCTAGTTGGCAAATAAAACAATCTGAAAAAAAAAGAAACGACATCGTTATCTCCCTTGACAGGGATATAAATTCGACTGCGTACTGCTTATAAAATTAATTCCCAATAAACATGATTCGGAGAAAAAATCCAGCTCAAGTTAATTGTGAAATTTCATACAAGTTTCAAAGATATTGATACATAAAAATATGTAAACATGCTTATCTTGAAATAGATAATACCTTTTTATTCTAATTCTATATTAATATTGACACACTGATGTAGATGTAGATCAAATGTAGCATATGTTCTGACGCTACATTTCATATTATCTATCATTAGTTTGTGAAGAGAAATCTTTCTAGAATGAGACATTTTGTATGTTTGTCCTAATAAAGAGTGCTTCTTCTTAAGGAGGTGGATTTTATCCACATTAAAAAACGACTTTGTATCTATCTCTTTGGGAATTAAGAAAATATAGATTCTTTAGCTATTAGAAAATATAGATTCTTTAGCTATTGAACTAGATAAACGATGACGTCATACGTTATAAAAAAAATACATAGGTTGAAAGAGAGACAGACAGATAGACACCCACTCATATAAACAGATAACAAACACAAAAAAAATATGTCGATGTCAGCTGCCCTAATTCTACAGGGTAGTTGCTAGAAAAGCAGGAAATTTGTCATACGGTAATTTATTTTTACAAAGAATAACTTTTATAAAATGTTATAAAGACTAATATGATACACTCAACGATGCTCGAAATTTTCTTAAAATGCAAAGACGTAAATAACCTAGCAGCAATATGTACATACATCATTTTCAACATACCCACACCAATAATACAACAATTTCAAACACTGTAAATAAACTAAGAATTCCAACAATACAATGCACATCCCAAATAATATGACACACATGAAACAATAAAAAATGGTCCTCAACACACACACATTTAATGCAGGAATATATACTTTCCCATGCATTAATTACAATCAGATATACGTTGGTTAAATTCAACACTTTAAAAAAAGGCTAGATAAAAGAGATATTAAAAGCAACAATTCCCTTAATGAACTATTCTTTCATGCATTGCAACAAATATTGACTTCTATGTTTTTCTTCAAATCCTAAGAAAGTCTTAAAATAAAGACGAAAGGTTGATGAATACAGAAACAATTGTCAGTTTATCTTATTCTCATTCTCCATCGAGGCCTGTGTAAAACGTATCCGACCTTAGGCCAGAAAAATATTTCAAATACGTAATTAACTTCAGAGTGCGTGCACACACTTAGCCCACCGATCCATCCACTGCCGGAAACACATCTAGAATTCTTTTTTTGGAATGGTGTTCATCTCTGCTGCCGCGTTCCGAATTATCTCTTCTGTTCGCACCCTCTCCACAACAGCTGCACTCCGAGCAGTTTGGGGCCTGTGAGAACTCTGCTCCCTCTCCGCTGCTGAGCGGCTATTTTTGAATTAACAGGACGGCGGAGATAACACTTAAGGGGATTACGGTCTAAACTCTGTCACGTATTCGAAATATTTTTTCTAACCTAACGTCTGATACGTCTTAGAGAGGCCTCGTATATATATATATATATATATATATATATATATATATATATATATATATATATATATATATATATATATATATATATATATATATATATGGGTTCTAATAACAAATCAATATTTAAGTATATGCCATTATAATATCTGGAAATGTTTCAAATTTCATAATCAATGATGTTCATTTAAAAGAGGCTTGCAAGGGTGGCCGGTATTCCTGGATTTTTGTGAATGTTTTTCAAATGTGTTGTTTTTTCATGTATTTTGACAATTGTTTTTTTTTACGTGACTTCTTCAACTTTTTCTTTCAACCTTTCTCCTGTTTTTTAGATAATATTTTTTCTCATGGTCATTAAATAAGTCATTGTTCTGATGATCAACAAAGTTAAAAAAAAAAACGACTATACATTATGTTTTATTTTGCTGTTAAACGCGCGTACGAACAAAGTATTTACTTAGGAAAAAATAAATTAATTGTTTTTGCGTGAGACGAAGATTAAATACAGGTACTAGCTGAAATATGAAATACAAGTAATTGAAACAATAAATGTAAACTGTGTTTTTTTATTAATTTGTTGTGGTCATGGCATGCAATTATAAAGTGTGTATATATATATATATATATATATATATATATATATATATATATATATATATATATATAAAGGAGAAAAGCTACGAACATTTGTAAAAATAATGTTAAAAATATATTTATTACGTGTTTATTGTATTATTCTATAATTTTAAATAAAGCAAAATAATAAATATATATTGAAAAAAACTTTTTACAATTACTGGTAGCCTTACTCCTTTACATATATGCTTTTCTCTCGTTGGAACTGCACTACCCTTTATTCTCTCCCTCACTCTCTCTCTCTCTCTCTCTCTCTCTCTCTCATATATATATATATATATATATATATATATATATATATATATATATATTTAGAGAGAGAGAGAGAGAGAGTGAGAGAACTTAAAGAAAGAGGCAAAATGACTTCAAAAAACATGTGTTTGATGCAGATATTTTTTATTAAAAGCAAAATACTATTATTTTTTCATCTTGACTTTATTTCTAATAATTTTGCTCGGAATCACAAGCTTCATCAGAGATTAAAACAAATAAAACGTATTAATCTTATGTGTTTTCGTAAGAATCCTTCCTGGCGTTGTAGAAGTGACTGAACGGACTAAATGTCTCTTTTAAATTTTAACTATATATATATATATATATATATATACATATATATATATTTGATGTTGACGGTACACAATTTTATTCCGGCACGGAATAAGGACAATTCTGACATTTTATGTACGGTGATTAAAAGTTGTAAAATCGAGAGAAGAAGAATAATTACATTCATTTACTTAGCCGGCTTTCGTCTACACTCATCAGTGTAAATACGTGAAATCCCAGTTCATTTACTGCGATTGAAACACAAAATACAATAGTGAATTGACAACCGGTGACACGTTTTAATTTGCCTTTATTAAATGTCACAAATATCCATATACCGTTAACCTTCAAATGGCACTGGTCAATCTCTGAATTATAAGTTTACAAACTACAGCAATTTCATTAGTACTACTATTAAACATTTTCAAAACAATAGAAAAATCTGAGTTTCATCTATTAGAAATCCATTGCTTTTCATAGGGACTCTACTTATCAAGCACATCAACGGGTATATAAGTATTATTCGGAACATTCTCCACCGGAAAGAGAAGATAAGAAATGGTACGCTGACTGCAAAAGTGGTTATACAGACACACATGTAACTGAACGCTCAAGTTGTTCCAAAATATCGCAATCGTTTGAGAAAGCTTCAACAACACCCGCACACTCGTTTTGGCCTATTATAAATTGAGGTTGCGTGAGATTACAGAGAAATTGAAGATATCAAAAAGCAGTGTGTTCACCATTTTGCACGAAAAATGATCAATTAGAAAGCTGTATTCAGAATGGGTGCGGCGTCTGCCGACTGATAACTTCTTCTTTCAATGATATACAATTAGACATAAATGTTGAAGGAATTATCAGAACGATGAGATTGAAGGTTAAGCATTCTCTGCGTAACCAGTAGGACGGCAGCTCTAAGGAAACGTACGGTTTTACGAGCTTGAAAACAGTCCCCAGTAGATAACTAATGAAAGTCTTTTAAAATGAATTATTGGACAAAATCTATAATGGTTTTACATACAAACACTTAAGGAAACAGTGAACAGAATTAGACGTTCGGACAAGCTATTTATTTAAGCGGATAAAAAGATGAATATCTATAGGATGGGCAAGACTGTACATAAATAATTATTTAACGAAAACATAACGAAGAAATACAAAATAGCAAGAAATCTAGATATCGTTAATGAAATTAACTTGGATAGTAACACAATAACGGATAATGCGTATATTACTGATAAAGTATCTAACTCAAACATTTAGATACATATGTACTATTGAAGGACATATAAAACATTTTTTAAAAACTAATCCTTACCAACCAGACCTGAAATTGAAAGAATTGGTAAAATAATCTTTGAAAACGTAAATAAGAGTATCTAAGAATAGTTGCACCTTAACTAATGGATTAATACAACCATTACGATAAACTAGTCAATTCAATTCGTCATAATGGAGTATTACCCTTCAATTTCAATGGAGCTATTCCACAATGTTTGGGCATCGCCAAATTGTTTACGGAAATTACCGACGAATAAATAGATGTTATCTGTAAGTGGCGTAAGAAAATCATAATAAGCAATAATTATCAATGTGTGAATCAAGATTCAACAAATAACTTTTATGTGGCATTTGACTAACTAGATTTCTCAGATATGTCCGATGTAGTAGACCTCTTTATTTTATACTAGAATGCCCCGTGTTCGGGTGTTGCCCGGGTGAAATAGAAACGAATAATGTAACTCTTTTTAAACAAAATTAAGCCTTAATCAGTGTTGCAGAAAAAAACAACCTTTGCATGAATACATATTTTACACAAATTTCGTAAAACAAATTAGTATTACCGACATGAATTGTTTTAAAGCAAATACACCGCGGATATTTGTCGAATTGTGTCCAAATTGTTTTAACGCAAATATATTGATAGGTCCTCCACTATCCACCAAGCTCCAGCCCCTGTCCCATCGCCGCAATGTCTCTTCCTTGTGCCTGTTTTACAAGTACTTCAATGGACTGTTATCTGATGAGCTTGCTGCTCTGGTACCCCCACGACGTAAATTCACTAGACCAACCCGACACTCTGCTAAATCCCATCCATACACTGTGGAAGGCCCAAGATGCCGAATAACTTTCTACTCCAAAAGCTTCTTTCCTTGGGCTGCTGGACTCTGGAACTGTGTCCTTGCTCGCTGCTTTCCTGACGTTACTGACATGCATAAATTTAAGACTAATGTAAACAGACATCTCGCTGCGCAGCTCCTAATTTAGGTTGACCCCACCACCAAATCTTTACCCTTTTTTCTCAGTAGCCCCTTACAACTACAGTGGCGGCCTGCCTTGTTTAAGGTGAACTATATTAAACAAAATGTCACAAATTGGACGAATATTCCAACTGTTCAAAATAATTTGTCGGTAATACTAATTTATTTTATGAAATTTGTGGATAAAATTAAATTAATATAGAGGTTGCCCTTTGGCCACACGGCTTTATTCCAGGAGCTAATTAAACATATTAAAAAGTAAATAGAACTACAATGTGCTATCGAATATAGGAAATTGCAAAAAAGAAAGAAGGTTGTACCGAACCGCTAAAAAGAACGAAAGGAGAAGATAACCGTTTTTTTTCTAAATAAACATTTTAATTAATTAATTAAAAATAAACACTTGTATAACTCACTTAAACATCTTAACTCTAAATTCAAAAGATAACAAAACTGTTATCTCCTAGTTTAGTCACGGCGTAACCATAGTCGACGTACAAAACCAACTGGGACTTTTTTTCGTTACTATATACATATAATCTGTTCTGATGTTATACATGATTTTTTTACTTGGACATGGAAAGAAAATCCTTCTTAACTGAGGAAATTAGAAAAGAAAAATGTATATTACACGTCAACTGAGTATCCACTTTTTGGAAACAAGTAATGTTTTAAATATTAAAAAAAATTCTATATAAAATCTTCCTGCACAAAAATCCCAGCAAAATTTCGTCTAACAGCAACCACTGTTAATAATGCCAGTTTCACTCTCTGTATACCTAAAATTAAACGTTATTTTCGTGAACAGTTTTTGCCCTAGAAGGTCCCCGTCTGTGGAACATTATACCGCACTGCTACTTCAAGCTGACTACAACATAATCTGTGTAAAGTCCAATGTAAACAAATTCTTGTCGATCCGTCCTCTTTGAATAATCAAATTTTGACCATTTCATCAATCGTTATGAATCATCACGGTGTTATCTCACTGCCGACCTGCATACTAATTGGCCCTTATCCTTGAGTGGCTTTTTGGATTTGATAAGTGGTGACTATTTAGTAAAAAACACTCACTGAAAAGTTTTAACTCGAAATTTATTATACGACAACAATGTTCGTATACCGAAATAATATGTAATATATATATATATATATATATATATATATATATATATATATATATGTATATGTGTATAGTACGTTTTATGTACATATAAAATAGTCTATAAACACATGCGTCTGGCTATCAATCATCATTTGCATGGCTAACTTGGGAAAGGATCGAACCTACGATATACTGTCTTGCGTTTTACCACAAGACCACATACACCTTGCCGACATACGTACGATTTGTTATCGCCATAATGTTACGTAGTCTTTGTTATTGTGGCGATTTGATAACATAACTCTTTTCCGCTTAGGAAGTAGGAAAAGAGCTCTGTTTCTATCGCCAGTAGAAGCAATAAGAAAGTCTACTTAACATTATGGCGATAACAATTCTGACTTATTTCGGTAAAGTGTGTGTGGTCTTGTGGTTAAGCGATAGCCTGCAATCAGTAATATCGTAGGTTCGATGATTGACCAGGTTAGCCATGCTGATGATCGCCAGAAACACGTGGCTATGGATTCATTGTTTATGTACCTAAAGATTAATTACTAAATATATATATAAAATAAACAAAATATTTATGTCCTATAAAAAGAGCGATGTAATGCTCTACTGTTAAAGAAGTGGAAAAATGCTAAAAAACAGCTATGTTTCTATCGCCAGTGCAACAACGCAAACCAATATATATATATATATATATATATATATATATATATATATATATATATATATATATATGTATCTATATATATATATATATACATATATATATATGTATCTATATATATATATATATATATATATATATATATATATATATATATATATATATATATATATAAATATATATATGAATATATATTTATATTTCATGTGTTCTCCGTAAAGTTATGTAATGTTTTGGAAAAAGGAATGATCCATCGTCATAGGAATTTAGGTTCCTATTGTTAATTTGTATATGCTCTGTTGTTAAGAATGAACATTCATTGAGCTTTTATTGTTCAAGTTTTACTATTTATTATAAATATATACATATATATATATATATATATGTATATATACATATATATATATATATATATATATTTATATATTTATATATACATATATATATACATATATATATATATATATATATGTGTGTATATATATATATATATATATATATATATATATATATATTTAGAGAGAGTATTTTACAGGGATAAATTTGTCAATACGTTCTTTGACGCTCATGTGTCGTAATTATTTTTTGGTTGATTGGTATGTTTTTCTGAACAATGTATGCACCGAACGACACCAGTAAAAAGCATAAATTATGAAACGCTCGTTGTAGCTCACTAAACCGTGAAATATAATTATTTTTTTAAAAACTGAAATAATAAAATAAATAAAAATAACCTTGATGTGTTTTTCTGTTTTTCTTTCAACCTATTTTATTTCCCATTCACCGAAAAATGTGTTTTGTGTTTAAACTAAATTTTCACTGGCTGAAACACAACTAAAAAAGCAATCAATATTTTTTTTTCTCTTTCGCTTCGTTTCTCGCAGTTTCATGTCTTTCTATTTCTTGTTTTACAAACAACATTTTGATTTTTTTTTCTAACAAAAAGGCAATTTGTGATCACACAGAGCCAGAAGGAAAATTTATAATTAAAATTGAATTCGACAAACAAAAACATCCTTTTTTCTAGAAAAGGAAACGGTGCGGAAGATCTGAAGCCTGATGTCCCAATGAAAAATATTTAATTATGTGTTTCTATCTTCATGTATAGCGCCATTATTTATTTTTAATATATCAGTTGATAAATTCCTTGTATATTACTCATCTATATTAACTCAGTTTTAGTAATAAGTAAATGCCCAGCGCTGGCAATGCCCAATAATATTTATATTGTAATATTTGTTTTCCACTGCCTGTACAAATGGATAAAGAGAGAGTTACTCTGACGAAATATCAACACAGTGGATACCAGTTAATTATGGAGTCAGTTGTGGGTATTCACGGAGAATTCCGAGTCAATCCCAGAAAAGAATAAAGCAGTTTACGATTCGAAAGCCTAGAAAAATGTATAAAGTTAGACGACATTAAGCATTTCAAGGATTAAGATACATTTAGGGTTGGTGTTAGTTTAAAGTTGGGGGGTTAGTTTATGATTAATGTAAGAGTTAGTTTAGCGTTGAACTTAAAAAAATAGCTCTAAAAATAAAGTTGAAAAAACAGCTATAAAAATAAAGTTGAAAAAATAGCTATAAAAATAAAGTTGAAAAAATAGCTCTAAAAATAAAGTTGAAAAAATAGCTCTAAAAATAAAGTTGAAAAAACAGCTCTAAAAATAAAGTTGAAAAAACAGCTAATAAAATAAAGTGGAAAAAATAGCTCTAAAAATAAAGTTGAAAAACAGCTATAAAAATAAATTTTAAAAAATCGCTCTAAAAATAAAGTTGAAAAAACAGCTATAAAAATAAAGTTGAAAAAATAGCTCTAAAAATAAAGTTGAAAAAACAGCTATAAAAATAAAGTTAAAAAAATAGCTCTAAAAATAAAGTTGAAAAAACAGCTATAAAAATAAAGTTGAAAAAATAGCTCTAAAAATAAAGTTGAAAAAATCAAAATAATGAAAAATAACAAAACGTTGTTTTAAATTCGTAAACTGCTTCAGCAATTTCCTAGATTTACTTCTAATTACCCGCCAATACTTGGAACTGACTCCATAAGAACTCCTCTAGGTTCCAATAATCTACAAGTGTTACCGAAGATTATTGATAGTAAAAAAAACAGTATATTAGGACGTGCTACATAGAGGTAGAAATAAAATTGTACTGTTACTTTCGGATTTGTTCTATTCATTTTTTAAACATTTATTTACACCAAACAATGCACATGCCCACTTATACGTAAAGGGGCTACTGTGAATTAGGGGCCAATTTATAGGGGCATTTTAATTAGGTAGTTTGAGAGCGAGATGTTAGTTCACATTACATTTACATGTCTGCATATTAGGAGAGTCGGGGAAAGAAGCAACAGGGAGGGAATTACGAAGGCAAGCGGTTCGAGTAAAACAGCTGAGCGTAGAAATCTTTGTGGAATCTGGGTACCTCTACAGTTATAGGAAAGCGATTTTGCTGCTTGTCGGCTTACCCGGGAATATTTACGTAGAGTAGGTACACGTACAGCAAGTTACTCGGAGCACATTCCGTTAAAGTACTTGTAAAACTAGCACGGGGATGCGATTATGCTTCTATGGAACGGGATTGTCGCTTGTTTGACAGTGTGTGGCTTATTGGATTAGATGCTTATTTTGGACGTTCTCTAAAAAAAAGATACTATCGGTCGGTACACACACCCAAATGTGACAAAAACACTCCAAGTGAGTGGTTGCTTTATGAAGATATATGATACTGAACAGTGTGAGAAGTTTTCAGTGTTCTGTTTAAATCTTCAATCAATGTTGAATAGCGTGTTTTCCAAGTGCTGCTCCGAGTGTTACTTTCCATGACAAGAACATTGCAAATGAAAGCTCAACAATGTAGATTATATTTTGAAAATTTGTGAACCCCATATGTTGTTATCTTGTAAAAACTTTAAGGTAGGCGTATTGTTTCGGTAAATTGCTTGTATAACAAAGGGAGCTAATTCATTTTTAATAAAACTGTAATTGTCTCCCTTGCAAATAAATCGTCAACCATTGTTTACTTAAGTAATAAATATAAATAACTGTCTACACTCACAAATACTGGATCCATGTGTTGTATTTTATTATGCTCCCCTACCAATAATTCGTGAAAATGAAAATAATTACTGTACAGTTGACAATATGTTTTTGTTACTTAGATCGTAACGACCACTTAAGCACCCACAAATAAGTAATGTAATAACTCCATTTACAGGATGCCTCCCCCCCCAAAAAAAAATAAATAGTCCTCAATTTTCGCTGGGCCACATTTTGTATTTTTTTTGAGAATTAAATGAAACTTTTGTGAAAATATTAGATAATAAATAAGTATTTCGGCTCTTATGTATCAGTCTAAAGAATGTGTTAAATATTACATCCATTTAGCCTTGTGTATTTTTTGAAACGCAACACATTTGTTCAAGACATGGTTACCCACTTACCAATGTCTGCCTCTGAGCACTTTCCTTAAATGTTCCGACAGTTCTATGATGGCCCTCGGTCTCGATACATAGCTCCGTCTTTAGGGTCGATCTAAAAGTTAAAACATGTGGGCTAGAGTCTCGGATATGAAGTGTTTATTATTATAAATTGGTATATTTTCACTTACCGATACGTCTATGACACCTTGTACAACTGCTTCGTCGTGAAACCTAAGTTCTTGCTGATATGTGGAGATAAAACCACGCGGTCGCCGATGTTGATTTATAGAAAATGCTTTACTTAAAACAAAGGGAATTGTCACACCAAGAAAAAAAGACGAAAAACAGAGAGACGTCACTATCCACAAAGAAACAACTTAAGACGCGTCAGAAATTTAAGACTTCAGTTCTACACAATAAGAGACTGATCAGAAAATGTTTTGAATGTTTATGATGAGGATTGATAACTTATTACAAATATTAAGACTACTGTTCTCATATTGGATGCTATTCTCAAAATATCGACCGATATAATCTTCAATCTTATGTATGTGCGTTTTGTATAACTCGGGAATCTTATGTCGAACTGTACGAACTCTTCAACTTAATCCTTTATTTTGTTTGCTTTCGTACCGTCAGCAATGAACTAAGACGATATGAGAATAGGATTGTGAATGACTTAATGCCTTAACGTAAGCTCACCCCGTGGTTTGATATAAAGCTTTTTAAGTTCGACACATAGAGAATGCCGGAGGTTACAACGGCCGAAATGTTTTCAAACTTACAACCGATTAGAGATGCTTGATACCGACTTGACTACAAGTAAACACTACAATTCGGCAACATACTGACTTAGAAGCATCACTCCATTGCCTATCGAACACACACGGATGCTTCACAATATAAAGCATACATACTTTTTTTTATTAAATTAAGCTCGCACTTGAAATGTTATATGTTATATTGTCCCACATGAAATGGACAGCTAGAAATGAATAAATAATATCAATTCATATTTATTATTTATTCATCAAAATACGCTCTGTTAGTTTCAACAACATTATTTTCTATTTGAAATAATATATATTTATTCTTTGTAAAGATGTTTTAATTTCTCCTGGGTGAAGATATGAATAATGGATAATTCTTTCATAATAGCATCACGCGGTAATCATAATATTTTGGCGGTCTTCAGGGACTTTTGAAATATCTTCAAGTTACGTTTTAACATCTATCTATTAAGAAGATATTAATTGATGTCATAAAAGGATCCATTTTTATTCACTGGGAGATTATTCTTTAAGAAAAATCTTCAAGAAAGAAAAGAACTTAAATTCATCTTTCATGCAGCGGATGATCCACAAGAGACAACTGTATATATCTGTTTAAGCTTATCGATCGTTGCAAGTTAATATTCTAGTTATAATTGCAAAACCCTAAATATATTGGTAAAGAACTAACACGGAAGTTGTATGATTAACCTTCACGGAATGTTTCAAGGTTTCGTCATTGTTTAATAATAAATGTATTCATAATATGGCTTTAAATGTGGCAATCATAGAAAGATTTTAGTGGGACATCTTATGAAAGAGGCAAATGTTTGTTTTACAAATTGACAGCCATGTTTACCGAACTGAAAAATGTTATGTTTTGAACAATGATGTGCGATGTATGTTGTATAAAGAAAATCAGGAGATTGTATTTACTAATTTAATGTTATATAATTTAATTTCATGTAAAATGTCGTACGAAAAAGCATCAGTACTTAAAATGGTTTCGAGAATTCTGAACGTCTATGCACAAGCCTGGTTGTTCCAACACATCTCCCTAGCTATCGTTCGTGGCAACGGTATGTCAGTAACGGCGGCGTCACTTCCGTTCTAATCGTCAGCTGTTGACTCTCTTTCTATTCTCTCCCCCTCTCTATCTGCCTATGTCTGTATCTGTCTGTTTGCTGCTCTTTCTTTCTCTCCCCCTCTCTATCTACCTATGTCTGTATATGTCTCTTTGCTTCTCTTTCTTTCTCTCCCCTCTCTATCTACCTATGTCTGTATATGTCTCTTTGCTTCTCTTTCTTTCTCTCCCCTCTCTATCTACCTATATATGTATCTGTCTCTTTGCTTCTCTTTCTTTCTCTCCCCCTCTCTATCTACCTATGTCTGTATATGTCTCTTGGCTTCTCTTTCTTTCCCTCCCCTCCGTATCTACATATGTCTGTATCTGTCTCTTTGCTTCTCTTTCTCTCACATTATTTTTTTTATAAATAATTTTACTTGTTTTGGTCTGTCTTCACAATGGCAGCCATGATTGTTTATTTATTGTTGGTTTGAAATTTTATTTCTTGTCCTGGAATAACATTTTATTTATTATGTGATTTTAAAAAAAAATCTAGACATTATTAAAGAAATGTTACATTTTTCGAGTATTGAAAAAAATCATTCATTCATGGTTTCGAGAAATGGATTGTAGCGCGTCAGAAATAAGTCTTATGTGGGAATATTTGTTATTTATTCAAATGCCTCCTGGCATTCTGTCGTCCAGATCCAATATGTATCTTTTTAAAGCTAATTAAGATGCTTACGTAGATTGTTATTGTTTCGAATAAACTAATTGTAATAATTCACTAAACCAAGAAAACTTTGTAGTGACAATACACTTTTGAGAGCGTGATTGTTTCTTATTGCACTCGCTTGTTGTGTGTCTGGTCTTTTACCATCTTTGTCTATAATTTGACCAAGATATTTTATTTTTTCCATGAAAAAAATGCATTTTACCTCTTTCAATTGAAATTTATTGTCTTTATAAATACTTCGTTTACATTCAATTATGGTAGCTGGATGCTTTTACTGATTACTACAATTGTTGCATTACCCGTTCTTTCAGGCTACCCGGTAAGGTCCAACAAGAATGACAAAGAACAGAACGTATATGGAAACACTTTGGTTTTCTGTATTTGCCATTACCGGATGGTTTACGCCGGTTACGCACACATATTAAACATTTTTTGACATACTTTTGTCCCATGAAAGTCTTTTTGTTGCTGAGGTCACAGACTTGGTTTCACCTAGAAACTCGTTAATATATACATCCGATTGGAAAGCAATTTGCTCTGCATTGTCTATCCGAGCGTGAAATAGAAACAATTGTACTTTGATGAAGTGCAAGTCTAGGGATTCCTTCATTGTACCAACTTGCATATCATCCGCATTTTTAGTCAGCTGACACAAAAGTCTAACAGCAAGACAGACTTGGGTACCATAGTCAATAAAGCTTCATCGGTGCCATAAATATCGGTAAACTCGCATTCTTCCAATACATCAATACTCCGATCACCACACGTTTCGGCCCTTCGCCTTTATTTCTTTCTCGACGTCCCACCCACAATGGACTCGCCCACGATTCATTTTTGCCACTTTTCAGTATCTTACACAATGTCATATAGGTAACCTGTCGTGTATTCTAGTCCTGTAAAAATGTGTTTATTACTTGTTGAAAAATAGCTTATGGAATATAACCCTGAAATGGTAATTTCTTAGAACTTGTACAAACCCCAATGGGTATTTATACAAAGTAGCTTTTAGCTCATCTCCTCTACAGGTATCTGTTGATACGCATCACTTAAATCAACCGTTGCAAAATATTTTCCTCCGTTGAGTTTAGCGAATATCTCTCCTAAACGAGGATAGTGGAAATCATTTTGTTCCTGGTTCAATTATGTGCAGAAACCTGCACAAACATTGATCTCTCTAGTTTGTTCTTACCTACAATGTCGCTCAAGCCACATCGTTGTATTCTACTTCCGATAATACACCCATTTTTCGCATCTCTTTAATTCCTTTTTCCATTTGATTCATAGGTTTGTTTTCTGATGAACCAGTCAAAATGTTAAAACTGTTCAGTTTCAATTAAAACCAAATATTCAACAAGTTTCTTTAAAGAAAATAAATGTTCCATTCGCGTAATAAAATCAAATTGAAAAAGGAATTAAATATATGCGAATAATAGGTGCATTATCGAAAGTAGAATACGGCGAGGGGGCTTGACCTACATTCAACGTAAGACAAAGTAAGGAGATCCGTGTTTGTACACGTTTCTTTACATGATTGCACCAGGGACTAAATGATTTCCACTATCCCTTGCCTCTTCCATTTGATTTAATTAGGCGAATAGAAATGTTTTTACTTTTCAAAAACTCGTTGAATATTTGGTTTCAATTCAAACTTAGAAGTCAGTTTTTACATGTTTCTCGTTCATCTGAAATGCTTTCTTTTAATTATCGATTTAGTCTCTCTAGAATGTTCAATATTTTGTCTGAATTGATTCATAGGAATATTTCATACTTGAAACTTCTCCATCCTTTCTATGTTGAAAAGACTGTTTGAGTTGTTCATCACGAATATTTCAAATTACAAAACTTTTCATTTTAATGAAACTTCAGCTATTTGCTTGCTCTTAAATTTCATACGTTTTCCAGTTAAATTATCGCAGTAATTTTGTAAACACGTTAGCCAAAGTAGTGTAGATTTCGTCTTATTTTCCTTGTGAGATTAATACATACCCACCTTTTCTTAAAAAAAGAAACGCTTTAGGGCTAAACAATTTAGTTAATAATTGTATCGCTTCAACAGATATAAGGTTGCTAGTTATTTGTAGCAATATATTGATGAAGTTGGTATGTCCAACTGTACCCAATATTTTTTCATAGCAAACGAACCTTATAACAATCTATCTAATTCACACATATCATCTTATGAAGGTAATTGCATCGGATTAAATACGAAGCAAACGTGATTTCGTTTTCACACGAGTAATTACAATTATCGATGGCGCTACAAGTCCATTTTGTAGAAATTGCACTTTCATCTCGATCATTTCGACTTCCATTCGATGATTCGTATATTTTTCTATTTCTGTTTGGTAAGAAGAACAACTTCCACACAGCTTATCATTTATTCAAGTTGCCTTTTTTAAATGTTTGTTCTTTTTAAATTTGTTATAATTGTTTTTTTCTGAAAATCGACGCCGTTGCTCTTGATGTTGCCTGATAATTTTTAGAAAGCGCCCGTCACTTAAAATAAGCTACATACTTTTTAATATATATATATATATATATATATATATATATCGTAGTAGCTTTTTTCAATTGAAGAAACATACTAACCCTCTAAGGGAGTAAACAAATACATTCATTGAAAATTATTTTTATGTTGCTGATTAAACAATTTAAAAAAACGTAAAAACAAATCGAGACACTTTTTTGTTAGATGGTCTCATCTTTTTTATTTTTCAGTGGTCGAACGTGTTAACTTTTAAAACCTTGATTTCAAATAATTTCTTTCGACTCAAGAACGAAACTTTTTTTATTTCTATCTTATTTTCTGACGTTGGTGTGTTTTTTTCCTTCGTTGATTTGGCACACTTTCTATGTTAAACATCTAGTATGGCTTTAACTTATTGCTGTATTGTTGTAATTAATGATGTTTCTGAGAATACCATACATACGTTTCTTTTTCTGATACAACATTCCAGATGTAGCATGTTGTATTAGACTTAAGTCCTTGTTGGTTTGTTTCCCGTGTAGTGTGAAACATAAGTCAAAATAATCTTGAATCCGAATATGTCTAAGTAACTCGTCGCCATTTTTCTGACCATGAAGAGGCGATAATAAATAAAACAACTCGCTGGTTTTATTTACAAGTGTATATTTACACAATAGTATATTACAGAAACACTGTTCCGAAACTTCGTCGTAATTTCCGTCTGGAGAGTCCACATATACACAAAATAAGGAAGACAACCATCACACAATAGTAATAATAATTATAATTATATATATATATATATATATATATATATATATATATATATATATATATAAAAAGGGAAAGGTACACGATAAGTCATGAAAATGAAATGCGTTGGTAGACAAAAGAAGAGACTAACAAAAACAAGTGATTTGAGCAGTTTCGTTCGTATCAACAAACGTCTTCAGAAATCTCTTGTTTTTGTTTTTCTCTTGCATTTTAACCTGTTTTCCGTTTGTCTCTTTTTCACACTATCACACACACACACACACACACACACACACACACACACACATATATATATATATATATATATATATATATATATATATATATATACACTTTCATAAGTAGTTAAATATATTTTTCAATTAATATCTTATCGGTGAGGGTTAATTTTATTTATGCACTGTATTTTGAACAATGATGAAAAGGGAAAACATGCACTGGGATATCTGTATAATTCAAATACTGGAGTAAAATTAATATTATTGATTATAATACATATTATATACATATATATATATATATATATATTTATATATTTATATATATATATATATATCCATATACATATGTATGTACACGTATAGAGTTGCGTCGTTCATACTGGGAAGTATAAGGAAAACTAAACGTGTATATGTCTATAGATATAAAAATATGTATCGATTTAACTATTATTACATAGATATACTAGCTGACCAGTGTTTTGGCGTTGCTCTGGAAAGTAGATTTACTCAGGCAATTCTAACCTTAAACTATTGAATCATTTGTGTTCGTGCTTGTCTTGCGCAAACAGATACTCAACATTGTTAATCTAAAACATCAATCAAAAACTATATCAACTAAACTGTCAGGCTAGTGTCGTACTCTTTCTGTATAACATTTTTTTGTCTTTGATGTTGACTTTGTGAAAATATATATGAAATATTTGCTGTTTATTCATGGCAAGACTCAAAGTAGATCGCTAGAATTCTCTCTATATTTGGGTTTTATTTACTCCTCCCCAGGAGTTAGGCATAAGGCCAGTTTTATCTTACTCCCACAAGTAAGATGTGACCCAAAATCGGGTCGAGAAAGTGGGGTTTGAAAAGCCAGCACTCGAGAGGTGAGCACTCTGGCCATTTAAAAATTGCCTGGGCAGCCCCGTCGGCATTCCCCGGTAGGGGCGCCTCAGACAGTAAGCAATAAACTTACTCCTCCCCAAAGAGGGGAGGCAAAGCCTGGGAGGGTGGACCTCCTAGAACTGCACAGGACAGGCGTGCAGTCTCCATCGGAACAGATACTACACTTTGATCTTAGCCAAAAGGCCAAGAAGCCTATATATTTGGGTTGCTTTTGTAAAACAGTCAGGAACGAGAGTAGAATCTATAGAACTGGAAGTTAATTCCTCATCTAGAATTTCATCAAGCAGTTGTTGATTAATTATATTTACATGTTATATTTAGGAGCGAGAACTGCTTGTGTTGTAAGTAATTTAGACTTTATACAGCTTTCGGCTATACTCGGGTAAACTTTGCTACTTAGTTATGTAAGTAATTAAATAATTGATGCAATACCTGGAGTCTTCAAAAATCCTGCTATAATTGGTAGTTGCAATCTTGTCATCAACTATTCTTTAAAGTAGGGAGGAAAATTACTCAGAAAACATGGAAAGCATAATATATATATAATTTAAGTATTTAAATAAGAGATCACTTTTTAACGTTTAAAAAAAACAGTTTATATAATCATATTTACATCAATTACTATCAACTGCAATCTTTCTCAGATATCTATTTTCACATCAAGTCCTGTTCTTCTGATACAGAAGGATACGCTCAGATAATCAGAAAAAACAACATCCAGCCAGGCAAATAATGCGAGGCTCCTCACACTAACAATATCGAAAGGAACAAACATTCATCAGTTTAATCGATTAATGAAATCAAAGCTTCCGGTCAAATAATATCAATATCACTTCACAGACTTGTGTTTGGAAAAGCGTAAATACTGATAAAAATACTTCGATTTAAAACGAAATACTTTGATTTTGAGCATAACTTTTGTTAGAGAATAAAATAGGCAAAACATTCATTTGTGTTGTGTTTGTTTCTCAAAGGAATAATGCGAAATTATATGTTTTTTATCACACTAACAATGTATAAAAGTGAGGTTTATAGAATGCGGACGGAGAGTTAGAATATGCGCATTATTTTACAGCACTCTGTTAAAATGGGCCTACGTCTATATACGTATTAAAAGGAGCACGTGTGGCAGATTGAAAATAATAATACACTTATATATATATATATATATATATATATATATATATATATATATATATATATATATAAATGATCATTTATTTCATTTTGACTACAAAATTGATTTTGTTTCACAAGAGCAATTTGAGGGGCTCACGATCATCAGGTCTTGAAACAAAATTATGCTTGTTAAGATAAGTTCAGAATCACACACAGTTTTATGAAGGTGACAGAAATTTAAAATAAAAATTGAATATGAATGGAAACAAAAACAAAAGCAAAAAGCAAACAAATAGAAATTCAAGTAAGAAGAAAAAGAAAAAGAAAAAGAAGAGAAAGAAGAAGGAAATATTAAGAGCTACACGGTACATAGAAAAGAAATAGAAAAAGAGGAAGAGAACGCAGACATATTTGGTGAAGGGTGGTCGAAATATGAAAGCGTTAACGCGTGTGAAAACTGAAACTTTGTCTAGGTCTGGCTTTTGCGGAAGTGGGCCAGTAACATATTATCTGATTTGGTAATATGTCTATGAAGGGGGGGGGAGAGAGTAACCCTATATGGAGAGCGGGTGGGTGAGTAGGGGGAGGGATGACATATTTAAGGTGCTAATAACAATAAAATTAAAAAGTTAAAGAATTGAAGATTAAAAATGTCTGTACGCGGGTAAAAATAAATATATATATATATATATATATATATATATATATATATATAATTGTGTTTGCTAACGCATAAGTTTCGTACTTTATAATCAGGGCTCATCAGCATATAGATACATCTATTCGCTACGGGTCATGCAATTGAAAACCCCGGATTCCGAGTATTTTGCAACTGAAATCCCGAGGTCTAGAACCACTCGGCCAACGCTGAATAGCGAATAAACAGTGATAATCTTAACACTTTATCCTGGGCTTGACGTCATAAGAATGTTCTACTTAATGAAAGGGACGATGCACATATAGCTAGCGACGTTATACATATATATATATATATATATATATATATATATATATATATATATATATATATATATAAAAGCGACACTGACATAATGATGTTTCGATCCGTAGTTATTGAAAACTATGATTTCCTCATGCGTGTTATTAGTTGTTCATATAAAAGAAAAAACAGAAAACATAATGAAATTATTATATAAATAAAAATAATCGAAACATTTATTTGTTTTTGCTTCTGTTGTTGTTGTGTACTATAATGCAGAATTGTTTGTGGGTTTTTATCACACTAACGATGTGAGAACGTGGAAAGTTTATAAAATGCAGACGAAGAGTAACAATTTGCGCATTTTGTTTACTGCACTCTATTACAAATGTTTCTACGTCGATACACGTATTCAGAGGAGCCAGTTTTGCAGATAAAAATACTAATGAAGTGCACTATATATATATATATATATATATATATATATATATATATATATATATATATATATACTATTTTTGATTGGTCCCCCGATTTATAAAATCGGGTCCCTCGATTTATAAAATCGGGGGACTTATCTTTTGAGGCATGTCCGTCCGTCCGTCCGTCCGTCCGAACTTTTCTCCGCAACCATCGATTGAATTTCTCTGAAATTTTGCATGAAGTTGTAACTTTGGTCAGGTTAGAAAGTGACATTCGCCGAATTTTGACAAAAAATCTGGTTTGCCCCCCAGTGGCTAAAAAGTCTCCCGATGTGCAAAAAATGACATTTTTTTGCCCCATAACTTTTCATCCTACCATTCAATTTCTCTTAGACTTGGCCAACATGTAGAGTCACTTGTTCCTAATAGAAAATAAGTCTCGCTGACTTTTGAAATTATCTGGTTCGCGCCCCCAGGGGGTCAAAAGCCCCCAAAATGGCAAACATTTACCCTTTTCTCCCATAACGTTTGATCCATCCATTCAATTTTTCTGAAACTTGGCCAATATGTAGAGGCAATTGTTCTGGATATAAAATAAGCATCCCTGACCTCAGAAAAATTCTTGTTATCGCCCCCAAGGGGTCAAAGGGGGGGGGGTCAAAAATGCCCCAAATTCTCCAAATATATTGCATTTTACACTCGCCACATCGAGTCACATACCGAGGGGGACAACGCACGCGCGGCTTGTTCATACAAACATTTAAATAAATGACACTGGCATGACGATGTTTCGATCTGTAGTTTTTAAAACTACAATCTTCTCAGACTTTTCTTTAGTTGATCATATTTAAGAATGTAAAAAAACAAGAAAGTAAAAGAAACACATCAGATTCTAAACTGAAAAGTTATATGGCTTAACTTTTAATAATATTAACATAAACCGTTTGTATAGCTTAAGTTAATGGTAAATAACTAATCTGGACAGTTGGATTGTATGTTTTAAATGGAAAGATATGACGAATGTTTCAGTTCATAGTAAATTTAAGAAATGTGCTGGGTATACTATACTAAAAAAGGGGGAATATATATATATATATAGAGAGAGAGAGAGAGAGAGAGAGAGAGAAAGAGAGAGAGAGATAGAGAGAGAGAGATAGATAGATAGATAGATAGATAGATAGTAAGTAATGAAAATATATTAATGGCAATTAAGCTACACAGAGGCTCCCGCGGTTCATCTCTTACGTATCGAGCACTGTTGAAGTAAATACTGAAAATTGATCAATAAAAAATTATATCTCCTTATAAAATTGTATGTGGATACATGAAATAGTAATATATATATATATATATATATATATATATATATATATATATATATGTGTGTGTGTGTGTGTATAATCTTCACGTTCGTAAACTTTAATAACTATATGCAAGGAAAAAACAAAACAAACAACACACAATTGAGTCCAAATCCTTTGACAGAAAAATTGCTTTGCTTGTGAGTAAACTTATTTTCTGTAATCACTGTATTAGTAAGGCATCAAGACTTTACGTTATACTTAATATTATTTTAAGGATCATGACTTGTATATCAGAGACACCTCTTTCGCGGATTTAAGAACAACAACCGGTATTTTATCTCATGACTCCTCAGCAGTGTTGCTCAAACACACGCTTTCTTAAAAACAAGAAAAATACATTCGGGATAGGAGATCTAAGATTTGCTCACCTATTTAAAAATAACAAATAGATAGATTACTAAAGTATAGCGGAAGTTATCACAGCATGTAATTTCTAATTTTCCAAACGACAAGAATCAAAGAGGCTCTAGCACATGTAGATTTGACACCAGCGGTACATGTTGTTCTGACTTTCTGTGATTTATATATATATATATATATATATATATATATATATGTGTGTGTGTGTATTTTGGTTGTAACATCATAGAACTGAAGATATGTAACAATTTTCAAGATCAAGTTTACTACGCTAGACATTTTCCACGGGGGTCCTCTTTGATTTCTGACAAACGCCAGGTGTGTCTCAAAGGAAATAAAAGATTATAAACAAACGGCTATTATTTCGAGTTATGTCACATGAATCGAACTCCTCAATTCAATTAAATATTCTCCTTATTATTGCCATTTCATCAACGCTTCTAAGTGTGACTTTTCATTATACCTTATTCACGTAACCGCGTGCTACACGCAGCGGCATATCCACATTAATCGTCGATAACATCAACACGAATTTCAACTAGGGAAAGATAGAGAGAGAACAAGCCATTTAGAGAAACAATGAGAAAGACGGAGATAACGACACAGACAGTCCTAAATATAAATATAGAGAGTAATAAATATATAGCTAAAGATCGAGAGAATGAGAAAAAGAAATAATGAGACAGAAGTGATGAAAGAGGAATGAGTGAGGGCGACGGAGATATACAGAGAACGAGACAGAAAAAAGCGAGAAATAGAGCGCTGGATAAAAAGAGAGAAGAAAGAAATAGATCGATCGTTACATATACAGGGAACGAGGAACAGAGACAAACAGAGAGAGAGAGAGAGAGAGTGAGAAAGAGAAAGAGAGATAGAGAGATAAAGGGATAGAGATACAGTAAATTATCACACGTTACAAAAAGAACTGAAATCGGGGCAGAGTAAAAAATAAAAAGATAACAACCTAGGGTATGAAAAAAAGATATATAGAGAGAGCAATACAAGGATAAAGATTAAGAGGGATATAGAGAAGTTAGAAGAAAGCAGGTGTGGTAGAGAAAATGATAGAGTTTTAATATTATATATATATATATATATATATATATATATATATATATATATATATATAATAAGGAACAGGTAGAATAAATACCTTTTGAAGCATTAAAGATGCGATATCAATTTTTTTTTTTTAAAGAAAAATAATAAATCGAAACCGATTTTTTTTCTTTTTTATTATAAACTAGCATTTTTTTTCTTAGTTTGAAGTGATACAGATATTTCGCCCAAAACTTGGCATCCTCGGTGTGTAATATATCCTGATGTCATCGGATTTGTATTATTTTCCTACCGGCTTTTGTTGTTCTAGCCGGGCCAAAGGGGTTAGCTGTTGTTTCCCCACTTTCAAATATGAGAACGTGAATGCGCACGTGATTTGTATAAAGTGTTTAAGGTTCATATATATATATATATATATATATATATATATATATATATATATATATATATATATATATATATATATCATTATAAAGTGATAGATGAAAATAATAATTGTAAAAATACGATATCTTTTACATCCTCAGTTTCAAATGAACAAGATTTAGGGAGATAGCTAGATAAAAAAGAAGGCTTAATAGATAGAATATATAGATAAAAGGGGCAGTAACACACAGATAGACAAACAAACAGACTGAAGAAAAATATAATGAAAGAACACGAGTGCAATGAAAAATAAAATAAAATGAATTACTATAACAGAAAATGCAAAACAATGTGGTTAAAGTCAAAGAGAAAAAAGAAAAAGAAATCCTCATAAACACTACCAAAAACAGGTCCTTCTAAAACAGAAAGAATAATGATGTTATAACGATGTTAATAATAATAATAATAATGATAATAATAACAATAATAATAATAATAAGTTATCCCTAAGTAGTGTTTCCATGAAATAACTAATAAAATAATAATAATAATCACAATGAAAATAATAATAACAATCATAATAATGGTAATGATAAAAAGTCTGAAAAAAGTATCATCGAAAAAGAATTTCCACAAAATGTGTCTTATAAAAACACAAAAGAAAATACAAAAAAAAAATCGGGTCTGTTTGTTCTCTGCTCTGTTTCACGGTCGTCAGGCGCCATCATTGTCAGCGAATGTGACAGTTTGCACGGAATAACCTCGGCTCTCAATGATTTTTTTTTGTCAAGGACCAACACGCATCTTGAAATTACTACACAAACACAAGGATTGTGAAATGGGCTGATCATTAATGAACGTAACAGAAAGGGAATGAGAAAAAATAGTCCGCTTTGATGAAGAATCAATCGAATGTTTCATCTAATGACAATAAATAAAAATTAATGAGAAATTGAATGGCTTTTCGGTATTGTTTGATGGGAGGAAATGAAGGACGAAGTGGACTCGGATTGATTGGTTCAGCTAGCAAAGAAATGTTCGTAGAATGGTAATTTTAGCGATAGAGCCTGAGATAAATAGAAACAAGGAATATAGTATATATATATATATATATATATATATATATATATATATTAGTACTTCATGTATCCACATAAAATATTATCAGGAGATATAATTTTTTATGTATCAGTTTTCAGTATTTACTTCAACAGTGCTCGATACGTAAGTAGAGCTAGGTAGTAAGCATTTAGCTTGACGATTCCCCCCGGGGAGTAAACACGGGAGCCTCTGTGTAGCTTGATTGCCATATATATTTTCATTGCTTACTATATATATATATATATATATATATATATATATATATATATATATATATATATATATAATTAACTTGTTACAAATATCCAGGGGGTATGAATCCGAAGGAAGTTGAAACCGGGTTTATGAGAGTGCTCAATGAAAATTCAGAGCAAAATATATATTTTTTTGATTTTATTCCATTAATTGCGACAAAACAGGTTTTGTTTCATTGGTGCAAGTAGCTACCAACTCATCGGGCGAAAGGAATTCAAATGGCATAAAATTTTAAGTTCACTCTAACGGGAGATTGAAAATTGAAAATACATTGGAGGGGGAGGGGGATAGAGTTAGGGCTTTGACTATAACGGCGACATGGGACATGAGAGGGGAGGGGGGGAAGGGGGGGACTCCAACAAGTCGTGTTTCAAATTATTACGTGGGAGGTGTTGCACGTGTCAGTGCTGTGTCAATCTCAATCTCGGCCGGGGTGGGAGGAGGGGGATGGGGCGACGGCCGGAGTGAGTTAAATTTAAAATGAGAATTATGGTTACAACCGTCATTCTCATTTTATTTTAATTCTAATAAGTAATTATCATGTGGATAAAAATGTTTGATAATTTTAATTTAGGGTATTAATTGCTACTTTTGCATTTTATTTATTTTATTTTAATGTTTTGTTTACTATTTGTAGTGAATTTTGTTGTGATTATATTTTTTATTTTTTTATTCCCTCTACTTTTTGTATATTTTTATTTTTTATTTTTTATATTTTTAAATTGTGATTATATTATACCGAGATCAATACTAGTGGAATCATTTTATAAGAGAGGTTTTCTGGTGTTACCAGTCTTATCAATAACAAAACCGATTATGCCAATGGTAACGCCTGCCAATCATGCCTACGGTAGTCGCAGTGATAACCGCCTTATGTAAAAGCCTTAATAAAAATGAAATAAAAAAAAAAAATAAAGATAAATATAAATAAAATTAGAATAAAAATAGAAATAGAAATAACAAGTTTGTAAGAATATTAATGATAATAACAATAATAATAATAATAATAATAATAATAATAATAATAATAATAATAATAATAATAAAAATAGTAATAATAATAATAATAATAATAATAATAATAATAATAATAGTAATACTGATAAATACCGCCATCAATTACCATCTTGCTACTTGTGAAGTCATTGGGCGAAATAAGTCGACAAGTGATGGTAGGCTTTTTTAATTCCACTACCAATGACAAGGACTAAGTACCAGTTAATAATTAAGTGTTCAAGGTAGTGATCGAGGGGTTAAGTAATTGAGATTAGTCTAAGTGATATCAGTGTTGATAGCTGTCCTAGTTATGGGTTTATGTTAGAATTGGTAGTATGGCTGAGAGGTTATTGAGGCTGTGCATTATAGGTAGAGATTTGATATTATTGGTAGTTCGGAGGGGTGGTTATATATTTATAGATTCATCATGACTTGTTGGGGTGGGATTGGGTTGTAAATTTGGGTGGGTGAGTAGGGGGTTATAGTGTGTTTTGGGGTAGTGTATAGTGGGGGTTTAATGTTATCATTCATTTTTGTAAAAAACAAAAACTGTTAATTTTATGTTGAAGTTAAGTAGGGTTGGTGTGGAGTTAAGGTGGGGTATGTGGGTTGCTAAGGAGGTAGAGTCTACTATGTTTACAGTTGATAGATGTCTCTTGTTTTCTATTTAAGAGTTTGTTTTTGTCCTTAAAGCGGATAATTTCCAGTTTTTCATTTAAGCATAATCTACATGGAGAGTTTATTGATTTGCAGGTGCTGGATTTTTTCAAGATTTTCCACTTTATTATGGGAGTTTCTTTTTTGGTTTTTATTTTGTGGTAGTGTAGTGAAAGTCCGGTTTGGCCAGGATGGTCTGGGTTGTTGAAGGAGAGTTTATGGTTGTAGAATCTTTCCTTGAAGTTGTTGCCTGCCAGACCAATATAATAGTTAGTCTGGGATGGGTTTTCAGTTGAGGAGATAGATGCCTCATAGACCACTTGGGTTGATAGGCACATTTGATTTAGGGGGCAGTTTGATTTGTTATTACAGTTGCATGTTCTTTTAGAATTTGAGGTTACTGGGGTGTTTAGTATTTTCATGTTGTGCTTTTTTATGATTTTTTCTAAGTTGTCGCCACAACAATAGCTGAGTTTTAGTGTATTCTTATTGAAAATTTGATGGAGTATGCTGTTATTGGGGAAATGAGTGTTTATTAAGTTCAGGAATTTATTCCCTATTTTGGTTTTAGTTGAGTTGTTAAATGGAGGTGTATACCAGATAATTTTCCTATTTCTATTTTTGTTCCTATTAGGGTTATTTTGTGTAGTTGGAATATACTCTATTTTGGTATTTTAAAAATCATAAAAAAGCACAACATGAAAATACTAAACACCCCAGTAACCTCAAATTCTAAAAGAACATGCAACTGTAATAACAAATCAAACTGCCCCCTAAATCAAATGTGCCTATCAACCCAAGTGGTCTATGAGGCATCTATCTCCTCAACTGAAAACCCATCCCAGACTAACTATTATATTGGTCTGGCAGGCAACAACTTCAAGGAAAGATTCTACAACCATAAACTCTCCTTCAACAACCCAGACCATCCTGGCCAAACCGGACTTTCACTACACTACCACAAAATAAAAACCAAAAAAGAAACTCCCATAATAAAGTGGAAAATCTTGAAAAAATCCAGCACCTGCAAATCAATAAACTCTCCATGTAGATTATGCTTAAATGAAAAACTGGAAATTATCCGCTTTAAGGACAAAAACAAACTCTTAAATAGAAAACAAGAGACATCTACCAACTGTAAACATAGTAGACTCTACCTCCTTAGCAACCCACATACCCCACCTTAACTCCACACCAACCCTACTTAACTTCAACATAAAATTAACAGTTTTTGTTTTTTACAAAAATGAATGATAACATTAAACCCCCACTATACACTACCCCAAAACACACTATAACCCCCTACTCACCCACCCAAATTTACAACCCAATCCCACCCCAACAAGTCATGATGAATCTATAAATATATAACCACCCCTCCGAACTACCAATAATATCAAATCTCTACCTATAATGCACAGCCTCAATAACCTCTCAGCCATACTACCAATTCTAACATAAACCCATAACTAGGACAGCTATCAACACTGATATCACTTAGACTAATCTCAATTACTTAACCCCTCGATCACTACCTTGAACACTTAATTATTAACTGGTACTTAGTCCTTGTCATTGGTAGTGGAATTAAAAAAGCCTACCATCACTTGTCGACTTATTTCGCCCAATGACTTCACAAGTAGCAAGATGGTAATTGATGGCGGTATTTATCAGTATTACTATTATTATTATTATTATTATTATTATTATTATTATTATTATTATTATTATTATTATTATTATTATTACTATTTTTATTATTATTATTATTATTATTATTATTATTATTATTATTGTTATTATCATTAATATTCTTACAAACTTGTTATTTCTATTTCTATTTTTATTCTAATTTTATTTATATTTATCTTTATTTATTTTTTTTATTTCATTTTTATTAAGGCTTTTACATAAGGCGGTAATCACTGCGACTACCGTAGGCATGATTGGCAGGCGTTACCATTGGCATAATCGGTTTTGTTATTGATAAGACTGGTAACACCAGAAAACCTCTCTTATAAAATGATTCCACTAGTATTGATCTCGGTATAATATAATCACAATTTAAAAATATAAAAAATAAAAAATAAAAATATAAAAAAAGTAGAGGGAATAAATAAAAAAAAAAAATATATAATCACAACAAAATTCACTACAAATAGTAAACAAAACATTAAAATAAAATAAATAAAATGCAAAAGTAGCAATTAATACCCTAAATTAAAATTATCAAACATTTTTATCCACATGATAATTACTTATTAGAATTAAAATAAAATGAGAATGACGGTTGTAACCATAATTCTCATTTTAAATTTAACTCACTCCGGCCGTCGCCCCATCCCCCTCCTCCCACCCGGCCGAGATTGAGATTGACACAGCACTGACACGTGCAACACCTTCCACGTAATAATTTGAAACACGACTTGTTGGAGTCCCCCCTTCCCCCCCCCCTCCCCTCTCATGTCCCATGTCGCCGTTATAGTCAAAGCCCTAACTCTATCCCCCTCCCCCTCCAATGTATTTTCAATTTTCAATCTCCCGTTAGAGTGAACTTAAAATTTTATGCCATTTGAATTCCTTTCGCCCGATGAGTTGGTAGCTACTTGCACCAATGAAACAAAACCTGTTTTGTCGCAATTAATGGAATAAAATCAAAAAAAAAATATATATATATATATATATATATATATCAAGATACATGAAAAAATATTGTTCAATGCAGGGTGTACTCGGTAAAAATATATTATTCTTTTCTTTAAGCCAACACTTTTCAAAGATTTAAATCTTATCGTCAGAGGAATTACATAGATGGATAAGTTGGTAGTTGAAAAGCCAAATTTCAAAATTCTAAAATATATTAAGTAATAGAGAGTGAGAGTGTGCGTTTAAAAAAATATGTGGTATGTCCAGTTGGTGAATGTCTGTTGATAATGTGTCCGGTGAAAGGAGATTTAAAGATAGTAAACAGGGGGTTCGTGAAGGCAGCGTTGAAAATGTACAACAATTAAGTACATCCAATAGAACAACGTTTAGTTCTATCGAAGTTGACATAGATGTGTCATTCGTACATGTTTATCCTTCTTCTTTCATTTATCTTTATAATTGCTATATCTTGTATATTGAGCTTAAACCATTTCACTATAGGTCGTACAAACTAAAAGTATACTTATATTTATATATATATATTTATATATATATATATATATATATATATATATTTATCTCTATATATATATTTATATATATATATATATTTATATATATATTTATATATATATATATATATATTTATATATATATATATTTATATATATATATATTTATATATATATTTATATATATTTATATATATATATATATATATATATATATATATATATATATATAGTAAGGTATGAAGATATATTTATCGAAATTACGCCACACAAAAGTGTCCGGATTTTATGCCAATAAGATTTGCCGGATAAATGCATGGAATTTGTGTTACTGATTGCTTTTATTTATCCATGTGATGTTTAGTCTAGCAAAGTTACCAATCAGATTCATTGGTATTCCTTTCAAAGGGTTAATGTTTTCATTAGCCAGTTCCACCCATACAAAACTAAACAAAAGAAAACCGTTGTTTGAAAGAAGCTCAGTCATCAAGACGTTTGCGAGAATAACAACGAGTCTGATTGGTCAGGTAACCACAACGTTGACAAATGAAATATAAATCAGTAACACGAATTATATGCACTTAGACAATAGCCTTAGTGGATGAAACACTTGACGCCTTTGTGTAGCTTTATTGCCATGAATGTGTGTTTATACTATATAGCTCTACTCACGCATCGATCCCTATTGAACTAAATACTGAAAGTATATACTTACTATATTATAGCAACTTATAATATTATACGTGTGCACATAAAATAAGCATATATATATATATATATATATATATATATATATATATATATATATATATATATATATATGTATATATATAATTACTTTCATAATAAGTATAATCTAAACACACCTAGACGTTACATCTTTACAAACTTAGCAGTGTAAGCATAAGCATTAACGCCATTCGAACCATTCGAACCCCGAAACAAGAGTCAAAATAAACTCTAATTCCGATCGCACTAATCAATAAGACTACGGTAAATGACTATAGGCGAGATGAGAAATAAATCCTATGTATATGTCATAATAGTAATATTTATATATATATATATATATATATATATATATATATATATATATATATATATATATATATATATATATATATATATAATAAGGTAATAATCCAGGTGAAAAATATCCACAGGGTGGTAATCCAGAGAATTTTAACCGGGTTTATAAAAAGTGCTCAATATCAAAATAGAGCTTTATATATGATAATTTTATTTACACAGACATGTACAAAATCTGCGACACTGGCATGTCGATGTTATCGATCAACAGTTACTATAAACTGAGATCTCATCAGGTAGAGTTAGAATCCGATCTTAACCTCAGATCATATTTGGAGAGAAACTCTGGCCTCTAACACCTCTCTCATAGACAGACCCCTTCTCCTACCCACGCATTCCAATAACACATCCATATGCAACACGCTCAACAAACTAGGCATTCCAATAGTACAAACCACTTCTCAATCCATAAAACAAACTTTAAACACATCTAGACATTTCCAAAAAACACCCACATCCCATGCCGGCTTATACACTGTCCCTTGCAATGATTGCCATCAATTCTACGTGGGAGAAACACAACGTGAATTAAAGAAACGATTAAATGAACATAAAAGGGACATAAAAAACAACAACCCTCTTAGTGCACTTTTCTCCCATGCTCTAGAATATGGTCATGCATTCAAATTTGAACAAGCCAAAATCACTAAACACATGCACAACAAATCTCGGCGAAGATTATTGGAAACTGCCCTCATCACATCCTCCACCACCATCAAGCAGCGAAATGGTTTCTTTAACCTATCACCGTTAATAAGCAAGATCATCCTCACAGAACAAAGTCTTTTGCCTGATCATGGCTAACTTTTATTTTCATCTCTAACTTTATGACACTCTTCCATTCACCCACACCCTTCCTTCTTCTCCCTGAATCCTCTTTTTTTCCCTCACTTTTTTCCCTCACATTTTTAATACTACAGTCCAAATAAACTTTCTCATGTTCCAAATATTTCAAATATTCCTCACCCACCCTTTCAATCACCCCCCTCCCCCACCTACTCCAATCCCTCACTCATTGCTATCATTTTCCAAATATTTCAAATATTTCACACCCTATCACGACAAATCCTCCCTCTTCCCCCTCTCATCTATTTTCTCCCATACCTCTTCTTAAATTCCCTCATTTTCTCAAAACGCTCTCTAAGACCATAACTTTCGCCCATCCACCAAAATCACAGCCCCCCCTCCCTCTCTACCCATCCCCATTTTCCCTGCATACACCCCCCACAAACAAACATTCCAACTCACTCTTCCCCTTCAATCTCGACCACAGCCATCTGGTCAAACACCCCCTCCCCCTCTTCCTCCAATCTCTCTCTGCCATCCATTTTACCCCTGCTCATCCCCCACCTCTTTCTCTCATCGCCAGCCACAGTAGTCCTTGCTCTCTCCACCCTTCCCCTTTTTCTCCCACTCATTTTCATTCTCTAACAAGTACGGACGTCCAGCAAGACGCTGCCATTATTTTTCATTTTATTTTATTTTTCTTCCCAACATGTCTACCCTACATGTATCTGTGCTTGCATGATATCTTTTCCATATATCATCATCCTGATGAAGTCTTATAAATAAAGACGAAACGTTGATGTACACATAAAAAACATCCAGTTTTTGGTTTTCCTTTTTCATTTTACCATCACGTCGGATTACCTTCATCCTTCTCTTCCCATATATATATATATATATATATATATATATATATATATATATATATATATATATATAAATATTGTTTCATAATAGTATCAACTTTTAGATGTGTTTAGCTGAACTTTCTTTTTTGTGAACATCCGATCAATTGCCTTTAATTGAGTTATTCAAGTTGTAGCATAAGAGCTCCGCCGTTCCTGCAGGCAAGCCGTTTGCAGAATTGGAAAGTAAATGCTCTCGTCAATCTGTTTAAGCCATTTATGGTGGATTTTTGTTATGGTTCCAAGCGTTCTAATTACAACGGCAATCACTATTACTTCTTTACATGCCCATAGTCTAACTTATTCCAATTTTTTAAATTTGATATTTATTTCTTTTTTCGTGTTCTTGTACGGGCACCCTCGTATCGAAAGGGCAGGCTCTATCACTGATTATGCAAGTACTCTTGATATTGTTTAGGAAGATTAAGTTGGGTTTTGAATGTTCTATGAGCCTTAACAGTTTGTATGCATGCCCCAAAGAAGTTTGACATTGTTGGTCTCCTGAACCAACTTTGCCTTATGCTCATACCACTTTTCATTGGAGTCCAATTCATAATCTTTGCATATATTCCAGTGTAGTACTTGAGCGATCTTGTCGTGATTCTATTTTTTATACTGCTGTTGTGCAAGCATTGGGCATTCAGATACAATATGTTCTAAGGTGTATTCCCTTTCATTACACAATCAGCATATCGGTGATTCTGCAGTTTCGTCAATCTAATGTTTGATAAACATAGTACAGTGGTGTCTTCCTGGCTGCGATTAAAGTGCTCTCTGCAGATCTGTTGAGATCACACCTGACCAACCAATCCCATCAGACAATATATCTAAATGTAGTATTCTTAAAGAATACACCGTGTAGTATATTTCCAAATAATTTTAATTCCTTTCTCTTGTAACTTTTAATTCTTTTTCACCCCAGTTCTTAATATTTCCTCCATTTTCACTTATTATTATAATTGTTATTGTTATAATAATTATTATTATTGGAGTTTTAAATGGGCGCTACTTTTCTTGTAATAATAAACGAACGCGTATTTCCCCTCTTTTGAATCAGATGATTTATAAAATATGAACAGCAAAACATTAATAGATGTCGCTCGCCAACGCTCAGATGACGTCTATTTTTATTTCATTTATTTCGATTGCGTTTTCTTTTGATAGTTTCTTTGCTATTTAATCGATATCTGAAAAATTAATATTATCTTCCCGATGTCGTTAAATTTAATTTCACTCAGATGAATGTTATCAAAATAACTTCAACTCGTTTGCTTCTGTTAATTTTTATTTTTTAATGGAATTGCTTTGTTTCTCTTTGGAATGTCCTTTCATCCTTGGAGCGTGCTCAACCGCGAGTTGCACCCGATCAACCCCACTGAAATGAGATCGATGAACATTATGATATGCCGATTTCAATATACGCGATGACGATTTACTATAAATTCTAGCTCCTCACTGTATGTGAAAAAATACTGCTTGTCCCGGCAGTGTTTCAAATCGTCCTGCACACCTTTCAAATACGTGACAGGTTTGGGACTATAATTCCTTTTAAAAAAGCCCATTGTGCTTGCACCTACCTAGCCAACCGATCCACCTCCATTTTTATTTTGTTTTAGAAGGATGTTAACCTGCGCCGTCGCGTTAGATTCAGCAGGTGCGATTATTGTAACACAAATTTAGGAATGGTTCAACCGATTCGAATATGGCGGCACATCAGCAGTAAGTGCCCAACACTGCGCGGAGTGCAGCCGCTTTTGATAGGGTGCAAAATAGAGATGATGTAGAACGCAACAAATAAGATAAACACCATTCTAAATAAAGACTTCCAGATAGGTTTCCAGCAGTAGATATATCTATATACATTATATATATATATATATATAGATTTAGATTTTTCACTTATAAAATAGATCATTCGGTGAAGACCGGGGTTGTTCCAATAAAAAACAAGCTCGATGATACTCGATTACAGAGTACAGAGCATTTATATGTGATTTTATGAAAGCTTACCAAAGCATTCCTTTCAAGACACCAATGATCACCATTAAAGATATTTTTTCTTACAAATACTATTTATTCAAATTAAATGTTTTTTCCTACACGTGTTTCACTACCAAGCAGTTACTTGCTTGGCAGATCATCAGGGAAATTAAATGTCTGGAATACTGGTTTCAACTGCCGACAAAACACAATGTGGCGTTGTAATAGTTGAGGTCACTTAAGAAAAGAAGAGGAAAAAAATAAATAAAAATAAAAGCCAAACTTAAAAAGCAAGGAAGAACAACGATAAGAAAAGAAAGTCCTAGAAAAGTCTTAGAAAAGTAGCTTGTGCATTATTTCTTCCACCAAGCCAACAAGCAAGTAGTCGGTCCCAAATACATTCAATAAAACCACAAAACCGGAACAATGTGCGATAATACACTTTCACGTTAGCCGGTACAATGATGAATAAATCCCCCCCCCCCACAATAAAACAAAAGAACTAAATCATTCAAGATACCGCTCACAAGTTACCATTCCAATCCAATGATAGTATGGGAATTCTAAATCCAACTTCTCACAAAGAAAAGTCAACACAAATGTTCGTCCGAGTTCAAAGAGTCTTATTTCAATTGTTGATTTATTACCCTTCGAAATAAACACACGACCTTTTTAATTTTTGCTTTTTAAGTTTGGCTTTTATTTTTATTTATTTTTTTTCCTCTTCTTTTCTTAAGTGACCTCAACTATTACAACGCCACATTGTGTTTTGTCGGCAGTTGAAACCAGTATTCCAGACATTTAATTTCCCTGATGATCTGCCAAGCAAGTAACTGCTTGGTAGTGAAACACGTGTAGGAAAAAACATTTAATTTGAATAAATAGTATTTGTAAGAAAAAATATCTTTAATGGTGATCATTGGTGTCTTGAAAGGAATGCTTTGGTAAGCTTTCATAAAATCATATATATATATATATATATATATATATATATGTATATGTATATGTATATATATATATATATATATATATATATATATATATATATATAAACATTATATATTAATATGTATTTAAATATATATTCATACATTTTATATTTATCTATATTTATATGTATACATTATATATTTATATATATATATACCTTATATATTTATATATATATACATATATATATACATTATATATTTATCTATATATATATATATATATACATTATATATTTATCTATATATATATACATTATATATTTATATATATATATATATATACATCATATATTTATATATTTATATATACATTATAAATTTGTATATACACATATATCTATCCATTACATATTATATGTATATACATTATATATATACATCATATATTTATATATATATATATATATATATATATATATAAATATATATATACATATATATATATATATATTTATATATATATATATATATATACATTAAATGTACATATATATCTATATATACATTATACAGTTATATATATATATATATGGATGAAATATAAACATACTATATTTATATATATAACATACACATATACCTTATATATATATACATTATATATATATATATATATATTTATATATATATATAAATATATACTTTATATATGTATATAAATATACATCATGTATTTATGTATATATACATATATACATCATATAAATATATATAATGCATTATATATTTATACACAAATGCATTAAATATTTATATATGTATATACTTCTATATATATATATTATACACATATACATTGCATATATGTGTATATATACATATATATATATGTATATATATACATTATATAGTTATATGTATATTCATAGATATTTTATATCCATATATATACATTATATATATATATTTAAACATATATATATACATCATAAATGTATGTATATACATAATAAATTGCTATATATATATATATGTATATACATATGTATATGTATACATATATTTATATATATAGTTATACCAACATTATATGATTATATATACACATTATGTATTTACATATATTAAAATATGCATTATATATTCATGTATATATATATATATGTACATATATATATATATATTTATATATATGTATATATATATTTATATATATATATATTTATATATATATACCCACATTATATGATATATATACATTATATATCTATATGTATATGAAAATATACATCACATATTAATGTATATATATATATATATATAAATACGTTATATATTTATCTATATATATTAAATATTTAGATATATATATATATAAATATATATAATATATCTATATCTATATGCTATATATATACATTATATATATTGCTATAGATACATACATTGTATATACATGATAGGTTTTCATATTGATACATTGTATGTTATATATAGATATATATATATATATTATTTTTATATATATATATATATACGTTATATTTATATATATACGCCATATGTTTGGTATATATATACAATATATGTTTATATATGTATATATATAAACATTATATGTGAGTATATATATATATATACATTGTAAGTATTATATATGTATATATATATATATATATATATATATATATATATATAATTTAATAATTTAATTTGATGTGGTCAGTTTAAATTTCACACGAAAGAATTTATATATATAAAAAAATTCTGACTGTTTTTCTTTACTTTAAAATATTTTTATTTAATGCTGTTCTGTTTATTTTGAGTTTTTTTTTTATCATAGGTTCGTTTCCAACCGCGATTCGTATCTGATAATTTTTAAGGATATAAACACAAATATTCTTAAGCTTATTTCATTCAATCTACGCACGGGAAATTTACAATGTACTTTCTTCCCTTTGGTTTAATACGTTCTCGCGAAGTTAATTTTGATTTAGTCAAACCAACAAATAGTTACACTGCAAGACTAGCTCGAACGTACCAAGTCATCACCTTTTTCTTAAGTATTGCCATGTGTAATTGTTGCACATAATGTGACACATGAACACCAATTTAAGAGATTTAAGATTTATAAGACTTATATATTATTTTTATTCCATTCGATTTTTTTGTGAGACTAAACCTCCCATTTAAACTCCATACAATAAACAAGACAGTTTTTTATCTGTCTCTGTATTCTTCAAATAGCACTTTTCTTGTTTAAACTTTAAACTGTCGATTTAAATTTCACACACTAGAAATAACAGTTTATTCTCCATTCGTATACTTATAAAGTTGCGCATTTCCTGTTGTGACTGAGATGTAAACGCCGTGTTCAATTCTAGATGATAGAAAATACACTTTCTTTCTCTATCATCGCACCCTTAAAATGACACTTTTATCTCTCTAATTGTGAACCGAAAATAGTTTATTACTCTATATTTATAATTATAAAATAGCATAATGTCTGCCTCTAACAGTTAGATTAAAACGATGAGTACAGCTTTTTGTGAATTAATTAGAATTATCTGTTTCATTTTTTTAATTTTTACTGCGTTAGATTTAAAAATAATAATTTCTTCGAAAGTAAAGTTTATATTCTTCTGATAGTGTAGGGTGGCATTTTTCTCCCTTTTAAATATGTTGATTCATTGAATATGAAGAGCTGAAACGGCTTTACGTCTCACAACTATGGTGTCCATTTACGTGTTTATTAATTTGTCTTGCCTTTTCTTCAATTGTTTGCTGATATCTGAAATGTTATTAATTCTTTCCGATGTCGTCAATTTTAATTTCACTCCTAGAGATCTTATCAAAAGAACAAACGAATTCCGACTCTTTTGATTCTCATTTTAAGTATTTCGACTTAATTCCTTTGTTTTCAATTTAAAATGTGCTTGAATAGTTTTCAACCGCGATGTGTACCCGGTTAACCTCGCCGAATATAAAAACGAATTGTCTTAAGCTACGCTTATTGAATATACGTGTATTCAATATTAACGATGAATATTTACTGTGAATAGTCTTTCTTTGTTTAAAGTTTCGGGTTCCCTTCAATTCAAAGTACGTAAAACAAACAAAGGATGACGTTACAAGGATGACTCTTACTGCACATATTGTATTCTTTTATTAACTATCGCCATTGTTACTCTACACAAAAATATATAAGAAATGAGATGATTATTTTACAAAATTATTTTGATTTAATTTTGTGAAAATTACTAGAATTATTGATTAAGATTTATTGATAAATATATTGTTTGATTTGTAAAAGTTATATAGTTGTAATAGTCGGTTATTATGTCATCCATTTTTCAAGTGTTCATTTATTAAAACTAGCCGACATGTGTCCCGGAGTTACCCGAGAAAGTAGATTTATTCAAGAAATGCAATGCCCCACTAATGAACTATTGGATATTATTATTACTAATAAATGTTAATTATGACGATAACTTTAAGAGTAACCCAAATATGTTATAATGGAGCTGTTAGCTATTTGCTTAATTTTAGAGATTAGTTTTGTCTAATGTTGCAAGCGGTGACTGTGCAAAATAATCCACCTTATTAATTTGTTGTCTCAATTTTGCGGATGATTTTTTTTAATATACTAATTCATTTTTCTTATTTTTTTTTAATGTGTGCTTTTTTGCAAATATCCTAAATAATAATTAGCGTGATTCATCATTTGAAAAATCTCATAACCTTTCCACTAACTTTGTGGCACGAACTCTTTTTCTTTCTTGTTTTGTTCGACTGTTTTTGAGCTCGTAACGTTAAGGAAGAGTAAGCTGAATGATAACGTCGTATCCAATATAGAATTGACGAATACATTGTCTTTCCTACGACACACAATTTACATGGTGGACTTATGCGCCGAAATTATCAACCAAATTAGTATTTTCAAATCAGATAATTATAAAAATGTCTGATTAAAAGACAGATACAAACAAATCGCTATCATTCTAAATTAGAATTATAAGGTACTACACCCCCCTCCAAAAAAGAGCTTGTCTTTTATTTTTAGGTGAGTACGTGTAAAAACCCTCAAACACTTTAGGGTGAAAAAAAATAATTTAGAATTTACTACTTAAAATAATAATGAAAATAATAACCGTCAGTGTTTCAAAACTATTACAACTACTACTACTACTACTAATAATAATAATAATAATAATAATAATAATAATGACAATAATAATAATAATGATAATAATAATAATAATAATAATAATAATAATAATAATGGCAATAATAATAATAATAATAATAATAATAATAATAATAATAATAATAATAATAATAACACTACCACCACCAACAACAAAAACACCCCCACCACGATCACCACCACCACCACCAACAACAACAATAACAACACCACCACCACCAACAAAAACAACACCACCCCCACCACCAACAACAACACCAACAACAACAACACAACCAACAACACCACCACCAAAATAACCAACCTTGTTAATTTGTTATCTAAATTTAATGTGTTGCAAATATTTATATATTTGACGATTTTTGCGCATTATTTCGCAAATACACATTTGCTGTCCAAACTTATGATTAAAGTTCATCGTTTTTCAGCATTAAAAAAACTCCTCTTTACAGTCACCGCCTAGAATTGTCTTGAGGACTAGTTTGTTTGACAAGCTATCGGTCACGACCACCTGTATTAATTCGCCTGTATCAAAATTCATACTTTCGCGCGTAGAAACTATAAACTAATCGTACCCTATATAGAACTGTCGAAACAATTGTCGAAAAAATTGTCGAAAAAAATGTATTTGATACAACGGGTAATTTCCATGGTTAATTTATGCGCCAAAATCATAAAACAATGATTGTGGAATCCGCGGTCCAGAAAATTGAAAAAAAAATACATTAATTTATGATATTAATTAATGCCCAAAACAATAAGAAAAACATGACATTAATGTATTATATAGATTAATGGTAAAAAACAAATTGGGGAAACATGACATTAATATATCATATAGATTAATGGTCTAAACAATTAGGAAAAAATAAATTAATATATTGTATAGATTAATGGACCAAAAATTGGTAAACAAGTTCATTAATATATTATATAGATTAATGGTCCATACAATTGGCCAAACATAACATTAATATATAATATAGATTAAAAGCTGAGGATTTGTTTCCATCCCATTGCGTCTATTCATTTTTATTTTCCTTTATTTTCATTGCCTGTTCTTGAATTCTTTATCGCTCTCTGAAAAATACGTATTCTTTCCGTAAAATTTTATTTCACTTCTAGTGTTTGTTTCTCTTTGAACATTTTTTTTATATTCACTTTGTTTTTCTTTAAAATATAATTTCATGATGAGAGTTGTGAATCCGCAACTCCCAACCGCTTAACCTTATAGAAAAAATAGCAATCTTCAGATATCTATATTCAATGTGCGCAATGAAAATTGTCTTCCCACTTTTACAAAATCATTTTAGCACTCTACCATTCTAAGTGGGTGAAGAAAACGAAGGGTAACCTTTCAATGTTCGCTCACACATACCACACATTATTGTAATTCTTTTGTTAACTATCGCCATTTCAAAATAGTGTTTCTTAATTCACACATTAATATATGAGATTTGAGATTCATATTATTTGCGCTAAAAAGGCTTATAATATTATATTGATTATTTTTATCTACTATTTTGAAAAGTCATTAGTATAATAGATTTCCGTTTTTATTAATGTGTGCATGCTTTTTATTACTCATATCAAAATAATGTTCATGCCTTTGTTTTATGCAGTAAAACAATCATTTATAGAACACATAATTGATATATACAGGGTGGGGCAAAAGGCACGCATTAGTTTGAATCAGTAACGACTTTAACATTTAATCGAATCTTCTCTTTATTTTTGAGAATATTACAGATATAAACATTGATAATTTATCCTGGAAAAATATAGCACTGAACAACGAACCAAAATTATTGAACTTTACTTTGGAAACCATCGTTCAATAACCTTAACCCAAAGAGCTTATCGTCGGCATTATAATGTCAGACAATCTCTCAGTCAGACCACAATTGATCGTCTTGTGGCCCGGTTTCGGCAGCAGGGTTTAGTCAGTGATCTTCAACGATCTGACAGACTACGTTCAGTACGGACAGTGGAAAATGTAGCATTCGTTGAGGATAGCATTGCTGAAAATCCACACACCTCAACTCGAAGACGAGCCACTCAGATTGGGATGTCCAGAAGGTCACTTCAAAGAATTTTGCGTGAATTGCATGTTTCCATACAAAATTCAATTGGTACAGGCATTACAACCCACAGATGTGCAATCACGCGTAGCTTATGCTGTTCACATTCAGCAATTAGCCAGAGAAGAAAATGAGTTCATCCATAAGCTGATAATGAGCGACGAAGCACATTTTCATCTGAACGGGTTTGTAAATAAGCAAAACTGCAGAATATGGGCCATTGAAAATCATAGAACCGTTCATCAGCGTGAATGACATCCACTAAAATGTACCGTATGGTGTTGTGTTACCTCGGAAAGAGTGATCGGCCCATATTTCTTTGAAGACGAAGAAAGTGTCGCGTGACGATAACTGCACAGCGGTATCAACAAATGATTGAAAATGTTTTAAGGCCAGCTGTTCAGGACAACCCAGAAATGTGGTTCTAACAAGATGGAGCTACTGCCCACACTTCCCGACAAAGTATGGCGCTCTTAAGGGGATTGTTTGGCGAGCGCTTAATTAGCAGATTTTCTGATTTTAACTGGCTTTCACGTTCACCGGATTATACAGCCCCTGACTTTTTCTTTTGGGGTTATCTTAAGGAAAGGGTATATGTGAACAAGCCTACAACGATTAAAAACAATATCACACATGACATCCAAGAACTAGAGCCAGTTATTCTAAGGAGTGTAATGGAAAATGCCCTAACTAGAGTCCGTCTTTGTGAGGCCGAAATGCGTCGGCGACTAGTGTCCTTTACTTTATCCTATTAGTCATTAAAGGAAATAGTCCTATTGCATTCCGGTTTGGAACCATATATCGTCTATAAACTCATATGTTGGTCTTCCCACTGACTTACAGACAAGCACTCTACCAGTAAGAAATAAATGTTCGTGTACTTTGTGTTTCTATATATGCCCGATAAAATGACGTTTTTTTTTCTATTAAAGTCTGCATGAATTGCCCAGGTATATATCATAGCTCAGTTAATTTGATTCAAAACTTTGGGCCAGTTTCTGAGGATCGCTTACAGTACCAGTTTCGCTTGTCCGTAGCGTGTATAAATATCTATGTGTTATGGGGGGGGCAGGTTCCTTATCGTCTTTAGAGAATATCAGTCGGCGGTTGATTTAAATTTGGAATAATTGTAATTAATTAGAAAAGCACAGTAACAGAAATAAAAACAGAGAAATACACCGTTTATCTAAAGCAGTGGTTCTTAACCTTTTTTATCCAATTCCCCACTATTTAGTGAGTCAGCTCTCCATTCCCACCACAGTTATCACATGGAAATAAATACATACGAAAAGATTCGTTATGGTTTTTCTAAATATATTTGGCCCATAAAAAGCATACAAAAATGTTACACTAGCACTAGACGCATAAAGGTTAATGAGACTTTTGCATTTGTTTTGCCTTGACAAGTGCCTCAACGTTCGGTTCCACCTTTGAAATAGCGCAGCGCAAATCAGATTCAACGTGAATCAGGCGGTTTCGCGATTTGTTTTTGATCTCATGTATTACATTTTGAAGCAGTGGTTCTTCTGTCCAGCCGGTCATTCCCTACTTGGCAACTCCGCCATTCCCCACCAGTGGGGAATTCCTCACAGGTTAAACACCACTGATCTAAAGTGGTGAGTTACTTGGCTGTGCGCGGAGAGAGAAACCGGACAGATAGCTTGTCCTTTTACAGATAGCTTCATTATGCGCCCCCTCGAAGACAGACGTCTTTTATGCGTAGACTTTGCTTGAAATAGTGCCAGCAAACAACATAATTTTCTCTGCCTAGAATAAACGTGATGACGTCAATTTTGTTTCTGGCGCACATCTGATCCCTAATACACACTCAAAGTTGTCCATTCAATTTTACAGCGTTGTTATGTAAAAGATCTTCCTCACATTTGAAAGGGGCCTCATGTCTGAATATTCGTTATCTTGGAATTAACGATAGAGATATTCAGGATATATACCGGACCTAATAAAGGTAACTAATACCAATAGGGCAAGAAGTGAAACAATAGCAATTCTCTGTAGCCATTTTTACCCTGACTAACTTACCTTTAGTTTAAGCAAAATTCATCTTACAAGACTTATCATGAATAGAGTTTAGTATGTTTTCACTTCCGGTGAGATCAAATGTGTCAGAATGAACATGGCCGCTGTGTCGTGTATCCGAGTTCTTCAAACAAATGCCATTATGAGAAATGCTTTCAGGGTTTGACTTAATAGCATTTCACCCAGTTGTGAAGATAGCAATATATATCTTCAGATGTTGACTTTAAACAAGACTGAATGAAAACGCCGCAAAACATCAGAAAAAAGTATTGAGTGCATGAACTTTAGTAACAATCGAACGTTTGATAATTATATGTACAACTTTTCAAGTTATATAATAACATACATTATAATTATTTGTATATATATATATATATATATATATATATATATATGTGTGGGTGTGTGGGTGTGTGTATGTCTATCATAGAAATCGCTCCAGTTAAAGCATAAATACATTTTATGTAAGGAGTTAAAACATACCATTTCTCGGTCAAAATTTTATCAACGATAAGTGTTTATTGGATTGATTATGGTCCAGAAAACGGAAGCTCTTTCCTGTCTATCAGAAACATCACTCATGAAATATATATATATATATATATATATATATATATATATATATATATATATATATACATTTTGCCCTGTGTTTCTTCCCCCTACAACTTTTATTTTATTTTTTCAAATTTTAAATCTTGGCTTTTGCCAACTTATCTATCCCAGCGACTTCCTCTGATGATAAGATTTTGATCTTTGAAAAGCCTGGCTTAAGGAAAATTTAACTTGAATAAATTGCCTCTTTTGCGGAATATACCTTGCTCTGAGCCATTGAATTGAATTATGATTTGGCTTTTGCTTCTCTAATTCCTTTCCATTCTTCTTCATTCTACCTGCTCTATCCTGGATATTGAGCTGTATACTCTTCACAATAGGTTTCACTTTTCCTAAAAGTTCGCTTTTAGTACACCACTTTATATATATATATATTATGACAGGAGTTCTGCTTTTTTTAGATTTTCTTGGTTAGTCGTTCGACTCTTCGAGCGATTTTACGATCGTGTGGTAGTAGCTGGTGCAGTATAGCACCCATCGTTATGGTTTGGGTCAAATCTCGAGCGCTTTCGGACGTCTCGTCCATCTTAAGGAGGTTGATTTTAGCTAATATGGGTCTTTTTCCGCTTCCATTTTTATAGCTTTTTTTCTTCTGCATTCCTTAATTTATTTATAATTTAATTTATATATATATATATATATATATATATATATATATATATATATATATATATATATATATATATATATATATATATATATATTTAAAAAATTCATAAAGGATAAACAAATAAACGGTATCTATAAAAGCGATGCATTCTATTTACCAGCGTAGATGTTCCCTGTTTCGAACGTCGTTAGATTCTGCCATACTAAGAAGTTGTATGACGAAACAACACGTGTTCGTACCTAATTATATTACAGGGAAAATGCGGACGCATCTAAGGAAATATTCTTAAATTTATCTAGAGAAGTAAAGAGCAAGTTTTTACACCGGGAATTATAACAGAAATAAAATTAAACAAGCCGCGCGTGCGTGGTCCCGCTCTGTATGCGACTCGATGTAGCGAGTGTAAAATGCGATAAATTTGGGCAATTTGGAGCATTTTTGACCCCCATTTGACCCCCTGGTGGCGCGAACCTGAATTTTTCTGAGGTCAAGGATGCTCATTTTATATCCAGAACAATCGCCTCTACATGTTGGCATAGTTTTAAAAAAAATGCATGGATGAATCAAACGTTATGGGAGAAAAGGGTCATTTTTTGCAATTTTGGGGGATTTTGACCCCCCTGAGGGGTGGGGGCGAACCAGACTTTTTCAAAGGTCAGCGATACTTATTTTCTATTAGGAACAAAGGCCTCCACATTTTGGCCAAGTTTCAGAGAAATTGAATTGATGGATGAAAAGTTATGGGGCAAAACATGTCATTTTTTGCCATTTTGGGGCCTTTTGACCCCTGGGGGGCTAACCAGATTTTTTTTCAAAATCGGAGAATGTCCCTTTCTAACCTGACCAAAGTTACAGCTTCATGTTAAATTTCAGAGAAATTCAATGGATGGTTGCGAAGAAACATCCGGATGGACGGACGTACGGACGGACAGACGGACGGATGGACGGACGGAAAGGCCTCAAAACATAGGTCCCCCGATAAAACATAATAAAACATAAAATTAACAATTAACTTATAATTATTTATTTTTAAGTTTATGATCTATTTTTTTTCAAATAATAATACTTATAGGTTTTTATATAGTAAAATAATCTGCTTCTACGGTAAATTAAAATAAGTTTCAATATAGAAAAAATAATTAAACATGATGCAATTATTTTTTTTATTCATAAAACATATTTTAAATGTCTTCCCAATATTTTGTTTTTAAATACGCACTTGACTTTCATGTCGGCAGGCAAACGTTCACTGTCTTTCACGTAGGTTGAGTATTTGCGTCTTGTCAGTGTAAGTTAATAAAACGGTGTCAATAATTTTGATAACTAAAATCATTTTTATCATACGTCTTTGATTTTAAGCTTCTTTTTCCACCACAATCCACCTTTTATATTTTTGGAAGTAACTTTTACAACCAGTTAACCGACAGACAATTGGAAATAAAAAGAACTGATTCCAAGTGTGATCTCGCGTACAGCCGTAAACATCTTTAAAGTCACTAAGTCATTCATACATAATTAAACCAAGCCTTGCAATATGTTATAAGTTTTTATTTCACATTTTTCAGCCACCTCTGACAAAAGCTCCCATTTTCAATTTTTTTTAAACAAGTAAATTAAATTTACATAATATGTTCATGTTATTATGATGCAAATATTTTAATTTTATTAGTAGTTTAAAAACAATAAATATTCATAATTTTATCATTAGTATTTGCAATGAAAAATGAAGTTTAATTAAAAGGAAAATAATCGTTTTTGGAATCGGCAATAAGGCTCACACTTTTGCGATTCCAAAATACCGTTTCTCATACCCCGAAAAGATCCGATTTTGTTTGATTCTTGATTCCGATTAATCGTTCCAATGTACCATTGTTTTTTTGTTTTTGTTTTAATTACGAGGAATTGATGTCGCCGTGCAACGGATATGAACGACATGATGTGGTATCCTTTCATTAAAAGAACACAAAATGATACAATGTAAGGGAGACAATCATATCGCAAATATCTAAGGAAAATAATCAATCTAAAGAAATGTTATTTTAAAATTTATGTATTGTAATTCTTAGGCTTCATTTTCTTTCTTTTTCTTTTTGATTATTAATTGGTGCTTGTATAATAAAAAGCCGAAAAAACGTGTTTTTTTGTCTCTTAGTGTTGGAGAGGAAAATAAGGAGCAGGTAACTCTTCACAATATCTCTAGCTTTCGAACAATATTTTTGTTACCATAACCCTAAAACTTAACCCTAACCCTAACACTAACCTAAACCCTAACCCTAAACCCTAACCCTAACCCTAACCCTAACCCTTATCATAACCCTAAAACTTAACCCTAACCCTAACCCTAACCCTAACCCTAACCCTAATCCTAACCCTTTTATGTCTAATCGACGTTCTTCTTGCACAGTAGCCACATGTGCAACGCCAATTAAAACCATCAGTTTTTATTACTGGAAAGTCGTGTTTAAAATTCGTTGTAAGAGTTACCTGCCCCTTATTTACCTCTCCAACACTTAAAGACAAACAAATCTTTTTTTCGGCTTTTTATTATACAAGGACGTATTAATTTAATGTTTAAAGTCTGCATTTTAAGACCATTAAATTAGACGTGTCTTCTTTGATATGACAGAAATGCGTGAGAAAAAAGGCTTCTGCGTTTAAAACTTTCATTCACGTCATTAATATTAAGTTTACTTTAGTTTTATGAAACGGAGGTAAAAAAGGATGGACTCCCTTTGTAAAACAATCAGAAACAACTGGTATTTGTGAAATGTTTACATTAGATATTGGATCATCAATTAAAACATTTTCCCACTGATTTAAGACTTTTGGGATCGAAGTATAATATAGGCAGAAAGTCAAATGTAAAAGATTTCCATATGATTTGATCCATCCATTACGAAGGTTTCCCGACATTTCAATCCCTTCCTTTATGTTATTTATCTACCTCCCACAGCGGTAAGATGTGACACAAGGTCGGCATAGTGGGATTTGATAAACCAGCGCTCGAGAAGTTGAGCACTCTGGCCATTAAAAATTGCCTGGGCAGACCCGTCAGCATTCCCCGGTAGGGGCTCATAAAACAGTAAGCAATACAAAGTGGGGAGGCAAAAGCTCCTTAAGCGTAAACCTTACATTTACATTTAAAACATTTTCTAGAATCATAATTATGTAATGAATTTTTATTTAAATTAAAACAAGAATTGTATACAAATGTTTAACATCATTATATCTTGTGTCGGGGATATCACATCTGTGCAAGACTGTTTTATTCACAGAATTAAATAAAAGTAAACAGTATTATTTGTAGAAAAGAAATTACTATACCAATAATAGGAGGTGAGTATAGTCATTTAGCGATCACAACGTGTTGCTAGCAAGTCCCGTGATCTCTCGTATATGCTTATATTTTTTATATAATGACAAATTATTTTGTTGTTCTGTTATTAAGCTATGATGTGAGTGTGTGTTATTTAGATTATTCTAACTACTTTTTATCTCTTGGCTGTTATTCTCACAACATTTTAGTCTATGTAAGCTCTGTCCTTCACTAGGTGTATCTTGTCGAACTAGGGAATCTTCATATCGAACTCGAGATCTGTACTGAATTTCTGAGTTTTGTTCCGTCAGCCGTGATTGGTTAAAAATCTTTAAAAAATCGTAATTGTATTCTTAGTATCACAAATACTGACGATTAAAACATTATCTTCCAAAAGAACAGATTAGTATTCATCACTTTTATCCATATGAATTTTATGACCTATCATTGTGTTTAGATGTTTACTACTTATTACTACTATATATATATATATATATATATATATATATATATATATATATATATATATATATATATATTTATAGTCATTCACATACATACTGGTTAGCTCTATCACAACTATTCAGTGCAGCTAGACTAGCTAGTGATTCAAGCCGGGATTGACAGTGGGTGCCTCTACCCATACGACACTGACTAAATGTAAGTGATATCTCAATGTAAACATTGTCAAGTGCCGGGATCTTGAATCACTTTACCGAATGAACTATCTCTCTCTCTCTCTATCTCTCTATCTATCTAGTTATCTATCAATATATATATATATATATATATATATATATATATATATATATATATGTGTGTGTGTTTTTCGTTCAAGTTTTAAAGTATTGCATGGAAAGTTAATAAAATTGAAATAATAGCCAAATTAGCAATACAAGATTAATTTTTTTTCTTACATTAATCCTATCGATTACGGACTAAAATTCCTTCTTCAGGGGTAACCAGTATCGAGTCATTTTTTTTTTTTATCAAAAAACAAGAATAAAGAAACTCATTTCTTTTAATTTGATAAACGTCTTTGATTGTACGACGTCATCGCCTTGCTGTTATAAAATGGCGGGTAGGATGCAAAAACCGGTGTCGAACGAGGGATGCGTTGGCACGCTGTCGAGTAATGTGCGTGTATTTCGTTCAAGTTTTAAAGTATTGCATGGAAAGTTAATAAAATTGAAATAAAAGCCAAATTAGCAATACAAGATTAATTAATTTTTTTTCTTACATTAATCCTATCGATTACGGAATACAATTCCTTCTTCAGGGGTAACCAGTATTGAGTCATTTTTTTTTCATCAAAAAACAAGAATAAAGAAACTTATTTCTTTGTTAATTTGATAAACGTCTTTGATGGTACGACGTCATCGCCTTGCTGTTATGAAATGGCGGGTAGGATTCAAATTCTAATACATTATATATTATAATTAATGATTCCCATATATGGAATCGTTATGCAAATAGTTAGACTGTCATTAATTTAACTGACATAATTACTTTAGTTAATATTTTGTTTCATCGGGATACTTCTTTCTCATTTCTTGTATTGAATAACTATAAGACACATCTTGATAGAAAAATATCTTAAAATACTTTAATGGATCACATTTCCTTAACTATAATTTCTTTAGGCTGAATAACTACAGATAAGTCGTATTCACTCATCTAGCATGCACTTAGATAATTAATTTATTTATTTGCACTTTTAAACAACACGTGCTCAAATATCAAATTCTTTGCTGCCTTTAGTTCGAGGAGAATTATGCTGAGTCTGCAGGGAGGAAGTTCCAGGCTGATGTGTTTCAGAAATAAAGAAGTACTCTGTAAGTAAGTATGTTCATAGAACGCTTGGTACACTATATAACAAGAGAACGTTGTCTTTTTCATTGTTATAGTAAATGACTTATTACTGTGGGTGTTTTACAGAGAGGAATCAAAGAGCGGAGCTCAGTCGAGCCACTTCAATGGAAATAATAAAGTAGAAGAGAAAGATTATCAATGTCTTATTCGGCTGTAAGGAAAGATAAGGTTGTCATCCATTAGATTTTGAAGTCGAGTTAGTTGTTTTTTAAGACAATGGCAAGTGTTCTGAGCAGCAGTACTTTATATTTAAAGTAATCTAAGTCTTAAATATGTAAAACTCATCAAGATTTACATATATTCTGCGGAGGTAAAATCATCGAAATCTTCCATTTAAAATCGAATCTGAAAGTGAGATCGGATATTATGAAAATCATGGGCTTCCCCAAGGATAGTTCGATTCATTTTGACTAGGTCAGAAAAAGCGTTGGTGGCGAAAGGTAGTATCTGGAGGGTTAAAAAATAACAACCCACTTCTATCTATTCCACATCGCTAGAAAAAAGAATCAACACCAATTTGGTCACCAATGATTTTCTAAAGAACTACCCGTGTGTGAAAATCAATACCTCGGAGCTGCTTCTACAGGTGACTACACCATGGTCGTTTTAAAGTCCAATGTAAACAAATTCGACCTTGCCCGTCCACTTAAATAATGAAATCCTGACCAATTCAAATCACAATTACAAATGATAACAATGTTCCCTCACCGTTAACATGCCACTCATTTTCGTTTATCCTCGAGTGGTTTGTGCACCTTGATAAGTTGTGACATTTTAGTACAAAAAGTGTTATAATAAACAGGTGCTTCTTATGTAAAAATAAAATAATCTCAGATAATCATTAATGAAAATCAGGAGATGTATGCCGAGACCCTATACTTAATACCTGATAATTATCTTGTATTCTAAACAATTTTGAAGACACCTGGTATGGCTGTGTACTATTCTGTGTAATCGATATATAAGTAACATGAACAAAGAAGAATGCGATATTATCAGTCGTCAGTAGAGTAAGAAATCCACGTCTTCGAGATTTAGTTTAAACTTGTTGTGTTATTCTGTCTGTCTCCGTGGACTTTTAGATTTGAGAATCGTCCTGTGCAGAGCCTGGTGATTAAATTTATCTTGACGTGTGACTAGGCGTTCCAATTATCTTTTCAGCTCTGCTCTCGCATTTGAAAGCGCTCAACGGTGCGCGACCCGCGGGAAAAGAGTTTGATCATGGCGTCGGAACAACTCGTTCGAAACCGGCGCGCGGGAAACCGATGAATAACCACGGACATAAATAAATGAACACTCCGCCATTTCCCATGGACAAATAGAAGATAATCAAGCCGGATATCGTCTTTAACAAAAACAGTGTCATCGATCTTGTACCGACAATCTTATTTTGTCTCCCCTTCTCTTTCACACTCTGTCGGTTTATCACTCTATCTCTCTCTTACTTATGTTTCCACAGTTCACATCCATTTCATTCAAGCGTTTCTTTTAACCTTGTAAGTAGTAGAAAAAGGGTAGAGAAAAAGGTCCTTGACAATATCCTTCATGAATATGCATTGCAGATATCCATGTTTACCGCGTGGAATTGAGAATTGGGAATCGAGATAACAAGGATTATATTCTTCATAAATATCACTTCACGTTAAAATGTGTTATGCAAATTAAATATATGAACACACACAAGTCAAGTATATATTAAGTTTAAATTGTGCTGAGAGATCTTGGAACTTTATTTGAACATAATAATTAGCAAAGTAATATACGTTTATTTGTAATTCGTATTCTCATGTTATTACAGGTGAAAGTTGCGGTAGCTTGTCTCTAAAACGAGGCCGCCATATTGAGTGTCACGTTTTAATATGTGAAGCATAAGAGTATATCAAAACAGACTCTGCGCGTGAAGTTTAATACGTAATAAAACGAACATTGCACCATTTCCTGTAGACAACTAATCAAGCCGGATACTTCTTTCGTGTGCATCAGATGATTTTGGTGCCGGCATTAGTGTCCCTGATGTTTTAGAAATCTATCTGGAAATGCATCGGGTACTTACGGGAAGGACCACGAGAAGGTTGCCAACATCCCTAAATTAAAGTGGTACTGTGGAACCGACTAGATTCGACCTTGGAACACCCAGGTCCGTATCGTTATCCACTTAATCACCAAGCCGGATACTTCAACTAAAAAAAGGTTGTCAATATTACGCAGCTATCTCTTTACTTCCCCTCTCTTTTTTGTCTTTGTCTCTCTATCGTTGTCCTCTTTCTTTGTCTCTGTCTCACTCTCTATTTCCCCTCTCTTTCTTTTAATCTTAATTACTATCTTTTTTTGCGTACACCAATTTCGTTAAAAATTCTATTTTTATCGCGCAAATAGAAGAAAATGGGCAAATAAAAAATAATTGAACCCTATATCGACTTCACTAAAAGCACTTAGAAATAACGGTAGCTGAGTGGTTAACGAAACAGACTGGCCACATAGGTGTGCCATGTTCGAATCCAGTTTGTTCTACAGAAATATTTTCACTTAGGATGTAAGCAACGTTACCGTGGCTTCCCCTGTAAGTACCCGACGTATTTCTAGAAAGAATTGTGACTAGAAAAATATCGGGGAATCCAATGCCAACAGCAGAATTATCTGATTTTTACGAAATAGATAACTGTATAAAAACAATGCCTGTATCTTGTACTGACTATCTCCAATACTCTCTTGCGCTCTTTCTCGCCCCCTCTTCCCCTGTCTCTTTATCTTTCTCTCTGTATTTATGTTCTTCTCTTTGTATACACACTTTACTCCTCCCCCTTTCACTTTTGTTTCTCTCACTCTTCTTATGTATATCTCTTTCTGTCTCTCTCTCTCTCTATGTACCCTTCCTTGTCCTTGCTCTCTCGCTTCTTCGTCTGTGTCTCCTATTTTTCTCTCTTTATTTCCACGCACATCAATGTCCATTAAACCTCACTTTTCAACTTGTAAGTAGAAGAAAAGAGCTAGAGAAAAAGCTTTTTGAAAATATCATGAATGAATATGCATTGCAGACATCCATGTTTACCGCGTTGAATTGAGCATTGAGAATGGATATTGCAAGCATTATTTTCTTCAAAAATATTACTCTGCCTGAAAATGTGTGTTATGTCAATTAAATTCATTAATCAAAATCTACCTTGAACTGTATCTTTAATTTACATAGTGCTGACGGATGTTTGAGTTTTATCTGATTATAATATTTAGAAAAGTAAAACAAACATATCAATTTTTCCTATTAGTTAAACGTTTGACGTCGCACGTGTCTGTGTCTCTTCTCTAACACAAGACCACCCTATCATGTTTTTATTTCATTAAAATCGCCCCAGACAAGGCATACAACCACTTGATGTAAGGAGCTAACAAGAACCAAATATGATTATTGTCAAGATAAGAAATACGTACTGGCGTTAGTCTTGAAAAGACCAAGCCTATAGATAGAAAGGAAACAGTTAGAAAGAAGAGATTTCGACAAGCATGTGGTTCTTAGAAAAATGCTACTAGAATAGGAAGCTGTATTACAATCAGGGATAAAGACAGCGAATATATGGAGCTCGCTAGACCCACAAGTAAAACTAGTTGGAACAGTGACAGCAGCTAATGGTCAGAACATTCTGATAGCACATGTCGTACTAGTATTTATTAAAAAAACTGAGACTAACAGCATCACCTTTTTAAGAGAAATAATACAGAGAAAAAGAAAGGGTGTGGCCAAACAAATTACAGATACGTTTCTGCACCTTGTAAATAATCTTTAAAAAAAAACAGAAATTAACCAGCTCAAATATAACAAAGTACTTTACACATGTTAGTTTTTAATAGGTAGCCCTCGTGAGGGTCAGAATAAATATGTAACATGATTATAATTAGAAACAGTTAAATTAACATTTATGCATATTTATGCTCCGAAAAACCGTTTACGGCATAAGCACGTTGACACACCTGTTCTTATTAAATCACTGAAAATAAGCGATATTGAGCCTGGTCAGTACCAGATGGGTGACCATTTAGGTATACAAGGCGCTGTATGTAGAAGGACACTAACATCCATCTCCTAGATAACAAAAAAAAAACTTTAAATAATTACTTCATTTAAATTATCTCGCATGAGTGGGTTACACATGCAACTTAAGAACAATTATGAATTTGATAATCGCTCGAAACGTCATCCTTCGTTTTGAACCGGCTCCTGGGTTAGGGTTGAAGGTGCATAGTGATAATCACATCAAAGGTGAGAACAGTAGTCCGAATAATCCAAATTAAAAAAAATCCTCTGTTAATATATTCAGAAACATAAATAAAAAAAGACTCACATAGGCATTGTTGCGTACTCGTGGCACCTATATAAACACGTTTATAATGTTCTGTGATTTTCTTTTTTTATTTAGGTCATCATTGTTTAGACTGTTGCTACTAATACTTCATTTTTTTAATTTTTCTTCTTCATCAACGTCATTTATTTATTTAATACATTCTCTAATTTCACCACACGTTGCTGCTACACGACCACACCTACTTCATCTATATTTTCATAACGTTTCGTCTTATTAGACCTTCTTTTCCACCAATGAAAAAATGCAATGCGCAAACGTTCACGCAAGATTATTAGAATTGTTAGTTTTATTTTAGACGTACACATAATAGACCGACTAAATATTGTATTAATCATAAACCTGACAGACACAGAAAAGTATATTCTGAACATAAGTATGGCAGAAAAATGAAAATTCTGTTTTGCACTTATGTTCGAAAAAACGAAGGAATATTATTGTTCTAAACCATAAGAGATTAAAGTGCATGCTACTTGAAATTGTGGACTGTGGACGAGTGGTTATAGCACTTGTCTTTGGGCTGGACAACCCGGGTTCAATCCCACTCACGGCATGCAAAATCTCGGGTCTGAAAACTCCCTCTGTCCACCCAGCAGTAAATGGGTACCTGTTTAAAACTCAGGGAAGGTTCAAGGCAACGGATGGAGAGGGATGGGCTCCGCCTTCCATATGATGTGCCCTTGACACGGTGATTCTTAACAAATCACTGCCGCTACGATGTGCGATGTCGGCAACGACACTCGTGCGCGTCCAGGCTATGCGACCTTTACCTTTTTACTTGAAATTTTGGCGAGACAATCCAACGTGAAAAAACTAATACAATGCTATTTCGAACTTAAACGTGGCAGACGAAATAAAATTATATTATAAACTTAAACGTTACATAAAATTACATTTATATTTCAAACCTAAGCGTGACAGACCAAATTAAATGGTATTTTAACTTAAGCTGGACATTTTATTTATTATCTGATTTTTCGTTTTTGTATTTAATATTTAATACGTATTTTTAGTGTAGCAATTGTAAATATAGGTTCGGATCAACAGATGGTGGAAACGGGAACGGGAAGCCAAGTCAGGTAATAATTAAGGGAGATAATTAGGGTGGTAAAGAGAGCAGCTATTAGATGACAGATATTATTGATGGTTAAAGAGGTATAATTAAGTAAAGTTAATTAATGCAGGGTCAGATAGAATGAGTATATCTAAACCATTCATCTATTCCATTATACTCAAACACCTAGAGTGTGGGAACGGGAGGTTGTTAAAAGAGAAAGAAAGGGAAAAGGGTTTATATATTATAAAACACAACAACATTAAATAAGGTTATAATATCATATTGCATAGTGAATGAAACTAATTAAGTGTAAGTATAATATATGCGGATTAAGTCTAAATGCTCTAAGTGTGGGTGGCTTAGTCTGTGAATAAGAGGTTGTATAAGTTGTGGGGAAGAGTATCGAAAAAAAAGGTAATAAAAGAAATGTGGTGACTCTGTTCAGGGGCCGAAATGAAGACACGGAACACGGAGTTAGGTGAACAATATATATTGAAGAAGAGATATTTACAGAGAACACGAGAAGTGGTATATCTATCCTGACTGTCAGGGTAGACTGGATTTCAATCCAATTACGAGAAGCCTAAATGCTTTCTGGTATTTTATTAGGAATAGACCAGTCCCACTGATCGTCATATTGGTACGGAACCATAACAAGAAAATATACGCAGAGGAAGACGGGTGTGGGTTAAGGAGAAGTGATATAAGATAAGGGTTCCTGAATGAAAGTGTATAAGGATAAATAAGAAAAATTAGAGCATCGATAGGCTAGATCTAGAGTTGTTAAGTGGATATATGGTTGAGATCATTGTGATCGGGCAGAGACAAAGGAGCAACAAGTATGATGCAGTGTCCAAGATGAGTGGAGGTGGGATAATTTAAGGAGGATGGATGGGCTAAAAGGATGAAGGGGGAACAACGCTCGGTACTGTTATTTAAAGAAGATATGTGTTTAAAGATCAGAATGGCCTCCGATATCCTTAGTGTACCGATGTTTCTAACTCAGGCAAATATACGGCACTGGATAATGCGCTGTGTCACATGATAATATGTGTTTATAGAAAGAAGAAATGCGGGTGTTGACGTGTTTCTTGATGTGTTGGTGCGGGAAGTTTTAGGACAGTTTACTAAATTATTTTTGTTCTGAGAATTAAATCCGCTGTATTTGGGGGGGTAAGCCACTATTGTTTTAGAAGATTACGTGTGATGTTATGAGCCTGCCACTCGGACTTAGCGTTAGTGATAAAAATGTTAAGTAACCCTCCTAAAAACAAGATGTTGGAACATTTCATGTTTAATATATATACAACTGGTCCCTCACTCTAAATTGTAAAAAAATGTTGTTCTTTCTTTTCTGTTTTCCATTGTGTTAACACGTACTCCCTTAAAAAAGCAGAATGCCATCTGTCCGGGGTGGCAGGGTACTAATCAAGGATGTTAATCTGCAAATTTACCCACATTTTTTTTTAAGTATCATACTTTTGGTACTATGCGTCCATTTTTTTTAGATTTTAAGTTTAAGCAATTACTTTTATTTGGGTGTACCTTTACGTTGAAAATTAAATAAAAAACTTTAAAATGATCTAATTAACTACTTTATATTCATGGCATAAATATAAATATAAAAAAGTTTACATATTACTGTAGATTGCCACCTCCACACTATACCCGAAAATGAGATTCTAGTTTTTTAAGCGATTACGTTTGAATACCTTTAAAATCCTGGCCGAAAGAGAAACAACATTGTTTTTACAAGTTAGAATAAGACATAAGGTTAGCATATAAATTTAACGTAAGATAATCTTCTAGTTTCATACAATTCTAGTTCGATGGGAGTCTACCTTTTTGTTTTGCCATTTAATATGAATTATCTGCTTTTTGTTTTCTTGGAAGGGGAACCTTTTTGTGGCGATTACGTGTGGTTTTACAACTTTACCAGTCAAACTTAGGGTTAGGGCTACACACATATTAACTGCCTTAACGATCTCGCCCTTATAAAGAAGAATCTCATTTTCATGAGAAACTTATTTAGGTGAAGACTTTGATCTAAACATTTACCAAAGTGTATAAAAATGATGTAATCCTCTTAGTAAAAAAAACATTTCTTTCAATTAATTGCTGCCAGGAGGGTGGATAGCTTCAGCTACAAATATATATATATATATTAGGGGAGGTCGATTTTGAAACTGTAAATTATCGCACTCGAAGAAAGTTGCCAAATAATGTCAAAAGTTACCACAAGAAATATTTTTCTTCAAAATTTTGTATTTATTTGAGCATTGCAACTTTAAGATCAAATAAATCGAGATTTTTTCTCACTGCCGAGATTTCACCGGCAGATGTGTCGCCTTTAATTAAACCCGGGTTTTAACAAAAAAAAGTAATACATTACTTAATAATAAATATTTTAAAGTTTATTATTATTTTTCTTAAGAAATTAAATGTACATATTCAAATTAAAAAGGAATAAAACACTATGATATTTAATGTTATATATAAATAATTATTTGTTTACATAGGCGTTTTATTTATTGGATATTTTTTATGGTATTCACCGGTTGAAAATTCATCGGGCGAATTTGACTTCCCGTGTTGATTCTCTGTTTAATTATCACACATATATATTGAATTGTCGAGCGCTGGCTTATCTAATCCCACTTTCCCGACCTTTTGTCACACCTTACCTTGTGGGAGTTAGATAAATAAAAACTAGTTCAGCCAGGGGGTTTTACCCCACCAAATAAACCGGTATCGTCCGGGCCTTTGGGTCTGGATTCACGCCCGTCTATTGGGGCTTGTCCGTCCTGTGCAGTTCTAGGAGGTGCATCTCCCAGGTTTTGCCTTCCCTCTTTGGGGAGGAGTAAGTTTATTGCTTACTGTCTGAGGCGGCCCTACCGGGGAATGCCGACGAAGCTGCCCAGGCAATTTTTAAATGGCCAGAGTGCTCACCTCTCGAGCACTGGCTTTCTCATCCCACTTTCCTGACCTTTTGTCAATCTTACCTTGTTGGGGGTAGATAAATAAAATCTAGTTCAGCCAGGGGGTTTTACCCCACCAAATAAACCGGTATCGTCCGGGCCTTTGGGTCTGGATTTACGCCCGTCTATTGGGGCTTGTCCGTCCTGTGCAATTCTAGGAGGTGCCTCCTCCCAGGCTTTGCCTTTCCTCTTTGGGGAGGAGTAAGTTTATTGCTAACTGTCTGAGGCGCCCCTACAGGGAGGTGCCGACGGGGCTGCCCAGTCAATTTTTTAATGGCCAGAGTGCTCACCTCTATAGCGCAGGGTTATCTAATCCCACTTTCCTGACCTTGTGTCACATCTTACCTTGTTGGAGGTAGATAAATAAAACTATTTCAGCCAGGAGTTTTTACCCCACCTAAAATATATGTATTGGAGTTGATGGGAGAATGGATAAGGACACATTGATGTATAAGGAAATTGTGGATGAAAATAGACAGAGAATTATGAAAAAAACTAAGGGACCAGAACACCATTTAACTTTTACAAAAGAAACACCATGTGAAAGTAAATATCTGACACATAGAGTTCTTCCGAATAGTGGTGCAACAGGTGCTGTTCATGCAGATCAAGTGGTGGATGTTTTGCATGAATTCTACAGTGAGAACAGTATCAAGGCTATACTTGTTGACAACACTAATACCAACACAAGTTGCGATGGTGGAATGGTTGCAATTTTAGAAAAAAAACTTTTTAAAACTCTTCACACAATTGGTTGCTCTTTGCATCATAATGAACTACCTTTCAGAGCCCTTTTTAAAAACATAGATGGTTGCGCAAAGGGCCCTACAACATTCAGTAGTCTTCTGGGGAAATTATGCTCAAATGATTGATATGATTTACCCCAAATATCATTTTCCATTATTAGCAATCCTCTAGAGTCAATTTTTAAAATTGATGAAATACATGATCTTAGTTCTGACCAAAGACTCCTTTATGAATACACAGTAGGTATTTCTAGAGGTAAGGTTGACTCTAGATATGCCTCCTGGAAAATTGGTCCTTTAAACCAAGCAAGATGGTTAACTTTGGCCATCAGGCTTATGTGTTTATGGACTCGTGGTGCATACCCACAAAGGCACACAACAAAATTACACTATGTAGTAAATTTTATTGTAAATGTGTATGCCACTTTTTGGTTTGAAATTAAAAGAAATAGTAAATTCCACAATCAGTAAGTGCACATTTTTAATATGACCCAGAGGATTAAGGAGAAGCCTCAGGAAATCCAAGATATCACATTTAGAAATATACAAGGTAATACATTTTGTTTACTGCCTGAAAACTTTCTATATTCCATGGTTAAATCTGAGGAGATTGAAGTAAGAGAAGAAGCTTTAAAAAGAATTTTGGCCATTAGGTAAGTAATATTTATTCATATATCTCTGATTCAATTATTTATTCCAATTTATAGAATGATTTTTAAAGATTTTATCTAATTTCACCATAATTATTAAAGCAGTACAGATTGGAATTTTTTAATAATTCAATTAATTAATTTGTTCTTTCAGGAGTGAGGAGTCAACCAGAAAAAGATTAAAAAGAATACTACCTATTAATTTTAATGACACACATTGGACACAATTAATAGATTTAAAATTATGCGGCATTTTTGAACCACCAATGACGGAAGATTTTACTGAATCTGAACTTCGAGAATCGTTGATGAATGGAACCAAGCTTGACTTACCAGATTTGCCCTCACATTCTCAGGGTGTGGAACGGGCAGTTAAGTTAATAACAGAAGCTTCACAAACTGTATACGGTTTTGAAGCAAGGCATCAACACATTACAGCCAAAGTTTTGAGTCAGAAATTGAGACCAGCATTTTTGTCTAAGGGGTCTTATATGGAGCAATTTGACTCTCTATATTAAGCTTCATTAAAATAGTGTTAGGTTTTTCCTTATTTCTTTGCTTGTTATATTTTCACTAATAACAGAAAAAATCATTTTTTTAGGTATTCAAATATTACTGTTTAATTCATAACGTTAAAAGGTAGTTTACAAAAGCAGATACTGAAAATGAGGGGGGGGGCAAATTTTCAATTTGAAGATTTCTTTAATTCATATCATTTTTATAAAATAAAAGGACATTCCCTGCTTTTAAATGCTTAAATTATTTCGTTTTCACACCAATACTCAAGCAAATCTTGCAAAAACGAGGAATTTTCAGTATATTCTTGTCTACGATCTTTGATACCAAACGCTCAAAAAAACGCTGAAGTTTTTGATCTAATTTTTTGCATGAGTATTTAATAGGTCTATATATAACTTTCGGAACGTGCCTTTTTTTAATATTTAAAAAAAAGTGTAAAATCGACCTACCCTAATATATATATATATATATATATATATATATATATATATATATATATATATATATATATATATACACTAGATAAAAACGTATAGTATTATATAAATATTATAGGGATTTCGTCCGTTTTCCGTCACAATCAATATTTAAACATAATAAATACATGGCGTCAATTATTTTAAACGCGATTAGTATATTACGGAATTTGGCTCAGATTGAAATATAAGAGATTTAACAACTTTTAGAAATGGAAAATATTGCATCAATAGTAAATAGTAATTTTCCAACAAATAAAGCGGATGCTGCGTTTAGAAAGCCAAACCTTGACATCTTCAGTCTGACACACTACCAACGCAGCTACTAGATAAACATATATCAATAGCATTGGAAATAATGTTAATACTTTCAAACTATTTAGTTAGCTTGCACTACGTATTGGCGGTAAAAACAATTTAATATATCATATTTTAACTGCACATTTAATATATAATACTAAATTTTTATATTATTTGTATAAGACACCTTATGAGAATAATGTATATGGTGTTTCGTTACAAAAAGTCGGGAACGAGATTATTTTTAATTCTTAAGTCGGCAACGAGAGTATTTTAAATCCTAAAAGAAAACCTTTTTACTTCCATTAAACTTTATGTTTTTTTAATATTTTTTTATTTTGTTTATTACTTTTTTTGAAGAATGAATTTATTTGGCTTTAACTAGTGGCGTTTAAAAAACCTTATATTTTATATAATATAATGAAACATACATGAATGTGTAAACATTATCAATAGCGTAGGAAATGATTTTAATCTGCCAAAATGATTGTATTCTTTAGCTACGTATTGAAAGTAGTTGTTTTCATAATTATATAATCCTTTTAGCCTTACAAAATCATGCGACTGTAGGACGCACATGTTTACTAGTTGATAACCAAAAAATACTTTCTTTTTAGTTTAAAAACAGACTAAGACTAAGACTGTTCTAATACTAGACTTTATATTTTCTTTCAATTTGTTGGAAAATTACTATTTACTATTAATGCAATATTTTCCATTTCTAAACGTTGTTAAAGCGCTTATATTTCTATCTGAGCCATATTCCGCAATATACTAATCGCGTTAAAAATAATTTCCGCAATGTATTTATTACGTTTAAAAATTGTTTGTGACGGACAACGGACGACATCTATATAATCTTTATATAATACTAAACCCTTTTTTCTAGTAGGTATATATATATATATATATATATATATATATACATATATATATATATATATATATATATATATATATATATATATATACATACATATATATACATATATATATATATATATATATATATATATATATATATATATATATATATATATATATATATATATATATACAGGGTGGGCAAAAATAAAGGTCCTATTTTTAAAAATTCATAACTTTTTTATTTATTGATTTAAAAAAATTTTTTTTTTTAGAATAAGTAAAGGACCCCTTCCGAAGCAAGCATGAGCCGTATTAGCCCCAAGGAACGTACCCTCATTTAGAAAACATTATTTTTGCTTAAAAAACTCAAAACAGTGTAAAAAACAATACTTTAGTTTTTGTAAGTTTTAAGAAGTGTTTTTCGGCTAAAATTTGTTTTGTTTATTTCAAAAAATCTCGGAAGGGTCAGTCTACACACACATAAAGTTTGGTGAGTTTAACTTTTATTTTGTGGAAGTTATTCAAATTCAAGTTATTCAAATTTAAAGATAGGACCCTTATTTTGGCCCACCCTGTATATATATAGTTCGGCAGCAAGTCAGTGAATTAGAACTCTTCATCGACTGAGACGATTTTTATTGTTATCCTAATCCAGACTTCTGGTTTTTGGGAATATAAATGTTCCCCAAATTAAAAACCGACGTTGTGCCTAACTCGGGTGTTCCTGGGGAGGCAAGTAATCATGCATTAAGGAAAACGCTATTTAGACCTGAAGCCTGGCACAACGAGTGACTGGTAAACATTCCAGTTAGCGTATTAAAGAGCCTTTTTCTACCAGGTTTCGCCTCATTGAAGACTGTCATGATTTTTGATAATTGTTATCATAAAGAAAGACTAAAAAAGAGGGTCACTTTTGATCGCCTCATAAAAAGGCGTTATTTAATAACAACACAAATGTCTACAATTATGTCTATTCTCATCATTCAATGACATTCAATGGGGCGATTCCTGTTTTATGGCTATACTTATACATTATCTTTGTAGACAATGACTACAGCAGAGATGGCCTGAAAACAAAGAACACACACGCACATAAAAATAAACCCACACATGAACGTATACAAAAAGGCACACCCACGCAGAAAAAAGGCGCACACGTTTTGTTTGTATGTGTGTATATACACATACACACACACCTATATACAGGGTGTTGCACAAAATCTGACACTTGACAAAAAGGAAATGAAAACGGGAATATAAACAAAAGTTGTACATGCAGGGTCCCGACAGTGTATTTAGCAAAAGTAAGAGTTTTATACTAATTTATTTTTCAATGAAACCGGTGGCGGCGGCGGAGACGACCATCTCAAGGCGGACGCGAAATATACAAGAAGATATAGCCAAAAGCTGTCAGTCGGGTGAGGAGAGCGGCCATAAGTTTGGCGACCAGTGGTGAGTAACATTACTGAGCAGTTATGCCTGGGTCGTCTTGGACATGTGTGCAGGAGTGGAGTCCTGCTGGAAGACGTAATGGCTCTCGGCGGCGATCTTGTCCATCCCTGTTCTCACTGCGCTCCTTAGCACCTCCTAGTTTACATTTTGTCAAGTGTCGGATTCTGCTGCAACACACTGTACATATCACATGGCAAATAACACCCTACCTGAGAGTTCAACATTCAAACTCCTCGATTTAACCTTCACAGGTAACATTAATTGGAACAAATACATTGAAGACATTGCCAAGGCCGTAACCAAGAAGGTGGGCTCCCTCTACCGTGCTAGTAAACTCCTCACACCTAACATTATATTTTATCTCCACAAAGCCACCATGCATGGAGTATTGTTGCTACCTCTGGGCTGGCCCATAATCTACTAGTCTCTCCCTCCTTAACAAAGTTAAAAAAAGAATCGCCAACTTTATAGGTCCCT
>OY744553.1:33506091-33561091 GCA_963556195.1 Sepiola atlantica
ATTTAAGCACAAATAGGAAACGTGGTTTCTTCAAAATCAAAATAATCATTGAATTTACAACCAATGTATAAAATATGGCATCATTAACGAGATAAAATAAGGGAGAAGGGCGGTACAGAGAGAAGGGAGCAAGGCAGCCAGCCAGCTACCCTTTCTCTTCTATTTCTCTTCTGACGTGTGTCTGTTCGTAAGAATTCGAGCGAGCAATATTAGTTTTATTTAAAAAAGAATTGTTAGTAAGGTATCCATTTTTAAATTGAATCTCCCGAATTAATTACTGTTAATATCAAGTAAACTATTGCACACATCTAGAAATAATAGTATAATGAAATTACAAATGAATAACACCAACAATTAATTGAATATTATCTGTAAAAAGTAGTTATGCAAATTAGGCATATATATATATATATATGTATTTTCAGAGTTCGTTGTTACTATATATGGAATAATTTTAAATGCTATGTTGTATCATTGATCGGCCTTTGTTCTGATGGATACTACACCCCATAAACTAGTATCGTCTTGGCCTTCGGGGCTTGATTTACGCCGGTCTATGGGGCTGTCCTGTGCAGTTCTAGGGGATCCACCCTCCCAGGCTTTGCCTCCCCTCTTTGGGGAGGAGTACGTTTTTGCTTACTGCGTGAGGCGCCCCTATCGGGGAATGCCGACAGGGCTGTCCATGCAATTCTTAATGACCAGAGTGCTCACTTTCTCGGGCGCGGGCTTTTCAAGTCCCATTTTTCCGACCCGACCTTGGGTCACATCTTACCTTGTGGAAGAAAGATACAACTGGCCTTGTGCCAAACCTCTTGGGGAGGTAAATAAAATGTTGTATCATTGATCGGTCTTTGTTCTGATGGATACTACACCCCATAAACTGGTATCGTCTTGGCCTTCAGGGCTTGATTTACGCCGGTTTATGGGTCTGTCCTGTGCAGTTCTAGGAGGTCCACCCTTCCAGGCTTTGCCCCCCCCCCCTCTTCGGGGAGGAGTAAGTTTATTGCTTACTGCCTGAAGCGCCCCTACCGGGGAATTCCGACGGGGCTTCTTTTCAAGTCCCACTTTCCCGACCTTGGGTCACATCTTACCTTGTGGGAGTAAGATACAGCTGGCCTTGTGCCTAACCTCCTGGGGAGGTAAATAAAATGTTGTATTATTGATGTATAGAACAATAATAAGTGTTGATGTAGAAATGAATAAAACATATATTTCTCATTCATCCATTTAGATTGAACATTTCGAAAGTAAGTTATGGCAAATTTTTAAAAAAATCCTTAAACTATTTGTTAGTGAAGGTTTTGCATACTGAACTGGTTATTATGACCCATTCTTCTTTAAGACTATGTGATAATCACATACGTTGTAACGCCCGAATATGAATGTGTTGAATTAGGTAACTTCACATTAAAACGTGTCTTTTCCGTTCGAAGTAAAAACCTTATTCTTTTTCAAAATGCACCAGTTGAGAGGAAATTGTGTTTCTTACGTTAGCTAATACCATAACTATTCTTAGTTGTGTGAACATCAGAAAGATACAGTTTGAAATAAATATTCAGAGACAAAAGTTTCTCATATGTCAATAAATAGTTTTTTATTAAAATTTCTCTATTCACAAAATCCACGGAAGCTGACACTAACTTTCACTTGCCTCAGTCTAAGCTAGACATCAGTGAACAGACGGTTCTGTCTTCTTAGCGTCAACTTACGACCCGACACACTTTTAATAAACTAAGTCTTTGATTTGTTTCAGACACTTTTTAAAGCTGTATTTTAAAACAGTTATTTCTCTTGTTTATGCTTAGACCATGTTTATGCTTAGATTTGTGAACTTCAAGAAGAAAAAGTTAGAAAAGAACTAGCAAGATTATCTGACGTTGCTCTGGATTTAATGAGGATCACTACTATGTACTGTTTCACTATGCAATAGCACATTCTTTGTTTTACTGTCCCCTTCTCGTACTCTGGTTACGCTCTATACCATAGCTGGAATAAGCTGAAATGTTTGAATTATTTCTAAATTACTCTATCATACACATGGCTTAAATCTAATTAAAATCGTATAGACCACTGAAGATATGTTGTCGTTATGGGTCACAGTGAAGTAAGGGGCACGTAGATATTCGGAACAGGAAGAGTTACGTAGATATTCGACACAGCTTGCATTGTCTAACCCAAGGTATTTGATATATATGACATAGACTTTATAAAAATAAGTTCTGTCCACATGGGCCACTTAGAGGTACAGAACGTAGCTATTTGGAACGTAAAGAGTTACATAGAGACTCGGGGTCACTTGCATTTTATTACCCGAATACATGTATACATATTATATAACTATCATAATAATAGGATATATTTTAACTTTCAAAGGAGGTTCAAGCTCCCCCTTAAGTTATCAGGGCACTTCCATCGTCTTCCTTAGAAAATGTTATACATATAGTTTATATTTCATGAAATAAGATATATTCAACATTTTAAGAGGTCATGCCCTGATAGCCCCATTAGGGGTACACTTTGAGATTCTAGAATACTTCCATTGTCGCTAAAATTCGTATAAGAATACACTTTTAGATTTTATGGAGATTCTTCAACTGTTATTTCGATAGAGAACACACACAAATCACACACACACACATACACACAGCCAATTTAGTGATATATATATATATATATATATATACATATATATATATATATATATATATATATATATGTGTGTGTGTATGTGTGTGTGTGTGCATGTGTGTAAGGAAATAAATAGATAGATTGCTATATAGCGATATGTAGAAACACATGTTTCTGATTCTTTAGTTGTTTATTTCAAACCCTACGAAGATATCATGAAGAAACAAATGAACTTTCACTCAACTCCGTCTAAGTTAAAAATCACAAACAACAATTGAGCCTTCTTGTAGCCAATTTAATGCCAATAAACTTAATATTGCAAACTATTGCATTTCTTTCTGACACATTTTCAGGAGATTCGGTTCATCTAATTCGTTTTGATGGCAGCCGTTTTTTTTAAAATAGATCGTGTGTGAGGATGTTATTTTTCTTGTGTTTTATAAGACGCTTAATGTGTTCAGGTATGTGAACTTACGTAGGAGGATTTCTGTTGGCGTATTATTTTAACACATATAGGAAATTGATGTTTTGCGTTCAGCTATGACAGCTTCATTTCGGGATGCGGATGAATTGAACGAAGAAGACGAATAGCACGCTCTATTCGACATTCTTAAAGGTGAAGAAACAGACACGTTACAATCAATAATGCAACCCACTTCAATTTAAGTGTGTATATTTTTAATTGAAAGTTCGAATGAAAAACGCGATGAATCTAATTTCTTTCAATTAAGATTGTTAACACTAAAAGGAAGAAAATACAAAATCCAGACAACGAAAAGCTTATTTTAATTGAAAGCAAAAACAAATATGCCGGTATAACACCATCTAAAACATATTTTTAGTGTGTGGTAAAGTGTTGAAGTGCGTTGCATTTTGTAATGATTGCTTATCAATTTTGAGAATGGCTTTTATCGCGTTTTTATTCGAACACGTAAAATATACCAGCTAAAGTATAGCACCTGTGTTTATGTACAAAACAATAACATATTAAAAACAAGTGTCAGCCTTATTTGTAAACCGGTCATTTTTGCAGTGAAAACACTGTAAATTTGCTTCATTCTAATTACTTAAATGGTTTAGAAAGTTCAATACGTTGAGACAAACGTCTATGATATGTCGACAAATAGTTTTAAATAAAAATCTCTAAGCAAGAAAAGCGAAAGAAACGCACCTTCATTCACCTCCGTCTAAGCTATTAATCACCGACAGAACGACTGTATTACCGCAAGACTGCTTTCCTGTTATACAACTTGGTCGTCTGCCAATTAAATGGCAATAATTTATTGTCACAAGTAATCAAAAGCAGTTCATACTTTGTATCAAAAGCGATGGTATATCAATTCATTTACGCTCGCGTGTTGATCGTCTCGTCCCTCGTTAAAATTATTGAACGTTCATAACATAGGTTGCTGGCCGTTCGTTCCGGCATGCGTCTTTTAATGTCATGCTATCCGACTATGGAAACGACGTTTGCAAACAGGTTCTTCATACATCTACAATAAGTACCAAGACGTGACAACGATTGAAGACAAACAGTGATTTATTCGTCTTGTATCGTCGGTTCTCGGTTACTGCTCAGTCGGACAGGGCAAGACGGAGAGAGAATTACTGCTAAATCATATCTCATTCAACATGTATAAAACCACACTGCACACGTATGTGCTTCCAAGCCAACTGGCGACTTCTCTCACTCCTTCTCTCACTCTTTCTTTCACTATTTTTTACTCTCTCTCGCTATCTTTGGGTCATGTGAAATCACATCCGTTTCTAGCCCATATAACGTCAAGCTGACACCCGAGTATGCTAAGCTAACTTAGGCTGAACCCTTTTTCATGTTATTCTACACTAACGAAATTATACTCGCCCAATATTTAACACTCATTTTTTCCTTCTTTCTTTTTTGCTGTATCGATTATGTTACTTTCTTTTTTTCTTTTTAGTTGTTGATTTTTCTTTCTTTGTTTTGTTCTTATTTATTTCTATCGCACATGTGTAATTTTTAATACAGTTTTAAAATCGTCATTTCTTTTGTGCACTTCTGTTCTGTTTCCATTTTTATCCTAAGTTCTATCGCGTGTTTTGTGATATTTTCTCATGGTGTTTTAAAATATATTTTAAGGAAAAACAGAGAGGTAATTACTGGTTGATCACATTTAAACAAGACATTTCTCAACGCACGTGTTCGCACCACAAAGCTTTCGATCTAACTCATATTTTCTCCGTGCTTTCCTTTTCGATGATGTGAGTTCACGTGTGCTTCTATCAATTCCTACAGTACGATAAACTAACCTCCGAGCACACTAAGCTGACTACGACTGACCCCTTTATACTTTCATTATTAATTAACAACATTATACTCGCCCAATATTTGAAATAAGAGTCATGTGGCTGCCTAATCTCGCCTGGCTCAATATTGTACATGAATACAACGCATAAGTATTTACGTACGAATGTAATTCTGTTAAAGAATTATAATTAAGTGCAATCCAGCTAATCAAAATACCCCAGGAGGGTCAGTGCAAGTTCTGCTCTAAATAGTTCCGCGAAACGACCATAAAAATCATTGCGAGTCTTAACATTTTCACATTTTTACTCTCCGCTTCTTAAATCATCATACTCATCGTATATATTTTTATATGCACTTTTTAGCTTCTGTTTATTCAGAAACAAAATATTGTTTCATGCCGTGTGTTTCCCTATTATTGTGTAACATCATCATTATAAAAGTGTGCATGTATTATCGATTTTCGTCCGAAAATATTTCAAATTAGTCTACATCAGATTAAATAGTGTTTGACCAAACAGGTGATGGTCATAAGTTTTAATAACTGTTTGATATTAAATATATGAATATATAACGTAAATAAAAAAGTTTTATTTTTATTTGATGTTACTTTGTTTATTGCTTGAGTAAAATTGATGTGTGTATTGATTACTTTTGAAGTGAGGGTCTGATTATTTAAATTTAAAAATAAACATCCTGAGTACTTTAATTCAATAACATATAAAATTCTTGCCATACTTTGCCGTAGATTCCTGGTATCCAGTGAGGTCATATTAGTTTAGAAATCTTGATGTTTTAATATTTTCTTACATAATACAGAAAAATGCATACTTTTTTTATTGTAAAGGAGATCACACTTATTATATCATGCAATTAAAGTATGATTTATTCGTCTTGCTAGATTTTTTATTTTCAGTGATAGGTTGATAATGTATTTCTATTATCAGAATTTCTGTGCTACGTATTTGTTTATCAAATCGAGCTAAGTACGTTATTATATTATCAATGACATGAAACAACAATAGCAAATGGAAACGTGTGTATTAAAGTTTAATTTATGAGATTACGAACTAGTTTGATCTTACTAAAACAATCTGATAATAACACTTTCTATGCTAGACGTATTAATTAAAATGATGTATGCGCCAAAACAAGTCATCCATTCTTTTATTTAACGTAACAGCATCAAATATAAATGCATATAGTTGTATATAGAGACATTTCGTTCTGATAGTGATGTATTACATTTGCTAAAATAAAATAAAATAAAATGGATTGGCCAAAAAATGCGACAAACCATGTAAAAAGACAGATTAGAGTTTTTTTTAATGAACATTCTGAATTTGCCCAAATTAATTTTTGCTTTTACTAAAACTTAATTTTTATATTTTTTGGTAGTATTTTTGGATGTGTATTCTTACTCTTCTACTCTTCTGACAAGATGGTTCGCAAGTCAAAATCATTAAATCAAACGATTCATAACGATTTATAGACTGAATACATCTTTTTGGAACCGTTTGTATATATAGATCAACATTCTGAAAATGTCCCATTGCAGAGACTCTATTACTTATTCACCATTGAGCTTATTTTGAATATATACAAGAGATTTGAAAGACTTAATTATTAATAACAATAGTTGATATTATTTGATCTTCTGGAAATATTTTGAATTATTTTGTTTTCTTAACTGAAACGTTTCCTTAAAGACACACACACATTTATATTATCATTATTACACAATATATATATATATATATATATATATATATATATATATATATATATATATATATATATATATATATATATATATATATATATATATATACAGGGTGGGCAAAAATAAGGGTCTTATTTTTAAAAATTCATAACTTTTTTATTTATTGATTTTTTTTTTTTTTTTAAGAATAAGTAAAGGACCCCTTCCGAAGCAAGCATGAGCCGTATTAGCCCTAAGGAACGTACCCTCATTTAGAAAACATTATTTTTGCTTAAAAAACTCAAAACAGTGTAAAAAACAATACTTTAGTTTTTGTATGTTTTAAGAAGTGTTTTTCGGCTAAAATTTGTTTTGTTTATTTCAAAAAATCTCGGAAGGGTCAGTCTACACACACTTAAAGTTTGGTGAGTTTAACTTTTATTTTGTGGAAGTTATTCAAATTCAAGTTATTCAAATTTAAAGATAGGACACTTATTTTGGCCCTTATATATATATATATATACATATATATATATATATATACAAATATGTATATATATATTTATATATATATATATATTTATATATATATATATATATATATATATATATAATCTATCTTCTGTTATTCTGTATATCTCTATTTATTACATATATTAGGTGTGAAAGAAAGAAAATAAAATTAAAAGATTGCAATCTTCCATCATAAACTAAAGCGACTATCAACTGTGGTAATGATATCATGTTACTGTACATTTAAGTTGGAAGAGAAACAGCGGCAAAGAGGAAGTGTATCGAGCAGAAAAAAATATTTTTTAATGTTGTCTTGCTACTATTAATATTAACTGCCTGTACACATGCTCTGTTATCTGACTCAAAAACTCTAACATATTACACTGATTGACCAGACGGTACACACCTTTTCTAGTATCTTGTGTATGTGCTTAGGTGATTCTATAATATAATGCGATGAAATTATATTTCAAAATCAAGCGCGACCGACGGACAAGACCGCTCGTTCGTATACTAGGATCCATCAATCCTCTAACGCAAGATATAACGTATGCTATTCTATAGCTCTACAAGCAAGCCCGCTCAACCAACGAAAGCTTCCCATTGGTTGTTGGTGTTCTGTTTAGCATCAGGTTTTTATTAGACAGCAGTGAGTCGTCCCTTGGACAGCTCGGAGGGTAGGGAGTCCTTCAAAGATAAATGATAAAGTGTCACGCAATGAACAGCACGTGGGGTCGCTGTTTGATAATGCAATACACAACGAGCGATTTTTATTAGATCTTGCTGCCAACTGGGAATCTTCAAATCGGTGAGGTTAGGGAGCGTTATAAAAAGTTCGTGTCAAAATATCTCGACGGCCATTTTTTTTTTCTCGCTGGGCTGTTAGACAATAGGCGCCATGTTGGACAAACTCCTTTCAATCATTTTATATTTTAAGACAACTGTTTTATATTGTTTTCTTTTACTGACGTATCTGTAACTTACAGCTAAATAAACGACAGGGATTAGTAGATTGCGTTATTTATTATATTAGATTTATTAGATGTTAGTAATATTATATTGATTAGATATAATTATGCAAGCAAATCAACATAACTATTATCAAATATATATTTGAATCTCAAAATTAAAGACGGATTTCCTTATGATATTAAGTATAATGTTCACTGCAGTACGCGGTTAAATTATTAGTCAGTTATTAATCGAATCATTTTCTCTTCGTGGTATACATTTTCACCGCCTTATCTAATATATAACATACAAAAAGTATTCTTTCATTTTTTAACTTAAATCGATTTCTTAACAAAAAGTACATATATATAGCAATTCATTCACTCAGTTTTGCCGTACTCAAAATTGATCGATCACTCAGGTTTGGAAAACAGTTGCCTGTATTCTAAAAATAAATGTCATTGCTACTCAGTTGAATAGAATTTCAATATTTCAGTCATTCAGTCTTAAAAAATATTGGTTTGTTTTCTTTAAATCAAATTTCACTGAATTTCATATTTAATCTGATCAACACCTTTTGTTTAAATTACTAATAATATAGAGGTAATCAGGGGAGATAACTCCATCATTTTCAGTCTAATTCCGTCTCTAATAATGCAGGACTTTTATCATGAAAACGAAATTTGATCAAATTTAATATCTAATCACATCAAACGATATTTTACTTTGATTAGTAATATAATAGAGGGAATCGGATCAGCTATGCCCATAAGAGTCGTTTTCCAGCCACCAATGACACCGGGGAATAATTAGTGAGACTAGTTGACAGTTTTATGTAAATCTTTTAACACCAGACACACACAGCACAATAACAAACCTTACCTGCAATAGGTTTTATTCATTTCCCTCCCACAACGGGAGATTTAAGAAAATATTAAGACAGTGGGATTTTAAAAGTCAACGCTCTAGAAAAAGAGGACTCTGGCAGAATTAAAATTGTCTGGATAGCCCCGTTGGCGTCTCAAGCGATTAGCAATGAATGAAGTGTCTCTCAAATGGGCCAGAAGGTAAAGCTTTCGAAAGGAGAGCTCTTAGAACGGCACAGGACCGACAGAGAACAAGCTATACTTAAACATGGCCTAGACTCTGCCGGTCTGAATTCATTATGAACTAACCCAGGAGGGTTAAGTTACCTGCAAGAGTTGATCTAGTAGTAGTAGTAGTAGTAGTAGTAGTAGTAGTAGTAGTAGTAGTAGTAGTAGTAGTAGTAGTAGTAGTAGCCATGTTTGAGGTATGGGTGGTGCTCCGATCGGAGGCGAGACCATCACCTAGTCCGCACTTCTTGCACATTACTTCAACTACCCGATTTATTTTGAAGAGCCTACTACAATACTGACTTTTCAGAATCAATCGGGCTGCTGACATAATTTGCAGGAAGTACAGACTGTGATGACACGGCCGACCGCATACTGCCAGATGCTGTACAACTTGTCAGCCACTTACTACCCGCTCAACTACACCCCACTCTCGCCACATTCTCACCTCTGACTCATGGTGTACATTATGGACCAGTGAGCCATTAAAAAGACGCCCTCAACGATATCTATTAGCATGTTTATTTCGACACCTAACCAAACAGTTGACTCCTCTTAACCACATCCGTTTGGTGCAAGGATATATATGTAACGGGTAATCGAATTACGCTTAATTTTTTTGGGGGGGACTGAAAATTATTATTATTTTTAGTATAAGCGATCGCATTATAGAAGTATGCTTCTGATATAAAGATCACATTACAAATGTGGAAGAGATGCAGTCTCAGGCAATACACATATCTACTGATCACTGTGAGAAAAGAAAGAATGAAGACGGATCACTATGTCACACGATCATCAGTATTGCATAGAAAATCCTGCAGGGACTGTAAAGGGATGGAAGAGAGGAGGAATTCAAAAAGGAGGTAGTAAGTCAACATCCGAGAGTGGACAGAATTTGCACAGAGTAACACGCACAGGAAAGCAGAACATCTAGATGAGTAGACAATAATGAGTTTTCAGGTAATAGTTGGTGCCCAAAAGTACGGATACGATGAGTGATTTTAGAAGTAGTAGTAATGAGAGTATAAATCAAATCAAATTTCTTGACAAAAAATAATAAACTGCAACAAGCCATGTAAAAAACAGTTAGAAGATATGTACATTTATATGCCGTTTGAATGTTTTGTCTGAGGATACTTTAATTCTGGATATGATAGACATTGTCACTAGCTCTGGTAGGATGTTTCACAAAGTAGAATAACAGACAGACCATGCTGCTTTATTTCTCAGGAGACGGAAGCAACTACGGTACATCTTTGTTGGGTTCCGTAGATGAAAAACTTATTAAAAGATATATTTAAAAATGTGGTTTAAGTTTTACACCAGAAATGCGTCCGATGCACACCGGTTGCTCAACTGAGGGGTATTTTTCCAAAGATCAACCGGCATGATGTGTCCAGCACTGCCTTGAAGTGTTTAGTCGCTTGTGTTCTGACAACGCCTTATAGCAGACTGGCAAAGCCTTCTGGCACCTGTTCCACGGTGCCGCGACCCGGCGAGTTTGCCCAAATCGTCTTACTAACATCTTCTCTGACTTTCCACGATTTCATCTATGCGGCGCTGGTATGAAGTAAGAAGTTAATAAGCAGATTAAAATTGTCGTCCATGGTGTTAAAGGCGAAGGTGAGATATCAACGCAGTCGCCTATTCTCAATCAAATCTAGGTTGAGGGTCTCCAATCATTGTTTATTTGACTTTATGTAAAGACCACGAAGCATCCGTGTCGTAATCTCTGAACCCGCTTCAGTGACATGATATCCCTAACGAAATAGGAGGATGGAGCCTTATTCAAGAATAGGTCGTACAAGCGATATGCATAGCAGTAAAAAGGTGTCGGCGGGCACGGTTGCAAAGAAGTGGTACATGCGAAAGAACACATGCGAGCCATATCTGCCGCTTGAATACATCATGTAGTGTGAGTTAAGAGCGAAATCGACTAAAACCCTCAACCCTTGGACTGAGTAGCTTCGTCCAGCATCAATCGGCTAAGTTCGAAATCGAGTGGCATGCTGCTTAAAGAACTGACTGAAAAGTGGTTGCATGTGTAAACATTAGGATACACCTCCTATAGGTCTTACCATTTTCATACTTGATGAAAGGATCTACGTAGATCTTAAAAGTCACATGCGATTCTCCATTTGTCAATCGATTACATGTACACAGCCTCAACATCTTAGTGGAAAAAATAAAGAACAAAAAAAAGTTTTGCATATTAATTTAACGTAAAATGACTACCCTATAAGGACGTGATCACTATTTTGTTATCTTGTATCTTGTCCATGTTTATGTTTGTGATAAAACTTCAATAGAAAATATGTCATTGTTAAAAGGCATAAAAAATTCACGCCTCATTTCTACTAATAACGCAAACTCCGAGTTGTAATACGAAACACGAAGCGATTACGCATCGTTTTATGACTTTGCTATTCGGACTTAGGGTATGTGGTAAAAAAAAATAGTCAACACTCTTAAAAAATAGAATTGCCCGCAAATAGGGGACCATTTACGTTGCATGTATATGTTCAACAAACACCAACTCTAAATTCTAAAACAAATTTTTAGTTTGGTAACACGTAATCGCCTAACAAATGTAGAATATAATTGACGTAGTAATTTTCACTGTAGATATAATTTCTATTTCAATTTGACAAACTTCTAAATGTTTTCCTTTTATGTATTGTATCATAGATGTTCATTATGAGTTTTAAATCTATATATTGCACTTGTGCCTATTTTATTAATTAACTTGTGCGATGATTACAATTCTATTTTTTCCAAAATTCAGGAGAAATATCTATTTCAGAGATAGTTTAGCAGTCATCCGTTTTCAGATGTTCTATGCATATAACATTGATTTCATTAATTTCGAAGAGAAATAAGCATTAAGTTTAAAGAATTTAAAAATAAAAAATACAATAAAACATTAACTATTTCTAGAGGGTATATACGTAGTGACCAGAAAATGGCCAGGGTCAAGGCGTCGCCAGTAAAATAAAAATAAAACTTGTCCCATCGTTTTAAAACGTGACTGAACTCTGATTCGCGTCATATAGACGTTTAGCAAATGCGCCCGAAAAGAAGTGTGATCATTTCAAAACGTTTGATAAGGAAATAGGCGTTAGTGAACCCTAGAATATTTCTACTGTTTACTGTAATTTACTAATAAAAAATTAAATTCGACTCAGAAAGTCAATGTGGAATCTGGGAATTGTATTCTTAACCTGCCGTCCTATTGTCCTTATGCTAATGTTGTAAATAAACACTTTTCTAATGAATAAAGACCTTGTGTTTGTTTTATTTATTAGTGTAAAAAAAAACATTTAAACAATCGTTTTTGGAATCGGAAATATCCCTGAACTTTTTCCAATTCCGATACTAAAGAATGTCCCGATTATTTTCGATTCCCGATTCGATTAATTGTCCCAACACTAATATATATATATATATATATATATATATATATATATATATATATATATATATATATATATATATAATACTCGCGATTACTTTCTATTCCCAATTTCGATTAATCGTCCCAACACTAATATATATATATATATATATAATACTCGCGATTACTTTCGATTCCCAATTTCGATTATCGTCCCAACACTAATATATATATATATATATATATATATATATATATATATATATATATATATATATACTACTCGCGATTATTTTCGATTCCCAATTTCGATTAATCGCCCCAACACAAATATATATATAATACTCGCAATTATTTTCGATTCCCAATTTCGAGTATTCGTCCCAACACTAATATATATAACATTCGCAATTATTTTCGATTCCCGGTTTTGATTAATCGTCTCAACACTAATATATATAATACTCGCAAGAATACCCGGCATTACTCGGGATTGAATGAGGGGCACCAATATGTGCATTTCGACTACGCTAATACAACCATATAACTTTCTTAGTTTTAACTAGACCTTTCCTCCTGTTTCGCGACGTAATATTGTTTAGCAAAGCAAAATGCTTGAATATTCTCTGAATTAACGTAATATAGATATGGTTTAAATGTTTCAACATCGGATATACGTATTTTAATTTTTAAAATTTATTTTGTCCGTAGATATTCGGCATATAGAGGGTAAGGTAGAGATTAGGGACAACTTTTATTGTGTTATCAGATAATTTCGTACATATGATATAAATTATATAAAAATAGGATATATGTGAAGATTTAAAAGAGTTTCTGCTTACATAACTCCCTTTGGAAAGGAGGTAACCCATAGATTCGGGATCACTTCCATTATCTTGCCCCCAAAATGTCATACATATGATTTAAATTTCGTAAAAATAAGATATATTTGAAGTTTTACGAAGGTTATGCCCTCATAGTATCGTCAGTGGTGCACTTAGTTATTCGTGAATAATTTTATTGTCTACACCGGTAAATTTTACATTAGTATACACTATTTAACTGTATGTAGATTATCTAGCATTTCTATCTATAGGGAACAGACAAAAATCACACACCCATACACGTAGGCATTATGTTATATATAGAGAGATGTTATAAAATACATATAAAAGTGTCATTGTCTTGAATCAATTAATCTTTATCTATATAGAGTTAAGTCTGTAAATAAATAACTGCGCATCATGAATATGGTAACACAGCTGCTAGGCGTAAAAGATCAAATGTTTCCTATAATTAATTTAGTTTACTTTCATGTGATGGGATCAAAAATGGTTAGAGCCCTTCGTGTACTTTTAACAATAGGTATCAAATATCAATTAATGAGTATTCCTTATGTTTTAGTTTCTTTTAAGTATTTAAAACAATTTTACGGGTCATAATATGGGCACAACCTCTCATTTGAAAATTCAAATATATCAGATGTGCATTGAATTTTATTCATAGGTTATCAGGATAACATTTTAGGAAGAATCTCTTGATTCAATTACTTCCTAAAACCCCTTAACTAATTTTAAAATTATTTTAGATACTTTCTAAAATACGAATTCATGTAATGGCTGTTGATTACAATTAGAATAAGGATTCTAGACATAAGGTTTAATATATTTTGATTTTAAACGCCACAAGGGAATATAAAATTAATTAAAAACTGTTGTATTGGCCAAATATTTTTTTCCTGAAATGTGTCAGGTATTTTTCTAGTTTATATACAAAACTAAATAACACAATTCTTACAATACTATATGTTATGAATTTCTTTGAACCCGGACAACGCCGAGTAATTATTCGAGTTGAAAATAAATGTTTTATAAAGAATTAGGATATTTCTGAAAACCCTTAAATATCATTTTATTTTTTTTATAATTCTCCAGTTGTACTCGGATTTCATTTGAAAGATAACACGCACAGGGTTTCCAAATCTGCTAAATGGCAGGAATGTTTCAGTGCAAAATATGTTTAGACAAAAATACAGAAAAAAAGAAATTTCATTTTTAAATGCTTTTCCTTTCTTTCTTCATTCTTTAAAGATGTGTTTAATATTTAATTGATTGTATTCCTAAATCAAAAAATAACACCACCACCATTCAATCGTCTTTAAAATAATCATGGGATTCCTAATTCATTTTGTTTTAATGAGATTTAAATAAATATCCAGAATTTTGAAGATTTAATAAGTTTAAGCAATTAAAATGTTTCTATTTTTGTATCTTTTAGAAATTTTTGATGGGTGTTTATTATTTGCTACTCAGTACGATGCATAAAATGTGTATTCATCAATGTTTGCTTACTGGCAAAATAGACGGGTTACCTTGGAGTCTGAGTGACAACAAGTTTACCCATATTTATTGAACTCTTCAATTGTTCGATTATCATTGCAGATCACTTTGAGTTCTTGCAACTTATATTTATCATTTGCCCCTCGCTAATTACATCGTTGGTTTTTTATGGAATCTGAGTGACAATAAATGTTCCCAGAAATCTAGTACTCTCAATGCTCTTTAAATGTAGATTATATTAGTGTATATCATGCTCGGTCGATCTTTCCATCTTCATTGACGCTTCACGCCCAATCTATATCGCCCCATCATGCTGATCCCTGCTTAATTTTGTGAAGCGGTGTAGGAAAAATCATCTTATTGTATTCTTCTTCTATAACTAATATCTGTGTGCTATTCTGTTGAATTTTTATTGTTTTTTTATCATCATCATCATCATCATCATCATCATCATCATCATCATCATCATCATCATCATCATCATCATCATCATTATTATTATTATTATTATTATTATTATTATTATTATTATTATTATTATTATTATTATTATTATTATTATTATTATTATTTACTCACTAGGCGTTTTCACACATGTAAGTATCAGTGATGGCAGGTTACGGTGGTTAAGTGGATAACGACACGAACTGAAGACCTGGGTGTTCCAAGTTCGAATCCAGTCGGTTACACAGTATCACTTTCACTTAGGGATGTTTGCAACCTTCTCGTGGACTTTTCCGTAAGTTCATGATGTCTTTCCAGAAAGATTTCTAACTAGAAAAACATCGGGGAAACTAATGCCACCACCGGAATCATCTGATTCACACGAAACAAGAAGTATCAGTGATTACACACTGAGAATAAGCAGGGATTTTCCCTGATGTCCGAGTGACAATAACTCATCTTAAATGTTCAGAATTCTCCAACTCTGTCAATACCTATTACATTATTTTGTGTACTCATTAAGAGTTCTCACACAGGTCATCATCATAAATTAGTAACTGATAATAACAGGTGGTGTTCCCTGGAGCCTGGGTGACACCGAGTCTCCGTAGATTTAAAGTATTCTCCACCTCTTTCAATAACCTTTGCAAAATACTTTGCGTTATTTCAACAGCTGCTTACCATTAATGTTTCGCTCACAACGACTATTGTTATTCACTACAATTTGAGTGACACCCCCCAAAGTACATCCAGTGGAGGTCTGGTTAGTTATCTCCCTCTCCGGCCCTACAATTTTTCTTTGGCCCTTACTGATTACATTTTGTGCGGTATCAGCCGAAGATGATACCCCCCCCCCTTTTTCGTGTAGGTGGCAGTTCATAAGATGCCTTACAGTGTCAGTTCTCTTGGGTTCATGTAGTGTTCCTTCTTTTTGTTTAACTGCTCTTGCAGTTTCAACGTGGCTGGTTAGTGTTTTTATTTTATGTGGGTTGTTTTCTGTATTCAACTGTTTTCATAATTGCCGTCCGTTGTATAGCCTCAGTCTACCCCTTTATTCCAATGTTCCCATGTATTTTTCCAGGTTTTTTTGGGACTGTTTTTAGTGCTCTTAAAATTATTGGTATTATATTGACTTTCTCTATGTTCTATATCCCTTCCAGTAATCTGGAAATATCCGTGTATTTGCTTCGTTTTTGCGTCTCTTTTATATTTACTCTGTGGGCTGTTATGGTGGCAAAATCTACACCTATGCAGTTTATTTCCTTTCTTTAAAAATTATTTTGGTATCCGCTCCCCTTACTTGGATGTGTTTATCGTTTTTCACATCCATGGCCTAAAAGATTTGGTGGATTTCGTTTTCCAGTACTGTCTCATGTTGTATAGGTACAGTTTTTCTGCATGTCCAAAATAAAGTCGTGTTCATAGTTCCCATTGTACTGCTTTCTTTACACAGTCGTGTCTATTCTTGTATTCTTTTGTGGCTTGTTAGCTGCATTCACTTATTATGTGGTTTACTGTTGCACCAATTTGTACACAGTCAACATTAACTGAAATCCTGCATTTTATCTATGTTACCCTCAACATAGTTAGTTCTAGTCGCATTGTTCTGTGCAGCTGCGAGTATTGATTAAGTTTATCCGTTCAAGTGCCCCTTATTTACCATATCTAGCTGTTTTCGTGAGTATTTCTCTTGTCATTCTTATGAATCCACCATGTAGTTATTTCCTTACCCATTTTTTTCTTGTCTTTTTCTTTCTGTTTCTGCTGATATTGTATTGTGCAATTTGACGGTGTCTCTTGCTGTGATAATCAGTATTTCTGTCTGATGAGTTATGTGTTTTTCCAAGTATTTTTTTGTGTATTCCACACATACTTACCAGTTCTACCCCCTTCGTTCTTTTACACGTAGAGTAGGTCAGTATCATATTTCGGGTGCATGCCCATTAGTTTCCTCGTCTTCTGGTTAAGATGCCTTAGTTTTTCTTATGGCCAGAATATCTAATTTGTGATACAACCAAGGTAATTATTATTATTATTATTATTATTATTATTATTATTATTATAAGTAGTAGTAGTAGTAGTAGTGATAGTAGTAGTAGTAATAGTACGCATATTATGCTGCTGCTACTGCTGCTGCTACTGCTGCTGATGAAATATTGCATGATAATGTTTGGCTTTCTTTATGTTGAACAGTTGAGGAAGCATTGTCAGTCTGTAGGAGTTTTGAATTGAGTGCTCGTTGTTAATGCTCATAGGCTTACCCTGGAATTTGAATGACAATATGCCTCTCATGGATTTCAATAACTTCCGTTCTTCCAATCGTGCATAGATTAGTGCTTCCACTTTTCCATATTTCAGTTTTTTGTCGGCCATTTCACATGGAAAAAAATGATTTTGATGCTATTTTAGGGCTTTGGGGACAGAGCACATTTTACTTGCTAATTTTATACATTTTGGTGTCGTACAACATTCTTTGTGTGTTTCTAGTTGCATGTACGCTGCTCTATAAGTATTATCATGATTATCATGATTATCATGATTATCATCATAACTATCATCATGATGATCATCATCATTATTAATATAAATATTATTAGTATTTTTTATGTTTGTTATGATTGTAATTTTTTTTTCAAATAATAATAATAATAATAATAATAATAATAATAATAATAATAATAATAATAATAATAATAATAATAATAATAACGTAAACCTGAAGTAAGGGAAAAATTATTAAGGAAAGTGAAAAATTATGAAAGTTACAACTTCTATGAAAAATTATAAAAAAGGATGAAAATTATGAAGGAAAGTGAAAAAATGAGTGTACCTCCGTTCCTCACCAAAAAATCAATGGCGTCAGTGTCGGCTGATAACACACAAAATAGTCGTGATGAGACAAAGACGATAGAAAGACAAAGAAAGAGAGAGCACAAATCATACTTACATGAAAAGTGCAGAGAATACTAAGAGCTAGGGAGGCTTACTGCCACCCGAATTCCAGACAAGACCAATAATTGCTGCCAGCGAGAAATCAATAGTAGACAACTGTTGTGACAATGAAAATTGGATGTACTGAAAATCTGACAAGACTAGTTGTCACTTAAACTCCAGGGAACACTACCGGTTATTATAGGTTAACAATCACGGATGATATGTAAACTCCGCATGATGATGATGATGATGATGATGCTGCTGCTGCTGCTGCTGATGATGATGATGCTGATGCTGCTGCTGCTGCTGCTGCTGATGATGATGATGATGATGATGATGATGATGACGACGACGACCATGATGATGATGATGATGATGATGATGATGATGATAATAACTGAACGCTGTAGGATAACACTTGACTAAGATAAAAATACACATACATTTTTAAGGAGCTTCTTTGTCATCACTAAAGAGAGAACACTAATTATGATGATGATGATGATGATGATGATGATGATCATCATCATCATCATCATTATCGTAATAATGAACTATTATTAGTATGATCATCATAGCTATTATAATAATAATAATAATAATAATAATAATAATAATAATAATAATAATAATAATAATAATAACAATACTATGTTATATTTCTTTCTTTTTTGTATGAAAGCGATTATCTTTGTTTAAGTTATTCTTGATTGCTGTATTTAAGTTTGCTGAATTGTAATCTTTTTTTTGTTTTGTTATAATAATTTCTTTATACATTTTTGTCCAATTTTGAATTGAAATCAATTTTTCTGCCGGCTATACAACAAGAATTTTAAAAAATCGGACACAAAAATGGCGAATCAAAAAACAGAAAACAAAAAAATATATTTTCATTCCAGGAAATTCGTAATTATTTCACTTAAATGATCTTGAAAAACGATTTTTGCCTTGAAACAATTTCAAAGCAATTCCTCGTATGTTGATGCGGCTTCGTGCCTTTACTGCGACCGGATGTTAAAATAAAAAAAAAAAGTTAAATAAGAAAACGAACAGAAAAAAGAGGAATGTGTATACTAAAATCGGGGGTATTAGAGTTCTGCTTACTTTGGCGGGTGTGTACTCAGATTCGTATTTAATGTTCGAGTTATGTTAGGCTCTGAAGAATAATACTGGTGCTGTCTTGTTTTAAGATATTTTATTAAGACCCAAAACAAATGGCACAGTTTGGGTTCGTTTGCTCGAGAAATAAAGAGGAATTTACTACTGGAGAAGCTTCTGAGATCATATGCGCCACTGTGCGCTGGCTCTACCGCTAGGAAGGAAACTTGCTATTCATGTCCACCTTCCTTGGTCGTCAGGAATAGAGAGGTAGATACACCCTTACACCGGTGTGATGTCACTTCCGCTTTCCATGCTACTTCTACCATCTTTAATGGCGTCCTACCAGCTTTTTGTCCCTCTGACCTGGTCCCCTTCATTATCTAACGTACCGCCTATTCTATTTTCTCAAAATAACTACTAAGGAAGTGTTTCACCACGCCCCCATTTCAGCACTCGTATAATTCGATATTTAAAAAAAATAAAAACGGGCGAAACAGAAAACCGTAATTTAACATTTTTATTCTTATTTACTGGTTAGCCATCTAATTTTCCGTACAATGTATCTACGTTACAATTCGACATTTGTTTGCTTTTCAACATTGACTCTAAAAACGACCTTCTAACTTCCCACGCTGATGGTCCGTCAAATTCTTGTCGGAACCGGCTACACATGCTTCTAATCTGTCTCTTACAAGAGGGGTTCCCCAATAATCTTGGAACCTGCGATTCGTTTTTAACAGTATCTTTCTTCCAAAGAGCTATATTCATGTTCACATTGGCCCCACCCGATTTTCCTAACTACTTACCTAATTCCAGCCGTTCCGGAGCACATCTCAATCCGTCTCGAGCCGAACACCAGTGCAATATTCACAACCCTAATTTCACAATCAATCATTCAGATCCGTTACGTAGCTACAGGACTGTATTAGGCCTCACTGACTCACAAAACAACAATGACTTATCTGTCATTTTATCTCATCCGCCCTTCCGTATATGAAGGTAACTTTCCGGTCTCCTTAAAGTCGGTATCCGCAACCAGGCTACAAGCCTCATACAGACGTGGCATAATATACCTTGTTAGCTCAAGGAAATTAAAATATAGCATAGTTAATTGGTCAATTGTCGTGAGGAACATTATTGCTGCTTGCTGTTTTACTCACTCACAGTTTGAGAAATAAAGAAGGACCTTTAAGAAACACTTGGCTACCATTGTATCTCATATAGAAAACAAGTGGTAACCATAACTAGGGGCCCTTGATCTGTAAGACCTAACTTAAGTAAAAGATGACATGCCAATGCATGCTACAATTTTTACATGACAGACGAACGAAATGCTTCTCAAAATGTAATCGGTGAAGACTGATCTACATTCAATTTAAAAAAGCGTGAGATACCGTACCACGTGTTCCATGTGTGGGTCGTCGGTTACTATACTTAAACCTCTATAAGGCTGAACTTAGTTTGTCTGATGAGGTGTGCGAATACAAATTCAACAACACTTCATGGAAACAAACCACAAGCTATACATAAAGAGAGTATACATTTTCTTGGATTGACTCCCCTAATTTTCGCCATTAGTGTTAGATAGCGAAGGGGCCGGAAAGAGGGTGCCCCAAAAAGGGGGAGAGCTAAAAGCTGTTTCTTTTTCATGATAAATACACTTATTTAAAAACCAAACCGCGTGTCTATGTGGCCTATCGATCAACGACACAGGACACAAGCCAGTAGCGACAACACATGGGTGTGTACCGATAGTAGACAGGTGCCTACCAATGTATACACCCTCAAATGTAAGCAGTATCCAACATTAGTACTAACTCTCCATGAGCGATGTTTCTGTTAAAAAGAGAAGAGGGGGTGTTTTCTGGATCGGAGTCTGTATTAAGATATTCCCCCTTATCTTATAACATTCAATATTCTACCCTGGGTTTATCAATCTCATAACGTTGAGTTGTTTTTCGGCCTTTAGAGAAAATAACTCTTCCAGTAAATGATTGAAAAGGCTGATGAATAGGCCTTTTCAAACTATCAAATAACATGCCAATGACAATTACATTTTAATTCCGGTGTGATACTATGGACTGCCCATCCCCTGTCGTGAGCCGAGGAAATGATTCACAAAAATAGGGAAATGCTATCAGAAGCAAGATAAGTAAAAAGACAGTAATGGTGCGAGATCTTTTAAACTCTCGAAACAGTAGAATGTCTCACAGTTGGTGGGCACTTACCGTATGAGTACCTGGAAGTGGCTAAGAGGGTAATCATTGTTCGTGTGTACGTAACTGTGGTTTTAAGACCTGTCGGTTTAAGGATTTCAAGTTGAGGTCAATATATTCAGAAGGCAGAGCAGTTTACAATAGTTTTTGAGTTTACGGTAGTCAAGTTTAAGACAGTGTAAGACAGTCGACGATTTTCCGACGGTGTACGTTAGTTTGCAGCAGACCCGAAATGAGCTTATCAACCGGGCGACAATGATGCCTCGAGAGAACAATGATCTCAGTTGGGTCTTAGCCGATAGATTCAACCTAAACTTAGATGTGGACGTAAATGTTTGGGAGTCCCTTTCTTGCGACAGTGTGACGCATCGGCACCCATAGAACAACTGGCACATTGAATGTATCTGAGCTTGCGTTTTCTTTTGTAAACCAGTGCACACATCCTCGGCGATAACCGGGAGGACACAGCAGGAACGAGAATAAGAAAAAAGATGAAGGAGAAAAAAAAACCGCGACACACAAGCATCGGGGTCGGTGCTTGCTTTACAAGTACTTTAACGGAATGTGCCCCGATTACATTACATTTACGTGTGTCACATAAACATAAATACGCCGACCAACTTGACAAGCAGCTAAACCTCACATTTTCACTGTAGAGATCCCGAGATGTCGAAAAGCTATTTACACTAATTGCGTTTTTCTTCAACTATTTTGCCATTAAAATTCCCTCCCTTATACCAATTTTCCGGCTGTGCCAATATGCAGTAATTTAAATTCAATGTAGACACATATCTCGCCGCACAACTCCCCATTAAAGAGATATCGATAAATATGTTATATTATTCACAGTAGCCCTTTACGTATTTGTTTTTGTTTGAGGTGAATAGGAGTAATACAAAAACAAAACACGTTTAGGAACATTATATATAACATTTCAGCGTGATAGCGTGACAGACCAATATATGTGCACAAACTAAGACCACACTGTGTATAGATACGTTGGAGGAAACCACGACGTTGCCTAGGATTGGATGAAGATTATTTCTATGTGCTTACTCACATATAAAATCACATTGATTTCTCTGTTTTAAAGGCCCTCTTCTCGTCCTGTTTTACCCCTGAAATGTTTGAAAACTTCTCAATCTAATACTTATGCTTTACATTTATTTAAAATTGGATATACTTATTTGAAATGTGTACGGTTTTATGTCCCCATGGGTCACACAAAGTGGAGGCACGTAGATATTTGGCAAATAGAGCTTAACGTAGAAATTCAGCACATATCCATTATCTTCCCCAGAAAATTTTAAGCATATGAAATAAATTTTATAAAAATAGGATGTATTAAATGTTTTCAGGGCATCAACTCCTCGTAAGAGGTGCACTTAAAAATTCGGAAACATTTCTGTTTTATCCCCTGGTAAATCCTATATAACAATACACTTTTATGTTCTATATATATAACACCCATATACACACATTGAGTTTTATATAGAGAAAACATTGGGCAAATCTACAATTTGATGCGTCCGTTTAACATGCGCGTTTTTCAGGTAGAATACTATTTTAAATATGTGCGCAACAAACAGTGCGACCACAAACGCATATTCGAAAGATGAATAGTTGCATGAAAGAAAAGTAAAGTTAATCTTGCAATATTTTTTTAAAATCCAACTTAAATGTTTATCTGTAGATTATTTTTGCTTAAATTTTAAATAAACATTTACTGTATGCAATTCTCTAATTTTATTTTAAAAGCATTTGAGAATATTTTTCTTAAAGGTTTAAAATACTTACAAATATATTTACATTCTTTATTTCAACCACTAAATACCTTGATATCATCTGTATAAAAAATAGAAACATTCTATTGATCGAAGCTAAGTAGAATTTTTAAAATGGTAAGTATAATATGTGTAATCCGTTATCAATATAGAATTTAGGTAATCCCGTTCTACTATATATATATATATATATATATATATATATATATTAACGGTTATCTCTAAACGTATATACAGCACACACAAGGTAGGCGCACCTAAAGCGGTAACACAATATATCTTCAATGTGTTTGACACGGTCTGAAATTAAGGTATTCTCAGAAAAATATACTCTTAAGGTATTAATTAAAGAAAATTTAATATAATAAAAACTTACTAGAAAAAGATGCAGATCATTCTTGATGGCCGTATATCACTTCCTCTTTCAAAAAATCACTACACGATTGCCCTATAATATACCTGATCGTCATGCAAGACTGGGACGATGCAATTCCAAATAAGATAGATGTATTTGCTAAGTATATTAGAATCTATTTCTGGAAAGAGGACACATCGAATGTTAACACATGTTAGTAAATCGCAGAATATTTGTTAAAATAAATCCATTATGTTGTAGAATAGAGCCAACATGATGATCACATTTTAAAATCTCCTACCCATCAACAACTAAAAGGAACATTTTCAGCCATCGATTGTCATGGCGATAGAACTTTTCTCACGTGTCCAGCAATTAATTTCCCTGACTTGATATTAAATGATTACATAAAGTAGAATATGTGCGGAACATATGATGATAAGTTTGCCGCAAATATGACCTCTACTGGCATAGACAACTACTCATACCCACAGTTTCTTATATTCAATAAAGCCCTTATACCCCGCTTACTTAGATTTTTGTTTCCAAATATCGGCTTGCTCACTAGCATCACCTGTTTGGGCAGGTTACAAAAATAGTTTCCGACCTCACTGTGTGACGCAATTTAGCTCTTTTAGTATATATGAAGTGTTGCTTAGCTGTGTATGATTTACAAGTATTCCACGAAATGTTGCACTTATACAACCTTTACGTAAATATCCCCAACCCATCCGACAAGTAACAAAATCACACCGCATCACTCTCGAGGTCTAAGATATTCGCAAGAGATTTGTACTCAATAGCTTCTTTCATGAGTAAGCTTGCATTTAGAATTTCCTCTCTGGTCCTTGTTTCGTCGACCATACAAATAAAAACAAAAAATAATGAAATTTTAACAAATTGCTTACTGCACAATTTAACACCCATGTCCCTTCCCTATATATTTGATGTCTATCACAGTAGTCATTTAAAGTTTTAATGGCAATATGCTTTGTTTAGTGCAAACAAAAGCTACAAAAATATCGCTGCGTTTTGCCGCGAACTGAATATGCCTTTAATAACACTGTATAGAATAAACTACATCGTTAAATAGTTGAATAGCGTATCGATTATATGCTTAAAGTTATGTAAGATACAAAGCCTGAACATTCAAAATAGAAATGCTGATCCAAACGTAAACACTGGTATAATTGTAATGAAAGTATATGATAATAATTAAAAGAAAAAACGGAAGATGAGAGTGTATTTTACGGAATTCTCTTATGTAATTTCCATTAAAATATAAACTGCATCCCCTTCCTATTGTCGTTACTGGTAAGTGCATGAACATATAACTTCATATAAATTAACATTGTACAAACTTTTGACATGCTTTCTTCTGTAGTTTGCATCGTTTCACCCGTTACTCCACATCGTATTTAGTCGCCTCCACACGAGGGTACTTAGATACAAGGGCGGTTTCTTTATTTGGAGAAACTCCAGTGCCCCAAAATTAAGGGGTTTGCAATAAAACCAAACTAAGAATTGTCTGTCTTTCATCGTGCTTTCGACCTACTGACATCATGGACAATGAATGCTTTTTTTTTGTCATTTCCTTTTAACATAAACTGATTTTCTTTTCTTTTGTATTCAGACAAAAACTCCGTTCGTAACCGGTGGTCATACTAATAACATTCTTATTGTAGCAATTATGTTTCATTTTTAACGTCGCAACTTGAGACATGGATCCATTTTTATTACATAAAAACATATAGCCACACTCTGTTTTCCTAATAGTAAGGCAGCCTCAATGTAATTAAATTCATATATTTTATGTAAGTCTAAAAATATATAAATGTAGTGCAAGACGATGGGGAAGATTCAACTCAAGCTTCTAACGTGCACGACAACAATAGTATATTTTACTTTTTGTATTTAATATAACATATATATGTATATATATATATATATATTGTTTTATGATATGTATATTAATATATGTATATGTATACATATATGTATATATATATATATGTATATATATATATATATATATATATATATATATATATATATATATATATATATATATATATATATATTGTGAAGCTAGTAGTGACAAGTTTGCGTACATCAATTGCAACATACAGTTTTACTTAAACCATGATTATATGTTTTGGATAGGCCCGATCGGTTACATTAATTTTTCATTTTACTATATATATATATATATATATATATATATATATATATATATATATATATATATCATAGTCCTTTCTTCTTTCTACATCGAAATGTGTAGTGCGTCTTTTCGTTTTCTTTCTCTTCGTCGAGATTATTGTCGTTATCCGTTGGTTCTTACACCTCGTTGTCGATATATTCGTGCGTTGTGTAGTTCCCTCGTAGTGTATACTTTTGTCTTGTGTCATGTACTTACTTCCGCCGTGTTCTTCTTCGCGCGTGCTTAAGACGCGCGTTCGTCATTGCTCTGTATATAAGTTATTTATTATCTCGTGAAAAGAAGAATTTAAAAATAGAAGGCATATATGTAGAATGAAATTTAATTTAGAGAGAAATATGTAAAATATTTACGAGTTAAATTGACACTTAATTTTGACGGAGAGAGACAGTTATATTCCTACCTTAACTATAGCTAGATTTGTATTGCAGACTGAAAGTCATAAACATCAACGATCCGCGCTGTACGCTGTTCTCACATTATGTTTTTGTTCTAAGGCATCTTATTAAGCGTCTGTACGCTTCGAGTTTCTACAAAATACTAATTTTTAAATTTCATCATTTCTTCTCGATCTGTTCTGACTTGATTTCATGTGCGAGTGCTTCTCGTATCTCATCACTCTGAATCATCCCGTGTGTTATCTTGACCCTACTTGTCGAATCTGATCCCCAGTATCAGGTGAGCTTAGAACACACTCCTAGAACATTGTTTATCTTACACACAGGCAGGTCATTGAGACCATACTCATAACATGTTCAAAGACCTATGCTATTTCATGTGCCAGCAATATTCCATCACTCTTTCACCCCGTTTTTTTGTAACAATCATATAAGTTTTTCACTCTCATCCGTAGTAAGGTCAAGACCCACTCTCGCCATCCCAGTCAGTTTCATAAGCATCATCTTATCATTTAACCTGGTAAGAATATCTCTCGGCCACATGTTACTTTCGATGAAAGCAAAGTCTACTTACGATCACATGGAACCTATTAATTATCTAGCGTCTTTCGTGCCAGTTTTGTTGCGGAATTTTTTACGGAGTGATCCTCATTCACCGAAACGTCAACCACTTCATACTGCACGTCAACAGTTCCATTTTTTCATAACGGCCTGGCCAATTGCCTTACGGAGAGTCCTAAGACGCAAGTCATTACACACATACACGTCTACAAATTCATCAACATAGAAGCGATATTTTGAAATACTTGAATATTCTGAGATACATATTCGTAAAATGTACCATACATGTTTGATATTGAAAAAATTGATCGTCATTTTTTAATGTTTTGTTCGACAAATTAGGTACCGCAGTATACTTCTCTCTTCAAAATATACGGTCAACGGATTTGTCAGGATGAAGTCTGCCCATCTTCCGATCTTATTGTAGAATATACAATCACTTTCGCTTCGGCCATCATCTATCTACATATGACACTAAGTAAATCTTAGCAAATATTAAAATAATCAATAGTACTTTAAGGTAATTATTTTATTTAATAATTATACATTAAATAACCCATACATTGGATCAAGTAAAGAAATGTATTAATTATTCGCTTTCATTTCATGGACAGACTGGTAGGACATGTGAAAATGCCATGGTTAGTTCATTCGCTCATTCAATTCGTGTGGATCAGATGATTCTATTTTGTGCATTGGTTTCCCTGCTATCTTCCAAGTAAGAATGTTTTCTAGAAAGACATCTGGTACTTAGAGAAAGAAATACGTGAAGGTTGCCAACATACTAAGTGAACGTTTTATTGTGCAACGAACTGGATTTGAATTTGTGCACCCAGCTGTTAAGTCCGTGTTGTAAAACGCTCGACCGCCGTCACCTCTCCAGGCTTAGGTAAAGAAAATTTATGTTCATTTAATCATTCTAACACTTGACATTTCATATTTCCGAGATGAGGTATAGTTGTGTTTTTAAATTCATTTTATTTACAGGATATCATTTTCCTTGATAGTATTCCTTTCTTGTTGTTTGAAGAAGGAGTAAGGGTGGGGTTGCTTTGGTTTCCATCTATTTCATGTTGTTATATTGACACCATTTCGGCAGTGTACTATTCAGCCTTCCTTAGGAACTTTTTTCCCAGAGTTGATAACCTTCTGTGACTAAACAGCTGAACTCATGTTGCCATGTTGAAGTGGATAATGACGAAGACAGACGACGTGTGTATGTCAATGCCAGCGCACATGACTTCACTTTATTTTGTCTGGAATTGGCGCAACATCAGCCGGTGTCAAGTCTGGTTAGACCGGAAGTTTAACAGTACGTCTTCCTCTCCAGAGACAACAGCCTTCTTATTGGTTGTTTCGTGGACGCCAAACTCGGAGTTGTATTACACAGCAAGAAAACACATCGAAACATTAATATTTAATACTAATTATAATCTTTGTGTTTTATATATAAATACGGCTACGATATAATATTATTATTGAAAGGCGAAAAGGACCGACAAAGCATCAGAAATGTAAGAATTTCACAGGAGACATATCGTTGTTTTATCAGCATCAATTCATTGTAAGCGTCATGATTCAACTTTCGACTTTTGAGTAAGTTTATGTCCAATTCGTAGGTGTCGACCCAACATCAATTTCATTTTGCATAGGTCGATCAGGACCCTTTGACGTCAGATTTTGTTATTAATGATACTATAGATATCTATTTAATTATATTATGTTTGTGTATATGCATAAGTAAGTTCCTGTATATTTTCGTCATCACGTGTGTGTGTTTCTCATCGATTAATATCAAGTGTGTGCGCCTGATTGGAGTCATTTATAGATATAAATAATTATATCCATACATTCTGATATGGGTTCTATGTGAAGGCTACGACATCGTCTTAATCAATATGATTTGAAGCCTATAATGCAATGTAAAAGGATCGTTAATGGCATTACACGAGCCATACAGCAACACGTGTATATATATATATATATATATATATATATATATATATATGTGTGTGTGTGTGCGTGTGTGTGTATGTCTGCGTGCGTGTGACAGAGAGAGAGAGAGAGATAACATATATGAATTGATTGTCAATAAATAACGAATAGACTTAGCGAGAGAACTGGATTCTTAGAAGTCTAATGGGGCGCCATTGTTATTGACTTGCACTTAAACTACTTTGTCAAAAGAAGAAGGGAACCTTCATCGGTGAGGAATTACGGTAAGTAGTATTGACAAATTAGACTGTCTATAATTTGATCAGAAGATGTAATTCATGGAATATTATATGATAAAGAAAATGGTATAAAAGAACAAGGATTTTATATAGTTAAGAAACATGCAAATGATGATGATTGTGACGTTGATATTAATTATAATAATAATTAATAAACATGATATTGACAAATCTGTAGGGAAACTTATTTTCACGCAATTCCCAAGGTGATAAGCCAACATCATTGCAATGGTTATTACAAGAGGTAAAGTGTACTAGAAATCTTGAGACGCTTGTTGCGCTCAGACTCTAAGTTGACTAAATAAAGAGATACATAGATAAATGAAGTGAGATAAGCAGTTATACCGAGTAGAAAATGACTATTTTTTTGCGATTTTGGCTTCTATATTTTTAATTAACTGACTTTGCCAACTATGCTTTCCTAATTTAAACAATCTAATCTGAGTCAAGTAGATAATCTAACCGTTCATACTTTTTCGTATGCAATTATATAGCTGTTATGTAATTGTTTACGACAAAATACACCGGCTTTTACTAGGTCGAAACAGCTTATATATATATATATATATATATATATATATATATATATATGTATATATACATACATATATATATGTATTTATATACTATAAAGATTATGTTTTTTATATACTATTAGTATTTTAGCACTGTAATTGGAATGTTATAAACATGTAATTTTCATTAATTGGCAGTATAAGTGGTATAGTAGTGGTATTCATGTACCATGATTGATATTACCGGTCTTAGTATTAGTAATAGTAATAATGGCAACGGTAGTAGTAATACCAAAATAAGCATTCATGAACTTTCCAGATGAGTTGCTATTTACTTTATCAATGTCATTTTTAGAATAATAATTACTGAATAAAGTTTTAGTACGAAATTTCATAATAATATCCAGCAATTTGCAACTATAAATATCATTAGGAAACAGCTTGCTCGGTTATTATTAGTGAGCAATCACTGATTATAACCTGTGTGAGAACTCTTTGTTAGTAAATAATAATAATAATAATCATAATACTAATAATAATTAATATTATCATTATGATAAAAGAAAAAGTCACGACCCTACATGGAAGGCTAGCGCAGAAACTGAGATGTATCCACAAAACAGACATATCAGAGTACTTAACCATAGTGAAGAGAACGCTTATACAAAAAGATGCCAAAAAGAGAACTATCCCACGAAACTACAGGCCAATAACGTGTTTACTAACAATATAGAAAATCTTAACAGCACAATAGAAAACACAAATCTATCAATTCCTGAACAATCGTTGACAACCCCTATAAGAAACAAAAATAAATGTCAGAAAAGGGAAAAGGGGCGCATTCTCTGTTATACATATATCAAAATATTCTGAAGGAAGTGAAGAACAGAAAAGAGAATATAGCCATAACATTTACTACAAGAAAGCGTACAACAGAATCACTCAAAAATGGATAAGTTAATGCTTTAACATATACAAGATACCTGGCAGGAGTGTTACTCTTATTAAGATAGCAAGATCAAAGATCAAAGTGTAGTATCTGTTCCGATGGATACTGCACCCCATGCTGGTGTTGTCTTGGCCTTCAGGTCTTGATTTACGCCGGTCAATGGGTCTGTCCTGTACAGTTCTGGAAGGTCCACCTTCCCAGGCTTTGCCTCCCCTCTTTGGGGAGGAGTAAGTTTATTGCTTACTGCCTGAGGCGCCTCTACTGGGGAATGCCGCCAAGGCTGCCCAGGCAATTTTTAAACCCCACTTTCCCGACCCAACCTTGGGTCACATCTTACTTGTGGGAGTAAGATAAAAACTGGCCTTGTGCCTAACTCCTGGAGAGGAGTAAATCAATACTTATATTAAGAAAGCAATGCCAACATAGAGACTTGATTCGAAAGCTGGAGGACAACACCTGACTGAGATTTAAAAAAAAATACAGAGAGACATTTTTCAACTAGGCTCCCTATCACCACTACTATATACCATCGCTATAATGCCACACATGCTCAGAAAATACGATCTTACATGGGCAACCTTAAACTATTTACAAAAAGAAAAAAGGAAACTGAAAAAGCCGATGAATACGGTTAGTATCTTCAGCAGAACATTCAAATAGAATTCACAATGAAAACGTGTGCACTGCTAAAGATGGAAAATAAAAAATAAAGACGACAAAGGTCATGGAACTGCTCGGTCAACAAGAAATGAGGGCGATAGGAGAAGTACTAATATTTGATGGTTCTGGAAGCTGACACTATCAAGTCTACAGGAATGAAAAAGAGGATTTGAATAGAATATTGGCGCAGAATAAGAAAACTATTAAAAACTAACTCATCTCGCAGAAATCTTGTGAAAGAGATAAGCACCTGTGCACTATCACTAATAAGATGGTCTATACCATTCATAAGCTGGACTAAAGAAAAACGCAAGCACCTTGACCAACGGATAACAAAAATTAATGACCATGCACAACGCGCTATAGCCAAGAAACAATAGGGACATACTTTACGTGAAAATAAACGAATGGGGAGAGAGTGCTGGTAAGTATAGAAGCTTGTGTAAAAGCCGTAAAAAAGAGCTAAAAAACATATGAAAAGATCATGAAAAAGTAAATCACCGAAGCTAAAGACGTCGTTTCAACGAACAACTCGTGAAGCACCGTAACCAGAAACAAAAGGACAAGAAAAGAATGCAAAATAACTGTGTAGACGCTTCATAAAACTGACAATAGAAAAATACAACAAAAAATATATGGGAATTGCTATGAAATCGGCACTTTAAAAGGGAAATGAAATATTTACTGACAGCTGCACCGTACAACGCGATTAAGACAAACTACATCAAAGCTAAAATAGATAAAACCCAAGAAAACAGTAAATGCAGACTGTGTTGCCGAAGCGACGAAACAGTAAATCATATAATAAGTGAATGCAGCAAACTAACCACAAAATAATACATGAACAGACATGACTGTGTAAGGAATGCAGTAAACTGGGAACTGTGTAAACAATGTCATTTCGAACGCGCATACAAATTGTACAGACACAAACCACATACAGTACTAGCAAAAGAAAAACACAAACTCCTCTAGGATATGGGTGTACAAACAGATAAACATACAAGCAAGGAGACCGGATGTCATAATAATCGACAAGAAGGAAAAAACAAGCAAAATCGTAGACTTCATCGTTCCAGCAACCACAGACGACAAAGGAGACAACAAACGATCCAAATACACGGAAATGTCCAGAGAACTGAAAGATAGATATAGTATGAAGATCGTCAATATAATACCAATAATCGTAGGATCACTAGGAATAATGACCAAAAGAACTGGATAAAAGACTAGGCCAAATTGCAGCTTTTTAAATTATTGCCGTGATTTAAAAAGCTGCAATTTAAAGAAAACTCTTGGAATGCGAAAACAAACCTTCATAAGCTACGAATACTGAGTAGTATAACGAAGTTATAATAGGAAGGAAATAAAAGCACTGCGCGAACCAAGGAACATGCACCGATAAAATAGCATACTCCCACGAAAGAATAGAGAAAGAAAGGGAAAACTGATGGCGACGGCTTCGGCTGACACCACACATCATAGTCGTAGAGAGTCAAGGAGGATAAGAAGGCCTATGACGGTCAGCACTGATCAGACCTCCACTGGGATCTAGAGATGCTTTATCGCCACCCAAATCTCAGGGGAAACGAATGGTCTAAACCGGCTATACATCAATGGTATGCGGCTGTTGCGATACTGCAACGCCATTTGCGATGGTGATCGAAAAGAGGTAGAGAGTACTGGAAATCTGGAGAGGCTGTTTGTCAGACGCCAGCGAACACTACTAGTTGTCATCGATGAGCAATCACTGACGATTAATTGTGTGATCACTCCCAGTAAGTAGGAAGTATACTACTACTACTACTACTTCTACTACTACTACTACTACTACTACTACTACTTCTACTACTACTACTACTACTAATAATAATAATAAAAAAAATTGTTATTATTATTATTATTATTAAAAAATACCGCTAGAGGATAACACCTGGGTCAAGTAAAATACAGAGAAACATTTTTTCAGGGAGATTCCCTATCAGTACCTCTGTTGATTATAATGATAATACCACTTAGCGAAATGTTCAAAAAGCGCAATGCACGATAATGGTTCTCAGACAGAATAAAAATAAAGCACATTATATGGATGACGTTAAGCTTTTTCCCAAAATATAAAACAAAACAAACCGAAAATAGAAAAGTAGATAAAAATAACAAGAATCCTCAGCTACGATAGTCAAATATGATGTAAGTGGAGAAGTGTGCACTATTAGAAATAAAAAGGGGAAAACTCAAGACAGCTGACGGCAGAATACTACCTTAGCTACAGCAGATTTCCTCAGTTGGTGATCATAACAAACACACACACACACCACCACCATCCACACACATACACACACACACACACACACATATATATATATATATATATATATATATATATATATATATATATATATATATATATATATATATATATATATATAAGGAAGCGTTGTTGAACGTCACGGAACTTTCGCGTTTGTGTATCTTCTTCGTAGGGTTCTCAAACCGTCGAGCTATCCTTCTGGTTTCAGGTGGCAATCCGTATAGTACTTCTCCGATAGTTCTTAATTCGGCCATTTTTTTGAGCGCTTTCGACTTTTGCAGTCGTCTTCATGATTAGTTTTTTTTTAATAAGAAGACTTGAGTTAATGTTTTATAGGTATCGTTAAGGACGAATGAAAGAGAGAAGAGGGTGTGTGGTTGGGTTCATTTTATTCTATCGTTTATGTGTTTGGTTTTGTTGTTCACTTATTTATTTTATTAATTCTTATTCGTCTTATTTAAAAAAAACTAATCCTGAAGATAACTCGAAAGTCGAAAGCGCTCGAAAAAATGGCCGAATTAAGAAATATCGGAGAAGTACTATACGGATTGCCACCTGAAACCAGAAGGAAAGCTCGACGGTTTTAGAGCCTCACGAAGAAGATATACAAACGCGAAAGTTCCGTGACGTTCAACAACGATTGCTTAGATAATGACTTGCTGCTTAAGTATATATATATATATATATATATATATATATATATATATATATATATATTAGTGAGTTCTGGAAGTAACACCATGAAATTCACGGAAATGTAAACAAAATCAGAAATAGATACACGAGAAAAATAAGCGACACTTTAGAAACCGAATTGTATAGTAGAACACTTATGAAAGTTATAAAAGTCTGTGAAGTATTTATAGTAATATATGGTAAACCATTTATAGACTTCTAAAAGAATAACTCTTACGCCGTGACTAGAAAACTAAAGAAAGCTTCTGATGAAAAAGTTAATGCCTCCCAAAAATGGTTATAGTGGAGTAGGACTGGTAAGTATAGATGAAAAGTGGAAGACACAAAAAATGAACTATAACAATGCATAACCCATAACACATCATCGCAGTAAGACACATCGCTTACATCAGAAATGTAGGGAGCGATGACACTGGAAACAAAAAGACGAGAAAATAAAAGTAGCTGAAAAGCAGCTACATGAACTAATTGCGAGAGTGACCACGAAAAAGACAAAACATTAATGACAAATCTAGGAAAACAGTAAATGTAGACTCTAAGAACAAAGAGACCAAACATTAAATTACATAATATATTAAGCTACCAAATTAACCACAAATTAATACCAACAACATACATGATAGCTAAAGTAAGCAGTACACTTGGAAACATAAAAACGTTTTTTTTAAATACCGACAAATTGTACAGACACACCCAAAACAATGGGATACGAAACTTACAAACTCCTCTAAGAAATAGATTTACAAGAATGTTGTTCGCCAAACCTGCAGATCAAATGGACATGTCTGGAGACTATATGTTATACTTTTTAGACGGGGTTAATTTATAAAAAGATAGACGCCACAAGAGACTCGTTCTGTAGACAACTGCGTTTCGTAATTATGTGAGATATATTCCACCAATTTCTCTCGCTTGATGAATTCCATAATTAAAAATAGTCACTATTGATTTTATTTCATTCTTTGGCATTTATATGTGTCCATTTAAGAAAGAGAATTGCGGACACGAGAATAGCAGTTTAACTATCGACACTGTTAGCGTGTAACTACTGTGCAAATATATCAATGAGTCAGACATCCAATTAACACGACTTAGCCGAAGATCTGAACACATATTCCTATATACATATAATTTTACAAAAAAAAATAATATAAATTTTTAAAACTTTAAAGCTGTACATTAACCCCAATTAACACATTAAGCGAAATACTCTAATTTATAAAGTACATTTGGTGTTTTTATTGTTTCTTACTTATCGATACCTTTCTTCCTACAGATCATAATGTCATTATCTTTCATTAGATTGGCTCATGGATCAGTACACTATGTTGTTAATAAAAATTAAATGTATTCAATTTTTTTTCTGCAAATAGTTTATCTTGTTTACAAATTGCTACCGTCTTTAAATAAAGAAGAAGAACTCTGTATTCGTTCATTTGATTTGAAGTCCAATTATATTAAACGAAACCTGGTTAAAATGTAAACAAGTAAAGCAAAACAATTTCAAGTAAACACACTAATGAGCGACAGATAGAGATAAAGAGGGAAATATACTTAAATTAGTTATTTTAAGTGCATGCCTTTATTATTATACGTTAGGTTTACTCATCAGAAAAAAAAAGTCTTATCTTATTCCAACTTCCATCAAGACTCAACTTTCTTCGAGAAATTCTCTAAGCAGCTCCTTGCTTTTTCGATTCCGCAGGATCAGTTCTTTCACTCATTTGTGACCCCTTGTCTGCAAATGATTCCTATTTGATTCTAATTGGAGAAATCTATAAAATGTAGATGTCACAAAATGCTGCTGATGTGACGGATCGCTTTTCTTAATTACGTGAGGATATTTGATTATTTTTTTTCCTTTCTGAATTTCATGATTAAAACTAGTCGACATTTATTTTGTTTATTTATCATTTATTTGTGTTTTAATTTTAAACACACATTCATGGGAATATCATTTGAACTTTGTATTCATTCATAATTAGTTTGACTTAACACTAATCCTTCGTTGCAATACGTCAGCCATCTAATTAACATCAATTGACCCTAAAGTTGTAGAACATATTCCTATATAAATGTAAGAAGCAACGAAGATAATATTAACAGTTTTTTATAATTTTAATGTTAAGTATTAAACACTATACACACATAACCGATGGAATCCAATGTATAACGTTAAGTCGGTCTCTTTCTGTGTCCCATATCATCGTTAGTTTTCTTCATATCATCGTTACATTTCTTCATATCATCGTTAGGTTTCTTCATATCATCGTTAGTTTCCTTCATATAATCGTTAGATTTCTTCATAGCATCGTTAGATTTTTTTATAACATCGTAAGAATTCTTCATACCATTGTTAGATTTCTTCATATCATCGTTAGAGTTCTTCATATCATCGTTAGATTAATTCATATCATCGTAAGATGTTTTCATATCATCGTTAGATTTCTTCATATCATGGTTAGAGTTCTTCATATCATCGTTAGATTCTTTTATATTATTGTTAGATTTCTTCATTACATCGTCAGATGTCTTCATATCATCGTAATATATCTTCATATCATCGTTAAATTATTTACTATCATCGTAAGATTTCTACATATCATCGTTAGATTTCTTCATATCATCGTTAGATTTTTTTATATCATTGTTAGATTTCTTCATATCAGCGTCAGATGTCTTCATATCATCGTAAGATGTCTTCATATCATCGTTAAATTATTTACTATCATCGTAAGATTTCTTCATATCATCGTTAGATTTCTTCATATCATCGTTAGAGTTTTTCAGATCGTTGTTAGATTTCTTCATATCACCGTAAGATTTCTTTATAAGATCAAACAAGTGACAAATGATTATTTTAAAGTTATTTTCGGGTGAAGCTAGAGTAAATGATTTTTGTACAGCTTTAGTTTTTAATGTTCTTATATTAATCCACTTTTTTCTTTTATCAAGGTTTGAAGAATCAGATATGGGCGACATTCCTTGTTGGCACCTTCAATCCCGAACGATCATAGAGTTGCGCAAATGATTAGCACATAATTATAGAGCATGAGTTGCTACAATGTTTCTGTATACAGTGGTGTACTACTCTAGCGACCTCGACTTCAAATGTTACTGCATAGTTTTTTAAAAAGTGCCCTTTTTACGAGTAGGCCGCCGACAGTTTTCTTTTTCTTAAATGAGTTAACTTACTGAGCAAAAGAGACTCATCTTTCCAATGGACTGGGTTTCCAGGCGCCAGATAATTCGGCTGTAATCTTTCTTCAAATAAGCAGTAGCCCCTCATTTTGGTAAAGGCGGTGGAAACGTGGTAGGCACAGAGCTACCCGGCTAAAAGGGATCTGGTGAAACTCTAGAAAGATTCGGCAGAAGAATCTGCCATACTCTCTGCCTCTGCCGCTGCATTTTTCAATCAAAGTCGTGTCAGGCACAAAACCGCAAATCAATGGACTAAAAGTTCCAAATTTTCTTCTGTTACATTCCTTCGTGTGTTCTGGAATAAACCTTCCTCGACTTTGTATGCAACCTCTAAGCTTTGCTGTTCTCGGTGTCGGGGCAAAGATTTGCAATCTTGTAGGTTAATCATTCGTGAGGCACGATCTGCGTGATCTCTTCGCAAAAGCCTGACTTGATCAACAATAAGGATCAGCAGTAGTTGTTCATCCGTGCTTATCTCTTTAAGGAACATTAGCTTGCTAGGAGCTTTATTTTGTAGATACCGGAAGTATCTGTCTAATATACGTTCTCGACTACCGTGACTAGATAGGCGATTATTATATATCAATTATCCAATGTTAAGTTTGTTCTTCTGATAATTTTGAATCCTATTTATCGTCGTACGGTTTATTTTGTAATAGCTTATTATGTACGGTGTAAGAAACAATAACTATCCAATATTTCACTAGGGTTTACCTGCTTAAATACTCTTCAAAACATTGCTGCTATTTATTTTAGGGCATTTCACTGCGTTTTAATATAACAAACCATAGCTGTTTCTTTTCACAACCTATACAAAATAAACGAGCATAATCTATACATAAAGTGAGCATACAAGTTAATAATGTGTTCCCAGGCAGCTAAACATGCAGAAGTTATTCTAAATTATTCAATGTGAATGTGCTGAACTCACTTAAAACTGACATTGTCTCTACGTTCTTTCTGTTAAGAGACGAGCTCAGGAGCGCCAGTGGACTGAAAGAAAAAGAGGAAGAAACATGGTCTTACTTCTCAACCACATGTTTGTACGAGAGTCGCTAACGAAAGTTTCGTATTTACAACATGTGGAGATTGAAGTTAGAAGTAATATTATTGACGCTGGTAAATAAGACGATTGCTCTTCAAAAGGGGGATAACTCTGATCGTCCATACAGGGTTATTTATTTTAGTTACTTTTTATAATTTTTTAATGACATGTAAATAATTTAAGATTATATAATGGCAAAGAACAATTGTAACGTGATGGTTCGTAAGTTTTTTCTGAATATCACATACAAAATAGTGTGTAATATTTGGTATATAAGTATATGAGACACTTCTGTAATTTTATTTAGGCATGTCGCGTGTTTAGACCCCGTGTCGTTTAAACACGGATTTAACTCATTTAAACAATCTACGTGGGTTGATGTTTTTCATCATGTTTTGACCAGAGAGAAATATGAATGTTATGTTATTGTTTAATAGTATTTCGTGAAATGAGAACTTTTATTTCAAACGCACAAAACTGACAGCTGGAGAGTGGCTCCTAGGTAAAGCGTAATATTTAGATCAATTCCTTTTTTAGGTGTTTCTTTTTTATTTTTAGTCTGATTATTTTCTATTTTCTGATTTTTCTATTTGTTTTTTTTATCGTGTTTTTTTAATTCTTTATCGTATACTACTTTTCTTATTTTTTGCTTTTTTTTCTCTCCTTTAATTTTTCATATATTATATATCTAAGTGTTCTTCTTTATCTTCATCATCATCCTATTTCTTTAATTATTTTTGTTTTAATCGGTTTCCTTCTATTTTAAATTTGTATTTTGATATTTCAAGGGTGTTCTCTACCGCTAAAACATATCCATCAAATTTGAAATCTTTCTTTTATTGTTATTTTCATTCCTCATTAATTTTTCTTTTTCTTCTTCATTGTATAACATACAACATCCATAAGTTCCCCAAGCTTTTATTAAGTAAACAAAGCTCAACCCCAAATCGGTGACAAACAAAATAATTGGTCGAGTCAACTCGAACAAGTCTTCTCTTTTTTCCCCGCCATAACGGACATAAAAACAATTTGCAATCGGATTTTACGACCTTCCGTAAATAATCCGAAAAGATCATAAAAACACCTCAACCGACCGGAGTTAGCAGACGAGGATACGAAGTTTGAGGTCGCCATTTTTTATCGTTGAATTCGTGTAGAGCCTCTTAATCACCGGATATCCGGTGATTTACTTCCTGTCTTTGTTTCATGGCCATCTTTAATAGCAGTTATTATTCGGATACCCTTGAACAACATTGGTCATTCCGGGCGGGAAAAGGCAGCACTTCCGTCTACACATACGTATTTCTTTATTTCCCCCTCTTTCCTTGTATTTATTTCTCTCTCTCTCTCTTTTCTCTCTCTCTCTTTTTCTCTCTTTCTCTTTCTCTAATCTTGCTTTAGGAATGTGCATTATTTTATCAATTCAATTTCTGCAATAAAAGAAATATTAACTACTTCATGTTCGTCTCCACGAAAGCAAAGTTTAGTTTGTCATATGAAAAAATCTAGCTCTGCCTAACGGGAAATTTTAAATAAGTACTTAGATAGTTCCTTCACTTATAATCCTTAAATAGATTTATTGTGACAATAAAGTATCCTGATTTTATTCGAAAATACTCCTATTTGATTGGACAAGATAATTCTCCTTGATAAAGTGAGAGACACTAAATTGTCGCGAGAGAAATGTGGCTGCCCTCTTTTTGAATGTAGCCTCCGTTCAGCAAGACGCTTGACCAACTTCTGTTTGCATCATATTTTATTTGAATCTGAAATATTCAGACTATCATCAACTTCGGGCATTTTAAGTAGTGTATTTGTTAATTAAGCCGCGAATACACTTAGTTTTGTAAAACTATTTATTGTGTCATAATATAATACATATATTATCAGTTGTCACTAATTCACGCTTTCGTTCGTGATTTTTCTAATCTAGAACAAAGTGAAAACAAACAAATGATTCTTTTGATCCCCAAAATTCCTTGGGATAAAGTCCAAATTTCTTCAACCGAGAAAGATTTGATCAAGGACATAACATATACTACAATTTGATTCAATCATGACTGCTTAACGATACACAAAATCATATCTACTCTAAAAATTGAAAGCTGTGTTCTTTAATGCATTAATCGATGAATGTAAAATCATGTATACAAATGTTCCAATGCGAATTCTGATTTGAATCGTATTTGTTTGAGTTCTATGATTTTCAATTAAACATTATAAATGAAATAAAATATTTGGTTGGAAACTAAAATACATTGCATTAATAAGAAGGAAAATATGTCATATATAGAGAGATTCAATTTCAACGAATAGAACTTCGTATTATACTTCGCTAGAAACATTGTCTTTCTCAGAGGAGTGCTCGGCGTCAAGGAAGAAAATATAATGATTATGTACTAAAAATAATTGATTTTTAGATATCCATAGACATGCATGTTTTCCTACCATAAAGACTCATCAGTGTCGCAATGTATATATATATATATATATATATATATATATATATATATATATATATATATATATATATATATATATATATATATATATATGAGAAGAATGTTGTAGTTCGCTTGGAGCATTGTGTATATTGTAAGAATAATATTTTTGGAGGCGATAACAATGCGTTGTTAAAGTGACACATACGACACGTGGAATCGTAAAAACAAAACAAAGTGACAATATTGAAAAGTCAATAATTTTCAAATTTCTTTTTTTTATTTACCCGTGTATCGTTGACCATGGTGTTGGGTTGGAGTGTGTCCTTTTCATTAAATTTTTTTTTTTTTTTTTAATTTTCGAGGGTATCCCTCATCCTCAGAATAATATAAATACTACCACTCGATGGAGTGTGTTTTTTTTTTGTTTTTTTTTTGCCAAAAGCCGGGGCCGGAAATGTTGGTTTGTTTTTAGTAGCAGGTCGGCAGAGTTTTGTTTATTTATTTATTTTTTTATATAACTTATTATTTGCTATTTTAACCGTTGCTGTTTGTTATGTTAGTAAATATACTGAGTAATTTATTTTTATTTATTTATTTTTTTTTTTTATAACGTTGTTTGTTTTGTTAATAATATACTGAATAATCATTATCACGGTGGTAGGGGCTGATAACTCGTGTGAGTCAAGCTTTGTTTGTGGGAGTTATGTCCTTTTAGAGTTTCAATTAGTTTCGTTCTATAAATTTGTTTACAAACAGCAACGGTTAAAATAGCAAATAATAAGTTATATAAAAAAAAAAAAAAATAAACAAAACTCTGCCGACCTGCTACTTAAAACAAACCAACATTTCCGGCCCCGGCTTTTGGCAAAAAAAAAAAACACACTCCAACGAGTGGTAGTATTTATTTTATTCTGAGGATGAGGGATACCATCGAAAATTTAAAAAAATATATATATAATGAAAAGGACACACTCCAACCCAACACCACGGTCAACGATACACGGGTAAATAAATAAAAAAAATTTGAAAATTATTGACTTTTCAATATTGTCACTTTGTTTTGTTTTTACGATTCCACGTGTCGTATGTGTCACTTTAACAACGCATTGTTATCGCCTCCAAAAATATTATTCTTATATATATATATATATATATATATATATATATATATATATATATATATATATATATATATACAATCACGTTGACACACCGGTTCCCGTCAGATCACCGAAGTAAAGCGGCGTCGAGCCTGGCCAGTACTAAATAGGTGACCATTTGGGAATACCAGGTGCTGTATGTGCTCTCTGCTTATCTCGGCATTGTTTCCAGTCGTCTTGTATTACTACTTGTCATTGGAATCAAGCAATGCCGACTCAGAAGAGCGGTTGTAGGGGATTGCACAACCCTTTCAATTACAAATTCACGCGCGGGCAGCCCCTGGCGGGGCACTCATACGTCGAAATCGACAGTAGAGTCCATCATCATATATATACTATAGTAAAATTCAGCAGTCCACGAATACCTGTTAAAATTTTCATGTATTCTAAGATTGAGTTTGCTGGAAAATAATTGATTGTATTTGTTTTGATTTGACACCAGTCATTATGGTTTATGTATATTATTTTAACCTGTATTCTATTTATACTGTTTATCTACATCACTCTTTTTAGATACGGTGTCTAACCATCAGGTTCCGCCATTTATACTCTCTGTGTTTATGAAAAGACAATGTAATCATCAACTTTAAGCTCCTAACCCTTGATTTCTCTATTGACGAAGCTAGTAAGCCTCACAAGAAGTGCGATTATTAAACTCAATTGTGAATACAATGTGTACACTTTTAGTGAATATATATATATATATATATATATATATATATATATATATTTGTATTGTTACATACATGTACAAAAGCGACACATGTATGGATATTTTTCGCTCATAAATTCTAAAAACTACGATCTTATTTTGAAAAACACATGCATGTTCTGTGTTTATTATATTAAAGGAAAAAGATATTAGAAACAAATCAGATGAAAAAAACTGGAACGGTGACATAATCAAAAGGTTAAAGAATATTTAAATATATCGTTTGTGTATTTTCTTTTCATGCCACAGGTGTTAACTTATGTTCTATGTTAGATAAGGATCAGCTAATCTATACTTGTTCATGGGTAGCTAGATAACAGATTCAGAAGTAGGAGTCCAGATGTAATAATTCAGAGGAAGGGTAAGATGAGAGGCAGATACAAGACAAAAAAGTCCAGGAAAAGTGGCATACGTCATAATTGAATACAGACACACACGGTATACATGAATTGTATATATATATATATATATATATATATATATATATATATATATATATATATATATATATAATTTGAACGAATTAAACTGTTTAAAAGTTAAAGAATTTTATCTCAATCTTTTGTGTAAATATTTTTTTCCTTTCACCAATACGATGCGTCACTATGTGGAAATTCATTTGTTTTTAAAATATAATTATAAACGATATGTGTTACGTCGCCTTACAATTCACTAAGATGAGTCGTCAGACGACGAAACGCATGTCTATAGATATTTATACTAATGCATATATATATATATATATATATATATATATATATATATATATATATATATATATATATATATATATATATATATATATATATATATATATATATGAGGAATAAAAGAAACAATGTTTCAGAAAAAATCGACAACTAGCAAAAATAAACTCAAATACACATATTGAATAGTTCAAATTTATACAAAAGTTGCAATTTGGAAAAAAATAGGCACGTCTAATAAACAGTAGAAAGAGAGAAAGAAAAAAAGAAAGAAATGTAAAAAAGAAAAAGAAAGAAAGAAAAAAATCAGCAGTTTGCATATAAACGCCTCTCGGGAAAGGACGATTAGTAGTAAATTAAAATGAATGACAGCAAGGAATTAAAGAAATAAGGAGGAGCAGGAGGAGGAGGAAGAGGAGGAGGAGGATGAAAAAGGACTACAAAGTTGTAGAAGTTATCCGTTATCATATTGATTTAGGTTCATTTTGATTAGTATCGATCTGGCAGAAGATGTACAAATGGTATAGAATCCTGGCCTGTGAATAAGTGTGTTATTATGACGTAGGATTAAACATGATTCTATTTCTCTCTTCTACTGTTTTTTTTCCAAATTGCGTTCTTTGTATAAATTTGAAAACATTTCTGTTTTACTTAAAGTTCTGCTACAAACTGATGATGATTGTATTTTTACAATTGAAATATTTTGGTATAACTATTCAATATGTGTGTTCAAGTCTATTTTTGCTAGTTGTTGATTTGCTTATCCTTTATTCAATTTTCAGTTTTACATGCACACATATATATATATATATATATATATATATATATATATATATATATATATATATATATATATATATATATATATATATGTGTGTGTGTGTGTGGGGTGTGTGTGTAGTGTGTCGGGGCATGTTGAAAAAATGAATACAGTGCTTGACTGTAAGTATGTGCAAGTAAAGTACAAATTATTTATTTAAAAATTATACATTAGATATTACAGAGATGTACAACGGTTTCATTTACACGAGTAGACATTTTCTATTTTGCAAAGCCATTACAATCGATTTCAACTCATCAGCGACACATAAAATGAAGAAATAGGGAAGGATTACTCGATAAACAGACATGTGTTTTTTGTATACAACATACGAGTAGACAAGAAGTAATGATACTTATCTACTTATATCCGTATATTTTTATTTTATTCATTATTTTGTTTGATATTATTTGTCGATCGTGTTTCACTTTTTTAATGACTAATATACATTTATTTCGTCTACTAATTTATTTTATTTACTGCGTGGTGATCATTTAAAATCATACTTACGTAGTAAAATGAAACTACACTCTTATAGTTAGAATTAATCTTGGATATACGAAAAGGATTATCTTATAGTTGAAGAGTTCGAACGCAAAACGCGATAAATCCAATTCGTTTAAATTGAGACCTCAAACAATAAAAACACGAACATATTAAATATAGACTTCGATTGAAAACTGATTTTAATTGAAATTAAACAGAATTATTTCGGTATTATATCATGTAACGCATAGTTTTGGGGTATCGTCGAGTGTTGAAATGCAACACTTTTTGTAGGGACAGTTTTGTGATTTTGAAAATGGTGTTTATCGCGTTTTGCATTCGAACTATTCAGTTGTGCCACATGTATATTTCTTCAATGTTTGTACTATATGCTTTCAAAATAGAAAAATATAACTATGTATTCAGGCAAAAAACGCTAATTACATCCAATTATCCTTTGAGGTGTGTTCTTATGAGTTATCTATGTAACAGTGTGTTTTGTTTCAACAATGGCTGATGCTATTAAGCTGTTCACAAGGGAAAGCTAGGCACACTGCTAATTCTTCTAGATATGCTGTTTTCGTGTTCAATTTATCCAAGAAAACACGGATTCAAAAAAATTTCATAAAATAATACATCCTAATCGTTTAAGAATATTCAGGGAATAAGTAAATCGGAATAACTCATTCGATAATTAGTTCCCTTAAGATTAATGTTTCGAATTATTCGATGAATACGGAAAATATATCTACTCTAAAATGTTTAATAGCAAGCCTTAAGAAAAGGTGCGTGTTAATAATTTAAACCAAAAGCGCTCTTCTAGAATTACTTTTTTACAAGTTTTACTTGAACGTTTTTAAAAGTTTGTTCATAAAATTAATCATTTTAAATCCTCTCATAATATTCTTTCATTATAAAACTGACAATCGATCCACCTCATATACCGTTCTCCTCGATTGAACTTTAACTTTGATAAGTAGTGACTGCACAATAAAATAAATAAATAACAAGTTTACGGAAAACTTCCCAAAACATATACAGTGTTTATATTTGAATATATATATATATATATATATATATATATATATATATATATATATATATACTAACACATAATATTTCAAATATCAAAGGAAACCATGAAAACATGTTTTAAGAGTGTTTTAACAAATAACTGAAATGTGTCTGTGAATATATTTGATCAAAGTCAATAGGTTCGAAGTATCTGAAAAGCCAATGAACGTCATGTTTCTCATTTTTTTCTCCAATCTTTCTTTGTACGTGATCAAAGTCTACAACATTCAATATATAAAATGTGAACTGAAAGTCATGTTTTAGACGTTTTTATTCCAAATGACGAAAGAAACCTATATATGTACATCATCAAAGTTTACAGTTTACAAATATCTTAACGGACCGGAAAGTTGTGACTTTGATGTTTGTATACTCTTACTTACCAAATTGTACTATGTAGACATAAATACAACTTACAATTCATATAATTTGGCATATATACACACACACTACCCAACATATATATATACTAAATATTTTATAAAAAATATTCTCTTTATCTTTGCCATTTCGCCAACGCTCCTAATGTGTGAATTTTCAAATAACTTTCCACGTACCACGTGATACACACGACTTATCAACATTTCGTCCATAACATCGAGACGAATTCATCCTTACTGCTTGTGTCGGTCGGGAGGAAAAAAAATGACGGAAAAAAATGAAGAAAAAAAAATACGCTTATTCTTCTGAAGATGGTGATATTATTACCGAAAGCGCTCAAGTTAACAAAAAAAATGTTTTTAAGATAAATAAATTATTTATTTTTAAAAAACAATAATCTGCGTTGTGATGGTTTTCTAAATATTTTATAAAAAAATATTCTCTTCATCTTTGCCATTTCGCCAACGCTCCTAATGTGTGAATTTTCAAATATATATACATATATTTATATATATATATGTATATATATATATATATATATATATATATATATATATATATATATATATATAGAGAGAGAGAGAGAGAGAGAGAGAGGGAGATAGAGAGAAGCAGAGAGAGAAACAGAGAGAGAGAAAGGAAGCTGACAGAATGTGATACGTGGAAACAGTCCGTTTATGGTTGATTATAACCCATTTTCTCGGGTGTAACCTTGTCGTAAGTGATATCGCCAGCTACTAATATTAGCCTAATGCAAAGCTCTTTCTAAATCTATAAAGTCTGCTACTTTTTTGTCTAATGAAAACATTGCGGTTCTTAAATCTATATCTAAAACCTAATTATGGATATATAGTCTGAAAAATACCTTTAAGAAATGGATTGTATAACAACAAATGGGTTATTAGACAAAACACACCATACTCTCAAATAACCAAATATTACAACCATACATGCCATACACTTAAAAACATCAAATGTGGTTTAATTACGCTACTCAGAGTTGAACATTCCAGTTTCTCTAAAAAGTCTCATTATTTTTCTCATCTCCGGAAGACGACTCGAAATCTTTAAATTATAATGATACCTATAATTTTAAATGATTTTATGTTTTCCTGAATGCTATTTTTTATTTGTCAAATGTGAGAACATCACTGTTTTTAGAAAATAAACAGATCTTGAATTACAACAAAACTATACGTAGAATTATCACATGATGTATATGTATATATATATATATATATATATATATATATATATATATATATATATATATATATATATATATATAAAGTAAGCTAAGAAAATATATTTATGGCAATTAAGCTACACAGAGCCTCCCACGTTTCATCCCCGGGGGAATTTTCCCGAGATGAAACGCGGGAGCCTCTGTGTAGCTTAATTGCCATAAATATATTTTCATAATTACTACTTAGCTCTACTTACGTATCGAGCACTGTTGAAGTAAGTACTGAAATTGATACATACAAAATTATATTTCCTTACAAAATTTCATGTGAATACATGAAATACTAATATTACATATATATATATACATATATATATATATATATATATATATATATATATATATATATCGAACATCTGGTAATGCCACATAATTGTAGCATTCGCACAGGGTCGGTTATTACGTCTCTCATCGAATGTGGAAGTTTGTGGCGAATACGAATTCAAATGCGGCCCCCAGTCAGCATGTATAACCCAATAAGGGAATATGACACACAGCGTATAGTATTTCCAAGTAGTCACCTATTTTTGTATTTGCTTAACGTCGCTTAACTTTCGTGACCTAACGGAAACCTGTGTGTCAAAGTGAGTACGCAGTGTAATATATATATATATATATATATATATATATATATATATATATGTGTATTTGTAAATTTTTCTAGCGGAAAAGCCGCTTATGCGGATGCTAAGTCTGCGATAAGTTGGATTGAGTGAGTATCGATTTACTCCTCTCCAGGAGTTAGGCACAAGGCCAGTTTTTATCTTACTCCCACAAGTAAGATGTGACCCATGGTCGGGTCGGGAAAGTGGGGTTTTAAAATTGCCTGTGCATCTCCGTCGGAATTCCCCGGGATGGCGCCTCAGGCAGTAGGAAATAAACTTACTCCTCCCCAAAGAGGGGAGGCAAAGCCTGGGAAGGTTGCCCCCCCCCCCCGAGAACTGCACAGGAAAGACCCATTGACCGGCGTGAATCAAGACCCGAAGGCCAAGGCAATACCAGTCTATAGGGTGCAGTATCCTTCGGAACAGATACTACTCTTTGATCTTAGCCAAAAGGCCAAGAAGACTTGAGTGAGTATCCCTGAAATGTAAACTGCATTTTTTTCTTTTGCTTAAAATGACAAAAGACTTATTTAGTCTGTATATTGAGTATTTAGATTTGTATAGCTAGTTGTCCTTCTTCTTATCAATTAGCCTATATGGAACCAAATGTAATTTAGCTTTTTTTCTTTTTTTAATGCATTTTTAATTATGCCGTATATATATATATATATATATATATATATATGTATATATATTTGTAAATTATCCAACGGTAAGGCGGCGTATTTGAGTCAAAGACTGCTATATGTTAGATTTAGTTACCCTACTTGATAATTGAAACTTCATTTTTAATTTGTTTAAAATCACACAAATGTTCGACTGACCTTTACTTGCCCTCTTTTTTACTTTTTTTACTTGGTGAGCCGGTATATTAGTATATATATATATATATATATATATATATATTAATACACAGGCCACTAAGTAAAAAAAAGGAAAAGAAATGTCAAGTAAAGGTCATCCGAACATTTATCTGAGAGTAGCTCAGCCATTGGCTAATGAAAACATTAACCAGTGTAAGGGAATAAAAACAAATTGATCAGTTTGCGAGCGAGACTAAACACTACCTGCGAGACTAAATAATATACATTTAGCTTGACAATTACATACAAGATCAAACGCGAACTGCTATGTGGAGCTTATATGTCATGGATATATATTTCATACCTTAATATATAAATATATATATATATGTTACGATGGGCATGTTTTACATATATATATATATATATATATATATATATATATATATATATATATATATATATATATATATATGTATATATATAAATCCAATAACTGTTGTCCTCGGAGAAGGGATCAAATAAGATTGGCCATGAACTGAAGATATTGATTTGCTTCAATGTGCAGGTCTATATATAGATAATCAATTTTCATTGACTGATTTAAAGGTTAAAGCATGTTTGTAATATGGTTCTCAAAATAACAGTTGACATATTTAATTTAAAAAATTAAACGTATTTCCCGAATGTTGAAAGTTAATCGCAGAGAAATAAAAATAGAATCTCATGTGTTTACATCGCTCAATAACGTTAAATAAAATGATAATTCATTCTATGTTACTTATGTTATTGTTTAAATATTTAATAAAAGCCGACTTTATTGAAATATCTTAAGAAAGCATACAGGTAATGCTTCCTTGCGTTTTCTCTGGACTACAATATATTTATATGTCTACTACAAATATATGCTCCCTCTGGACGCTAATCTTTTTTTCAAGGCTACCGCGTTGTCTGCGAGAGGGAGTTTCTATTTGCTTGTCCGAATAATATAATTGTGAAAAAACTACATACAATGGATATTTATATCTAAACATCTATATTTGGACTATTAAAATAATTTATATTTAAGTTTTCTTATTTATTTCTATATTTTTTTTCATTATCGCTTATGTTTGAATTCATGTTTTGAAACATGACGTACATTATAAATGTATGGTGTTACGCTAGAGATATACTCATTTTCTAAATCAAATGTTTCAAGATCTGTTTAAGAAAGTGTAAATATCTAAGTTGCTAGAACGTCTACTTGAAGATCTCAAGTTTTCGGTTTAGCTTTCCGGCTATACCAGCCACTTTATTTGTTGGGGAGTTATTATTGACTATTGATGCAATATGTTATATTTCTGAAAGTAGTTTAGAACTCTATTTCGAAATGAAACAAACAACGCAATGTGTGTATTACGTTTTAAAAAAGTGTGACTTACGGACACACAGAACGACGGACGGGCAACATCCTAATTTATTTAACATACCCAAACTTACAATTTTCACTGATCAAAGTAACCCATGTAAACATGTTTAAAAGTGTGTTTTTACAATCTCACAAATAAACTGAGATGTCTCTCTCCATATACAAGATCAAAGCCCACAATTTCGAAGTATCTTAAAAGGCAATGAATGTCATGTTTCTCTTTTATTTTTCAAATTAAAGCAATGTTTCTATGCACGTGATCAAAGTTCACAATATTGACAGATATAAAAGGGAAATCGAAATCATGTTATATAGGTTTTTATTTCAAATCACTAAAGTATGACTTTATATGTACCTCATCAAAGACTAGAGTTTTAAAAAAAATATCTCAATGGACCATAAAGTTATGTCTTTGATGTTTTTTATACTCTAACTTACCAACTTTCCACTATATATATACCTACACAAAGCTTACGTGTTTGACATCAAAACTGGATATTAAAACCATGTTTTAGGCGTGTTTCACCAAATTACTCAATTTTGAATTTCGTTTTTTGATGATATTGTCCGTGCGAGTTAAGTATTCTTAATGGGTATTTGGCATATGTCTGTCTAAACCCGGAACTATACTAGTAATTATATTAATGATATTCAATTCAGTTTACTATACTACTCAATCAGACGAATGTCCTATCGTTCAATGCGAAATTCAAACATTGGTGTAGGGTACTATATAATCGGTTTACGATGAAACCTTTTTCCCAGATATAACCTTCTATTCTTAGACTGTGCTAGTTGTAGTGTATGCATATATTCCCAGCTATAACCACCACTATTTATAAGGTGAGTAGGTTCTGTTCTGTTGCCACGAGATCATCTTCCAAGGCATTACCTCCTCCTTCATTCAGGTGGTGGTTGTAGTGTAGTATCTCTTCTGTGGTCATCATACAATCATCTGAGAAATTACCCTCTATATTTGGTAGGTAGTAGTAACGTAATATATATGATGTCATATTACAACATCTTCGTCAATACCTTCTCTTTTTTTTGTGGGGTAGTGTATGTTCTGTTAAATACGACTATTTTACGCGGCAGTAGCTCTTCAATTGAACGGTAAGGTAGTATATTTTCGTTTCCTTATGATACAATTTTACTCAAACAGTACTTCATCACGTAGAGGGGGTCCATTTAGCATGCTATCTACTCAGGCTAGTAAAATTGTTCGACTAGATTAAGAAAATAGTTGGTAGTATTTCTAAGAAACGGTTAATTTAGTCCGAGATTCTCGATATAAAAATTAATACCACGAAATAAAAAATGATACTCGTCCACCCAGCAGTAAATGGGTACCTGACTAAAACTCAGGGAAGGTTCAAGGCAGCGGAAGGAGAGGGATGGGCTCCGCCTTCCATATGATGTGCCCTAGACACGGTGATTCTTAACAAATCACCGCCGCTACGGTCATGGGCAGTGTGCGATGTCGGCAACGACACTCGTGCGCGTCCAGGCTATGCGACCTTTACCTTACCTTTTTACTCGAACATGATTCGAACATGTTTTTCAAAAAAGAGACCGTCTGACGCGAGCTTCATCTACTTTGTAGGATTATATATTTTCGGTACTGATAATACTATCCTCCCATGTAGTTTTCCTTATGTTTCGGAGGTAGTATCAATGTGATATATATGCTGTCATGTTACCAAAGCAGTCGTACGATTTGAGTAAGCTGACATTGTACAAAACATAACCATCTCCATAGCCTTGCGGCAAATCTTTGTTTACGTTTATGTAACTATAGTCTTCTTGGCGCATCAGTTAAATATAATGAATGTTTTGTATGTTTCTTTATTATTGGAAAGTTATGTATTACACTGCAATTTTATGCAATTGTTTGCGCGAGTTATGTTACTTATTAACTAATTAATTAGTCGGCAGTTCAACGAATACAACAAAGTTAAAAGTGACACTCATAACAGATGCTATCCGTCACCTCAGTAAAATAAACCACCTAACGTTATCGTAATCGATGATCACTTGCTTAACGATCTGTACCTTCTGAGAAAACTAAAATGTGTACTTGTCCAGATTAAGACCCAAGCTAAACTCGACCTGGCGTTGGTAGTTTACGGATGTTTAGGTAGACGACCGGAAACTGCCGAAGCGTTCATCCCATCAGAATGCGAAAAAATAAGTAGTTCACATTTTCATTGATTGAATTTTTAAATGCACTAATTGAAAATAAAAATTGATTAGGGGGTTTCATTAGCGCTCAAAACGAAAACAATAGGTAATAACTTTTTATAAAACTCATTATAGAAAAAGCATGAAGCCACTTGATACAAGTCGCTTACAAAAATACTACTTTAAGGTTAATAAACAGCCGACAATAAGTGTTAGATGCATAGATTCCGACACAGAAAACAGCAATACTTTCCCCGTTGTCAGAAACATATCTAATGGTATGTGAGAACTAACTGTTAAAATAAGGTGAGCGAAATTTACGAAGCTCCCAACATTAAACCCAATGTCCAATATCTACTCTCCTTCTATAGTGATCAAAGTGTTCAACATCCTATATAGAGCAGATGTGTGTAAACACAGCATTGTTAGTGAGATATACATTATGTGTCTTGTGTTAACTCGATCTGGATATGTATGTGTAGTATAAGTTAATGCAAAGTGCTGCCTATAAAAAAACATTTTTTTTGTGGCATTCATTTTTTAATTACTTTTTCGTCATTCATTTTTTCATTCATTTTTTCATTCGTTTCTTCACTTACATATATTCTATTCATGGTTTTTCATTCTTTTTTTCTTTCACTTTTTCACTTTAATTTTTTTCAATTTTTTTTCTATTCATTTTTTGGCATTCATTTTTTACATGTAATCTGTTCATTCATTCTTTATTCATTCAATTTTATTCGTTCACAATTTTCATTATTTTTTCTTTCATTGTTTATATCGAATTTAAATTATTTTTTTCATCAATATTTCTTTATTATTTTTTTTATTTTTTTAATTCATTTATCCATTCACATATTTATTTCATTGTTTTCAATCATTTTTTTTCATTCACATGTTTTCACTTGCCTATTCATCTATTTTTATATTCATTTTGTTTCATTATTTTTTTAATTAATCTTTTAATTTTATATATGTTATTCAATGGGCATTCGTTTTATATTCATTCACTTTTGTATAAAAATTAAATAAATGAACACAATAAATAGCGTTGGAAATTATCTAAATAGTAAAATACAGTTTATTTTGTTTTAACTAGGTACTGGGTTTAAAATCAATTTGATTTATAAGAAATGTAAATAAAAATTCTATGAGTACGACTCATGAGAAAAATATCCGGCTCAATTTACAGTGGTTGTTAGTGGAGAGTACCACAAGTGAAAACTGAGTTTCGTACATTATTCGAACATGTGTTTTAAATAAAATACCCCTAAAGAGGACATTGGCGAACACTACTTGAGTACCGAGCAGTGTGTTTAGTGAAAGCCCAAATAGTACTAATAACTCAGCAAATTTGATTTTTACATTTTTACAATTTTTTAATTCTAAGAATTTATTACAGATAGTATGTTACGTATTACATTTCTTTATATACTACAGTATACGCGAGTAAGGGTGTTCCATCGTTGCTTACCTCGTTGGGCTGGATGCACCCGCGTTTCGTCTGGCTGGCAGGTGTATCTTGTATTTCGTCGTTGTGGTTAATGCTCGTGCTGTTAAACTCGGCCTTGATAGACAACCAGGCGAATTCTGTTGTTTGGTAATTTTAAACAGTTTTGTTTTAGCAGTAAAGACAGAAAACTGAAGGCGTGTGCTATCAGTGGTAGAGAGTAGAAGAGAGACAGATACAAACAAACGCAATTACTGGAAGAAATTTACTTCCGTCATTATAGGCCTGCAGCGCCTCCTTCCCTCCGACATGCTTTGCTGACAACAGTGGTCGTTTCTCAAATCTGTGTCGGCCGAAACTCTGGAACAAAAGAGCTCGACCCGAACGGAAGTGACGTAACTTCCGTCTTCCTTTCCCCCTCCTTCCACGTTTCTGGGCGTCTCGTCGATCTGGCACATTTAACTATCTATCAATAGTACTAAAAAAACAATGTGTTTACTCCGCGAGGCTGAATATAAATAAAACATAGCAGAAAGTGAAAAATGTTACTCCTGCATGATTCGAACCAAATTCGCATAATAGGGACTGCTTAACGCGGGCATCGTCATGATCCATGATTTCGGAGAAAGCCAACATTTTAGAAATACCTCATATCTCTTCCGGCAAGTCATACTTTTACGTTTTGTATGAGACTACAACCATATTATAGGTATATGTGTAGACATAATTAGATTTTGATGGCTGCCATCTTGGAAAATTGGGGAAATATATGAAACTGTATGTGAACTTTGTCCACTTAGAGCAAAATTATAAGGTAGACCCTAAGCTGCAACGATCTTGTACCAACAATTAAACTTTTGCAAAAACTGTAAGTGGAAATAAAAGTTTGCTCATGGTTCGAACCCCACTCTATCCGCTTGCAAAAAAGGAAACGAAATACGATGATTTTTTAAATGTGTTTTTTTCATTAGAAATTTCTGTCCGACA
>OY744553.1:33566091-33578591 GCA_963556195.1 Sepiola atlantica
AGATCTTTAATAGTTTTTGAGGTGGATGTTACTATATTTATGTCGGGTTTGAGTTGGTTCTGTAGGAAGATAGAAAGTTAATGTATTTGTTATACAAACCTGTTCTTGCTGTGAATCTATTACAATGTGCAATTAAAGATTAGAGATAAATCGATTACTATATACGGAAATAACGATAAAGTAGGTGGAAACTAACAACATCTATTATGTGGGTAACGAAGTGTTAAGAATAGTAGACATCATCTCGCACTACATTTTGGAGACGATCTGAACGGTGTTGAGGAAACGAAGGTGGGTTGTTACCTAATTTTTGTAATAGTAGAATAATCGATACTTATGCAAATATAGGCCAAAGCTATAATCGACTTGGCGTCGGTAGGGTCCGAGTGTTTACGTAGACGGCTGGAAAAAAGCCGAATGAAAAGTCAGTTGCCAACACCCAAAATATGCAAAACAAAGCTGGATGTATGACGTAGCTGGATGTATGGCGTAGCTGGATGACGTCGCTGGGTGTATGACGTACCGGATGCCGTAGCTGGGTGTATGACGTTGGTGGGTGTATGACGAAGCTGGGTTTATGACGTAGCTGGATGACGTAGCTGGATGTATGACGTAGCTGGATGACGTAGCTGGATGTATAACGTAGAGAGGTGTGTGACGAAGCTGGATATATGACATAGCTAGATGACGTAGCTGGATGCATGACGTAGCTGGATGACATCGCTGGGTGTATGACTGGCTGAATATATGACGTAACTAGATGACGTAGCTGGATGTATGACTAGCTGTATGACGTAGCTGGATGTATGACGTTGATGGATCTATGAGGAAGCTGGATATATGGCGTAGCTGGATTACGTTGCTGGATCTCTGACCTAGCTGGATGTATGACGTAGATAGATGTATGACGAAGCTGGATGTATGACGTCGCCGGATGACTTCGCTGGATGTATGACGTAGCTGGATGACGTCGCTGGATGCATAACTAGCTGGATGACGTAGCTGGATGTATGGCGTAGATGGGTGTATGACGAAGCTGGATGTATGCCGTAGCTGGATGACGTAACTGATGTATGACGTAGCTGCATGTTTATATTTTACACGTAAATTTATTTTAAACAAAAATATCACTGAACAAGTGTTAAAACGGTATTAGGGTTAGGGATAGAGGGTACTTTTACAGAGTAGGACCAAAGCTAAAACGGACTTGGCGTCGGTTAGAATTAGAGTTGGAATGGGGCCTTATCTGGATAAATACCAGGTTAAGGTGAGAATTACGGTAATAAAATGTGTTATCTGTATGAACATGTTTATGTTTTCACCAATGTTTTTCATTGACTATCAGTTGTTTTTGCTTTTCAAAGTTGAACCACTCATTCGGGAGACGAAATAACCCGTGCTAACTTGTTTAAATTAATCGTCGCTTTGATCAATTTTTATTTCCAATAAGAGGCTTTCGTGATTTAATGAATTAAAATGTTAACTTGTCGTTTGCTTATTTTCTCGCATTCTGATCGGATAAGCGCTTCGGAATTTTCCGGTCGTCTACGTACACATCCGGAAACTACCGACGCAAAGTCGATTTTAGCTTAGGTCTTCATCTTCATAAGTTCCGAATAATCCTAATATTTTTGCAGCGATTTTTAGGTATGTGTTCAGTGTTAAATCTGGAGTAAAAATCAGACGTAACAGCTTATCAAAGAAAATGGATGGCTATAGGAGAAAAGCTGAAATTTCTTTAACAAAATACTTCAATGATACTGAAATTGGCTGAATATATGAATGGATATCTTATATAAAATGATAAAATTTCATCAAAATCAGATTGAAACAATAGTTTTGCCGACACTTCATACAACTATATTAACCTAAATAAAGCGAGCAACCTAATTCTTACACTTAGATAAATATTACGAAATTCATAATGATCGGTTAATTAGGAGTCATTCTTATACCTAACTTTTTATGAATGAATCACCTAAATGTACACAACTACCAAAAGAATTTATTTAGGTTACTAAAGTAAAAACTGATGAAATATATTCCAGACTACATACTATGTATATATATATATATATATATATATATATATATATATATATATATGTATATAATACACACATACTTAATGTTAAATACATGTACACCTTTTAATGTTTAATTTTACAAAATAAAATGCATCTCACCGTGTTTCCTAGAATATATATTCCAAAATTAATGATGAACCGGTAATTTGTTTAGAAGATTATCCAGTACATTAAAATATATGTTTATCTAAACATACACTACTCTACAATTATATTTTATGTAAATGAATAGTTAGTATCCACAAACATTTGGTTCATGTAAACTATCTATATTATTAAGGTGACAAACACAAACAGCACCCCAACACATACAATATATATATATATATATATATATATATATATATATAATGTATACATATATATATATGATATATATATACATATATAAATATATATAATATATATATATGCATATATAAATATATATAATATATATATGTATTTATATGCTGTATATATACAATAATACATAAAATAAATTTATACAGGGTGGGCAAAAATAAGGGTCCTATTTTTTAAAATTCATAACTTTTTTATTTATTGATTTTTAAAAAATTTTTTCTTAGAATAAGTAAAGGACCCCTTCCGAAGCAAGCATGAGCCGTATTAGCCCTAAGAAACGTACCCTCATTTAGAAAACATTATTTTTGCTTAAAAAACTCAAAACAGTGTAAAAAACAATACTTTAGTTTTTGTAAGTTTTAAGAAGTGTTTTTCGGCTAAAATTTGTTTTGTTTATTTCAAAAAATCTCGGAAGGGTCAGTCTACACACACATAAAGTTTGGTGAGTTTAACTTTTATTTTGTGGAAGTTATTCAAATTCAAGTTATTCAAATTTAAAGATAGGACTCTTATTTTGGCCCACCCTGTATATATATATATAATATATATATATATATATATATATATATATATATATATATATATATATATATATATATATGTACAATAATATACACCATAAATGTATATATATTGTATTTATACCACTATATATATATATATATATATATAGAATTAATGCATATATATGTGTATGTATATATATATATACCATAATATATAGAATTAATGTATATATATATATATACATATATATACGATAGTATATAAAATAAATGTATGTATATTAATGTGTACACATATATTTCTCTGTCTATATATATATATATATATATATATATATATATATATATATATATCACACTTACTTTCCAACTCTGTTATCGTTGCATTCTTCCGGAAAATAGATTGAATTCTTGCCCTATTTACAGCTACAAATTTCCTGCTCAAATCTAGAACTGCAATATTTTAAACCATAATCGCTCACAACACCCACCTCTATCCTCGCCTACAGTCATATTTCGCTGAACCTCTTTCCTTCTCTTTTCTCTCGTTTCATTTCTTATGGCTCATACGGTGCCCGGATGTAGGTCAGCGGTCAGAGGAATATCGATATTTCACAATAAATGGTGTCTCCCCTGTCAAATTCGCTCCAGCCTCTTCGAAGTCTTGTATTACTGATACGAAGGAGGTCAGGATTGCGTGCAGATTACAGCGGCATTCCATTTTCGAGATAATCTGTAGTTTAACCTACTTTTCCGTTTCTCATCGTTTCCTATTTTCTTCGATAAACAATATATATATATATATATATATATATATATATATATATATATATATATATATGTATGTGTGTGTATATATATATATATATCGTCTCTCTTTTTCATTGTTAAAACAATATATATGTATATATATATATATATATATATATATATATATATATATATATATATATGATTATTTTTATTTGCACAGACATGTACAACATCTGCGACACTGGCATGTCGATGTTATCGATTAACAGTTATTATATACTGAGATCTCCTCAGGTAGATTTAGAATCCGATCTTAACATCAGATCATATTTGGAAAGAATTAAATGGGGACGACATGAAGAAAACAAATGTAAAATTTCAAAATTCGGGATGTCACGTGGTTTAAACCGTTTAGAATCAAAATGTTAAAATCAGAATCAAAACCCAAATATAAAATATAGAATAACATAAAGAATAAAATGAAACAAATATATATATATATATATATATATATATATATATATATATATATATATATATATATATATATGATAATTTTATTTACACAGACATGTACAAAATCTGCGACACTGGCATGTCGATGTTATCGATCAACAGTTACTATAAACTGAGATCTCATCAGGCAGAGTTAGAATCCGATCTTAACCTCAGATCATATTTGGAGAGAATGAAGTGGAGGGATAGAGAAAGAGAAGAAGAAGGAAAGAAATTTAACATTTCAAAAATTAAAGCCGTTAAAAAATTAAAATTAAAAATTAAAAAATCAAAAAATCTAAAAAGCTCTATTTTTATATTGAGCACTTTTTATAAACCCGGTTAAAATTCTCTGGATTACCACCCTGTGGATATTTTTCACCTGGATTATTACCATTATTATATATATATATAGATATATACAAATATACACACACACACACACACACATATATATATATATATATATATATATATATATATATATATATATATATATATATATATATATATTACTCCATATAACTTTACATCGACATTGTAAAAATCAATCAAATCTCTTATGTGTTTATATAAAACTGATCAATGATAAATATTTCCTTTTTAATAAATTTCATTTAATGGTTCTACACATTATTTGGAAACACATTAGCAGATATATAGTTGATTGTGCTATTTATGGCCAGATCTCTGTGAACCGACGCTTATGATAGAATGAGACGTAGTTATGTTCTTAAACTTAACCCGTGAGCACATAAAATAACAATTACAATCGATTAAGATATTTCATCCATAACATTTCTTATAATTGTGTTTATCATATTCGTTTAGTTTGTTTAAATTAGCCAATTTTTAGTCAGGAAAAATAAATAAATATCGTTTAAAATTTAAATGTTAGAATATGACAGTATAATTTTTTGTTATAATCTGATCACATGTAGAGCTTCCGAAAGTAATTTTGTCTCATCTCATCACATTTAGCCATAACGAAAGTATTTTAAAAGAAATGTCATTAAAATTAAGTTATACCGACATATGAGAAAGTAAGCGTGGACATTCTACAGTGTCTGGTAGTAAGTGTTCAATAAGATAGAGGCGATTAACACGCAAACAGACGTAGACCCACTGCAATTTGTCTCATAATGTATTTATTAAATAAGTAAGCTTCCGTTGACGAATCTGATCTACATGGACTTTTCTCTCGCTATAGTGATGTGTTCTTGGGAATATATGGCACAAGAATAGATCAGTCTGCCACTGAACGGCCTTTTGATGTATAATCGTGTGTGTTGTATGCTGCAGCTTTGTGGCTTCCCTCCTCTCATCCCTAGTGTTTAATCTTCTTTTCGTATGGACACCATGCCCAATAAGTGCACCCCCTCCAAAAAAAGGTGTATTTACTATGCCTGATGCAGGAGGGATGAAGCCGTTAGAGATTAAAAAATGCTAATTATCTTCCCGATGACTCATTCCGATCTTTCCTTTCTCTTGTCCGACGTCGCCATTTTGTGTATTTCTTCTTGGTTTGATAACCTTACTTGCAGAAATCTATCGCTAGTGTTCTACTCAATAATAGAATGCACACAAAACAGTTGCAACATTGCTTTATTGGTTTAGGTATATACATGCACGGATTTGATCAACGATTAATGGCACATTATTTAGATCAATCTAAATGTGAAGCTTTAAATATGTGTCCTCTTTTTTACATACTTTCGCCACGTTCTCTATATAAACCGAAATAACATACATATTAATAGAAAACGAGAAATAAAGCAATATCTTATATTTGTTTTATTCATTTTTATATACCTCCTATATATATATCAAAGTAAATCTATGTTCGATTCTGTGTTACAAAAATCGATAATAAAAGAGCTAGACCATTCAATTAAGTTTGAATAAGGGTTACCTTTTTTTAAGGAATCTAACCATACCATTGCAAATTAACCTCGACTCTGTTTGGGCTGATTAGAGATACATTATTTGTTATGCCCATAAAATAACTGAAATATATTTGAAGCGTCTTTACATGTATTAGATCGTTTTTCTTTTCTCCATAAGTTAGCCACGTCACATATCTAGACATAAAACAACACATAGTGATAAGTAGAGAGATATACAATAAGTATATGTTATTTTAGGTGTTTATTAAGTTGTGTATATCTTACACACACACACACACACCCACACACACACACACACACATATATATATATATATATATAAATAAAAGTCAATATTTGTTTTTTGTTTGTGTGTAAAATAAATCGAAATGTTAACAGATAACAAATTTAATAAGTTTAAATGAGGGTACATCTGTAAATAAGTTTATATAAGGGTGCATTTTCAAGGATTCAAATGCCACTATCGAAATTTGCCTTCATTCTCCTTTAAGCTCTCTAGAATCAAGTAAATGTGAGGTCGATAAAATAATTGAAATATGCTAGAGTGTAAAAAAACGAAATGCATGTTTGTTATATTTTGAAAAAAAATTTCTTCATTTCACAAAACGAAATATATGTGAAAATATATTTTAGAAACGTGTTAAACATTAAAACATTTTAATTGCTATTTTAAGATTTACAACAAAAGTATCCGTTCGTTCCGTTCAATTAATCTACCATCACAGTATGAATGCCAGTTAAATTAAACGTTTTAAAATGTTGTTACGAGTTTCATAAATGATGTTATTTTTTGCTGATTGCTGGGTTGTAATTATTACACCGGCCGTTCTTACACAGGAGAAACTACACCGGTTGTCACTATAAATAGTGCGAGTCACCAGAGACACAGAGAAGACAAAGCACAGTCTTGTAACTGTCTAGCCAAGTGCTAGTCAATTTCTTACTTTGTTAATACATTTGTTAAACCAACCCTCGACTTGACTTCCTTTATTTATTATTTACTGTTGGACAACTTCACAACAGTAATAAAGATGGCTTTACGTATTTTTAATTTTTTTAAATAAGTTTCAAAATATAGAATGTTTGCGTTTTTAACTAAAAGTTTTCTTACATGAGAAGGGCAGTGACATTTTTGTAAATGCTGGTACATTGAGCTAAAGAGTACCATGTGTATGGTGAGTCTACGAGAAAGTATAATAATAATAATAATAATAATAATAATAATAATAATAATAATAATAATAATAATAATAATAATAATAATAATAATAATAAAAATAATAATAATAATAATAATAACTTGAATGCCTACTAGGGAGGACTTGAATGTACACTGGGGAGGACTTGAATGCCTACTGGGGAGGGCTTGAATGCCTATTGGGGAAAACTTGATTGCCTACTGGGGAGGACTTGAATACCTACTGGGGACGTGAAGTCCTTCTAGACACCACGCTCGGGTGTCTTCAGTTTCTCTGAACAGGTTTTTTTCAGAGACTCTGATATGAGGATACTTTTTACTTGACATAACCCTGACCAAATACTACTACTACTACTACTACTACTACTACTACTACTACTACTACTACTACTACTACTACTACTACCAATAATAATAATAATAATAATAATAATAATAATAATAATAATAATAATAATAATAATAATAACAATAATAATAATTATGATGATTACGTGTCTGGTTAAATTGGTGTTTCTACTACTACCATTTTCCGTCAGCTCACCATGCACATTATAAATCTAGCTCAATTTGTCAGAATAACAAAAGCATAAATGCCCTTCGTTATTTGAGACGGTATTATTAACAACACGGACATTTTACATTCTGAAACTAATAAAAAACAAACTTAATATACATGAAGCTATTTTTATCAAAATGAAACAACCTCTCATAAAGAGCATTACGTATGAAACGAGTAACATCATTTTAAAATGCTTCACGCAAATACAATTCATCCTGTGACTCTAATGATGGCGTCGCAGAATTTAAATTGTAAGCGATCTCTTAGAACTGAACCGCTTTGTTTTCTTGACGCCTTACAACTTAACATGGAATTCTCAGCTATTTTTTTAAAAAAAATATGTTATTTCCCCTTTTTTAGTATATATCGTTATTGTAATCAGAAAATGATTTGACGAGAAATTAAAGCTAGTAAAATATGCTTATTCTTTATCGGTTTATATAAATATGTTTTAATATTATATATCTGTTTATATAAATATTTATTATATTATAATATATTATATATTATATATTATATATTATATATTATATATTATATATTATATTATTATATTATTACTATATTATATTATTATTATACTATTATTATTATATTATTATTATATTATTATTATATTATTTTAATATTATATTATTATTATATTATTATTATATTATTATATTATATATTATATATATATATTATATATTATATTATATATATATATATTATATAAATTATATATATTATATATGTTATTATATTATATATTATATATTATATATTATATATTATATTATTATATATTATTATATATCTGTTTATATAAATAGTTATCTTCATATATCGTTATTGTAACTAGAAAATGATTTGACGAGAAATTAAAATGCGAATGATAATCACGCAAAATGTATCATCTTTTTATAAGGCTAGTAAAATATGCTAATTTTGATATCTGTTTATATTTATAAAAGAAGAAAAATGAAACGAGCAAAATTTAAACTCTGTACGAGGCTCTTATGAGATTCAAAATTAGTATTAGAAAAAAGAAGAAACTTATCACATACATTGCACTTCAGTTCCTGTTTTATATTCTCTGACACTATACTTTCACCATCCTTTTTTTAAAAAAACACGCTTTAATACCTACCGTCTGCTCTTCAACATCCTCACATTTATCTCTGATTTCTTTCCTCTATAGTAGTCTGTCTTCAGATAGTGCTTGTCCTATTGTTTGAAGTTCTTTTCAGGGGCTCATGAAATGTGTGCTTGGGTTGTTGTCTCTTCCCTCTATTTATCTCGTCATAAAACAGTTGTTTCGGGAGTCTTTTGTCCTCCATCCTAACGGGGTGTTTAGACCAGCGTATCTCATTTTGAATAATTTGTATTTCTTTACTGGTGCTATTTAACCATTCAATGACTATAGGGTTATTCTTCCAGTTATATTAAGCACTCTTAGAATACAAGTTTGATGAAATCTTTCTAATAGCTTGAGGTGTCTTCTATATGCTGTCCCAGTCTTTGACTGATACATTAGAGTAGTAACAACGTATGATTTATAAAAACAAAGCATTGTACTTGATGTAATTCTCCGATCTGACCATTCACGTTTCTCCAGTTTTCCAATAGCAGAACTGGATTTGTCTATTCTGTTATTTATATCAGCATCGAGCGTACATTCTCAACTCAGCTATCAAGATGCAAAAACTTGCTATAGCCTTTAATCTCTTCCTATCAATCAATATGGTTGGTTTAATATATAACATTCTAATAGGAGGTGAATGCATAACATAGGTGTGTTTTGGTTGATGGTAAGTCCGAAAGCTTTACATGCGCTAGATAACTTGTTCATAACACGGTGCATGACTCTTCTGTTTGTGAAACAAGGTCTGCATCAGCTGCATATAGAAGTTGAGGAACATACTGAACATACATACATAAATACATATATACACAGGAGGGAGGATTGAATGCCTACTGGGGAGGGCTTGAATGCCCACTGGGGGGACTTGAATGCCTACAGGGGAGGACTTGAATGCCTACTGGAGAGGACTTGAATGTCTACTGGGGAGGACTTTAATGCCTACTAGACACCATGCTCGAGTGTCTTCGGACTCTTAGTACAAGGGTTTGTCAGAGACTCTGACATGAAGATATTTTTATTGAAGTAAACCCTGACCAAATATTTAAAAAAAATGGTGTGGTGTCTCCTCAAGTCACTCAGAACGTCTTCCGAATACATAGTGGGCAGCTTCGAATAAATAATTAGAAGCCGTTCAAAATGAGGAAATAAATAATACACAATATGAATAAAGCCCAAAATAAATACTGGCAGGCCGACACCCAGAATAAAAAGGCCCCAATCAACACGTTCATATGCGAGGCGAGAAAATGTAAGCCATGGTGTAAACCTTCCTGCCTCTATAAATGCTGCTCCCACCAATACAGAGACCAACCAGGGCCAGCCATCAGGCCTTGAGACAAAAGGAGCTGAGCCTCTATCTCCATCACATACAGCAAAACAAGCAATATAAGAGGCGTAAAGGCTCAACCATGAACTGTCGAACAAAAGAAGGTGCTATTGTTTTGCTACCACTACTCAAAGCTTGAAAAGTGGAGCAAAACATCCAATGAGATTCTAGTCGATAAGATCCAATAATCAACCCATCTCGAAGAAATTTTTACACGCATAAATATGTGCCAACAGACAACTGCACATTTATACACACATAAATATGTGCACATATACAACTGCACATATATACACACATAAATGTGTGCACACAGACAACTGCACATATATACACACATAAATATGTGAACACAGACAACTGCACATATATAGACACATAAATATGTGCACACAAACAACTGCACATATATACATACATAAATGTGTGCATACAGACAGCTGCACATACATACACACGTAAATATGTGCATACAAACAACTGAACATATATAAACACATACATATGTGCACGCAGACAACTAACTCCCCTTTAAATAATTGATTCCGTCCTAATAGTTTTCTTTTTTCTTCTCGCCCCAACTCTTCCATTTTCTTCCTATCATTGTTATTTTCTTCCAATTTGTTTCTCTTTTCTTCCTCTTCATTGCCTTTCCTCCCATTGTATTCTCCTTTTTCTTCCATCTACCTCTTCTTCTTTCTCAAACATATTTTCTTCTTCTTCTACCTCTTCTACTTCTTTTTCTTCTTCTTTTTCTGTTTCTTTTTCTTGTTTTTCTTTTTCTTCGTATTCTTCTTTTTCTTCTTCTTCTTTTAATATTATTATTGTTATTATTATTATTATTATTATTATTATTATTATTATTATTTTTCTATTCTTTCTTTGTCTTCTTCTCTTTCACCTATTCTTACCTTTCTAATTCCCTTCTCTATTTTTTATTTATTTTCTAGTCCAATTAATTCCAATTTGATTTAAACCCAGCACCCCTCCTTCTATTGTGCACATGTTTCAAAACACAGCTATTAGCGACATTCTCTGCTATTTTTCTTTCTCTTCCGTCAATTATCTTGGTTTCGAGGCGATTTCTCCATTATATCAAAACCCTTTTAAGCACTTAGTAATTTAACATCATGCATATTCCAAAATCCATTGCCGTATAGTTATATACTCATTCGACGAATCATATTTGACAAGGGTGTCAATAAGTTAAACAGCATAGTAAATACACCACAGAGGACACATGCTGTGATATTTCACATATTTCGGCTTGCATAACATTATGCCCCTTTACATTTTCTTTTCTTTTAGGAAAATTTGCTTCCACTCTATACAAAAGACCAGTATATATATATATATATATATATATATATATATTCATTTGTTCTCTATATCTATCTACCTATCTATCTTTCTATATATCTATCTATCTTCATCCTACCCTTTTCATTATATGTCTCTCTTTTCACTTTATTTTTTTTATTTGTTCTATTTGTTCTATTTTGTTTAATTTTGAGATTTTTGATTTTAGATTTTAATTTATTTTTTATTTTTATCGATCCTAAACACCGTGACTCCCTAAATTTTGAAACTTTAAATTTATTTTCTTCTTCTTTTTTCTCTCCACTTCATTCTCTCAAAATATGATCTGAGGTTAAGATCGGATTCTAACTCTGCCTGATGAGATCTCAGTTTATAATAACTGTTGATCGATACCATCGACATGCCAGTGTCGCAGATTTTGTACATGTCTGTGTAAATAAAAATAATCATATATATATATATATATATATATATATATATATATATATATAATCATCGACATACAGAATGTGTCGCTGTAACACAGCCCATGCGTCGGTACACAAGCAAGTTACTCAAGCCGGGATCTAAACTCGACGGTTTAGACAACAGTTGGTGTCATATATCTACTTGACGATCATTTGCACATTGTGAAAGTAAAATAACTCTCAATTTCAACAATGCCAATTGCTCGATTTCTTCATTCATTTGGATAAAGAGCAATGTTTTATAAGCTGATGGAAGTTGGCGATAAAACTTACCAGAGAGCTCAACCAAATAACTCATTTATATATACTGTAGATAAAATATGCTTTGGCGTTTCACAGTTTCACAGTTTAGATATCACTATGGCAATTGAAACAATAATCATATTTGAATAAATCTATATCTAAAT
>OY744553.1:33581091-33603591 GCA_963556195.1 Sepiola atlantica
GTATTTCGGTCAAATTGGTGTATGTGAGTTTCGTTGTGTTTCTTGTTCTTTTTTTTCTTTACTTTTTCGCGAGTACTTTTGATTTGATTGATAAAATCATCATCAGGTAGTGTTCGTCTTGGTGTGTTTACAACTATATTTTTACTGTAAAGTCTTTAAATGGCTGATAATTTACGACTTAGTGATGAGATGTCGTATGAGTACATGATCACTTGCGACGGGCGTGCAAGATTCATCAAATTGTTAAGAATATGTTAATGTTAATTACAATGCTAGACACTTTAAAATGTGAAAAGTTTAATCAAAATCGTTAATGACAGACGGACGGACAGAAAAAGATATGTATGTGTATAAGAAGATGTTCAAACCTGCCACAAATAAATAAGAAAATCTGCTTTTTCCCAAAGATAATTCACCGTGTCACAAGTCCATCGCAACGATAGCAAAACTACATGAATTCCACTTCAAATCGCTTCCGCGCACACGCACTGGTCTTCAGATCTGTAACCAGCGACTACTGCAAAGTGGTGTTTCTCCAATTAAGAAGTTATATCGGAAATTGAGGCGCATTTTGAAACCAAATACAAATCGTTCTATAAAAAATGATGTAATTGCTAGAGGAGCGTTAGAATCAGTGTATCACGTTACACACAAAAGTATCTGATGAATAAATCGGATGTTGCCTCAAAGTTGTTTTAAAGTTGTATCGTGATCTGTTATATATATATATATATATATATATATATATATATATATATATATATGTGTGTGTGTGTGTGTGTATATATATAGGCAGCATCTTCTCTTGCAGGCATATATTGTTGAATATAAGAGACAACTCATATCTATATGTTCTTTGGTAGATCCTTTCAATAGTACGAATCAGCATCTTAATTTACATATATTAGTAGCCCTATATACAACAACCCTAACTAATAGAATTAACTTCAATATCAGTAATAATATACTGAAATGTCTATAGTTCTAAATATAGTTTCGTACTTATTACATAATTCCCGCAAACACCTTTTATAATACTAACACATGGTTTCTACCTGATTCACCTAACCCCCCTGAAGATGCACCCGGATGGGTCTGTAAGTACTTGGGAGACTAATAAAAACTATCGCTAATTCATCAGCCAATTCCCCTCCGAACAAAGATCATGATTCGGACTATAGAAAGGATACAGCAAAAGATATCTAGGCATGAGTTGTCTCTAATATTCTACAATATATATATATATATATATATATATATATATATATATATATATTTAATAACAATAAAAAAATAAACTAACAAAAAAAATGCTAGTTTATAATTAAAAAAAATCGGTTTTGGTTTATTATCTTTCTCTTAAAAAAAAATTGATATCGCATCTTTAATGCTTCAAAAGGTATTTATTTTACCTATTTCTTATTAAATTTAACAATAGATGCTTCTTTAAAAAAATATGAACCTTAAAACACTTATATATATATATATATATATATATATATATATATATATATATATATATATATATATATATAGGAGTATTAGAAGGCTATCACAATACAAGAAATGGAAATATGTCGGCGTTGAGAAGTAAGACAAAAACAAGCGATTTTAATTTATATATTTTTTACAAAACGTGTCTTAATAGTTTTCCTATATAGCAACTCTTACTTGATTAGGCAATACTTACCCACTGTGAAGTAATGTGGGTTACCGTGTTCCATAATATATTTCGAGTAATACCTCTTTGTAAAATGGTAGGTGTTTCAAATCTAAAAAAAACGTGCGGGTGGCAATATTGCTTATAACACAGTAAATATTAATATCATCAGCAAATCTAATAAAACTAAAACTAAAACTATAACTGATGTTTTTGTTTTTATTATTTTAATTACTTATTTATTTTATTTTTACTTTTTCTGAATATTTTAAATTTGAACCCCCGACGAAGTGCCATATATTTATATGAAAAATAAGAAAACATGTATTGTTTATATTTATAGGGGGATAGGAATAACAGCCAAGAGCGGTGTTCAATTAATTGTTTTTCTAATATTATTTTTTTTAATATATACTATTGTTATCTTATTTTAATCTAACAATATTTACTTCTTTGCTTTTCTGAAAAATAATGTAATATATATATACATTTTTTTAATTTTCTCAAATTAATTTTTAGTATTAACGGCTAAATATGTTTTGATTTATGGCCAGATTGTGTGTAGCACGCAGTAAATGTAATGGACGGAACTAATTCTTCAATTCTTGTTTGATTTAGGTTTAATATTATTATATTCACTTAATCGCAAACTATTTAATGCTGTTATGATTGTAGTAAAATATTCAACACATACGCCAAAAATCACTAGTCGTTCTGAACTGTGAAAACGGCGAGATAGTTTTAAAGGGGTTCTACTTATGGAAGATGGTGAGAAGCAACGCTCATATCATGCCTGCAATCAAACAGCGAATGCGCTTGGAGGAAAAGTAGATAACTTCATTAAAAAATAGAAAGTCTACTATGCAATTTAACGGTAAATGTTGTATTAATAAACCATGGATGTTAGGACATATGATGGTGCAGATGGGCACTTAATAATGCAGTAACACAGTTGCACAACATAAAATAGAACGCATTATTCCCGGCATCAGTTTACGGGAAAGAAAAAAAAACACACTTTGATCAGACAACCAACTGGCCTAAATAAGATAATCAGCACCATACGAACGGATAAACATAGATGAGAAGGGCACTTTTCGAGATCTACAGACAACAAGTGGGAACTTAGATCGACAGGATTGACCCCTGAGGCAATGGAAAGCACCAAGAGAAACGTAAAGAAAGACACGTGAGAGAGAGACGAGCTTGAGAGACAACGGTGTCCTACATGGCAACGCCTAGCGAGGGACGAAACAAGGTCAGAGCTAATCAAAAACTCAATGAGTATTATTATGATGATGTCGTTGGGTCAAATCATAAACATTTAATTTTTAAAGTGGTTCGTGTACCCATATGATTCCTTTCTTAAAAACCCTTTTCAACATATTCCAAAGAAATTAAAATGTTGTGGATATTTATTATATGATGTATTATATACCTATTGTTTGAATTTCACACACAATCAGAGCAATCGAAATTCTTACAAAATGTTTCAATTTATTTTCCATCCTGTCCCAATAAAATAAAATTACACTAAATATATCTTACACCCCTTACGCTCCGCAGCCATTTCCAAATCCGTAAGGATCGATGAATTAGTCTCGGAGTGAACTTTGTACAAACAAATAACATATACACATATACACACACCTAACTTTATATCTCACATAGTTTTAACTGATTATATATATATATATATATATATATATATATAGTCATCCACATACAGACTGTTTCGCTGTTTCACAGCTCGTCAGTGCGGCTAGACAAGTTAGTGCCTCAAGACGGAATTGAAACACGATCGTCGAGCTGACGGTCGACGCTTCTAACCCCTACGCTATCATGCGACACTGACTGAATGTAAGATATATCTCAATGTAAACATTGCAATTGCCGTGACTCGAATTAGTTTTACCTAATGAGCTATGCCTTAAAGCTAATGGAATATATATATATATATATATATATATATATATATATATATATATGTTACTTATCTTATAAAAATGGTTGTATTATGTTTTTCATTCCACCCCCATTTTTATATCAGATCTCATGGTTATACATTACGCTTGAAGCCATAGAATCGCAGACAAGTGAAACACGCGTAAATGATATTTTTAAAACGAGAAGTGACAAATGAAAAAGAAATATTCATATTAAATGAACGAAGTGTGAAAAGTTACGGGTAAAAAAATCAATATAATGCTAAAAAGTATATACACACACACACACACACACATAGAGAGATATAGAGAGTATAAATGTGGGAGGGCAATAGCGACGCCGTAATACGTACATTTATATATTTATATTCTAAAGAAATAGAGATACCGTTTTAATTACCTACTAGACACTATACTCAAGTGTATTCGGTCTCTCTGTACAAGGGTATACCAGAGCAACCTGGCATGAGGATACTTACCTCTACAAGTAAACCCTGACCAAATATTCAAAATATCATAGTATTCGAATCCCAAATAAGATCCCATCGACACGACTATACACTGGCTCATAGGAGAAAAGCTGACCCTTCTCCGTGCAAATAAGAGCACTAAGCCGGATATTCCACTAGACTAGATTAATTCTAGTCCTGGAATCCGGTAAGACCAAAAAAACACAAAACACATAAACTATAACACATTTAAGTGGTCAATTTGGGAGAAGGTAATTCATGTGTTTAACTTCTTTTCTAACGCAACGTTTGGCAGGTAAAGGAGAACTTTAGTTGAACACACGGCTATCTATGTATCTCATACATACATCAAGTGTTAGCCTCAGGAAGGGGCCCTATATTTTCTATTTCCATTACATTGTTTCTTACATTTTTCAAAATTTGAATTTTCGCTATTTCCTGCCAACTTATCTTTCTATGTAATTCCTCTGATGATAACATTTTAATCCTCGAAAAGCCTGGCTTAAGGAAATAAAAATAAACATGTTTTCTTGAGTACACCTTGCAATGAAAAATCGAAGTGAAATAGATCTATCATCCGCACATCTTTATCTATCTCTTTTCATTAATCTTTATAATTGCTCTATTTCGTATATTGAGCTTACACCATTACACAATAGGTTCAATTCTCTAAAAGTATACTTTAAGCCTTATATATATATATATATATATGTTAATTCACTTCCTGCACTGAATATTGCGTAAGTCTGAACGATCTATGTCTTTAGGTGATACATAATTGATATTTATGTATAAATATTATTAAAAATCCTTTTTACTAAGGTCAGGCACTCTAAGTGAGTTTAATAACAAGCAGTACTACTAGCTTTATTGCGAGATCCAACACAGTTTGTTGTTGTAGATCACTATTTGCTACTCGTTGTAAAATTGTAAAAATACACGCCGACTTCGTATTTACAAAATTAAATTCCTCCTTAATTCTAAGTTAATTTGTGGTAGCCAACGGTAAACGCTCTCGACTGCGAATTAGTGGCGATTCGCGCCCGTCGGAAATTAAATTCCAGCACTGAAGATTGCGTGAGCATGAAACATCGATGTATGTAGGTAATAAATACTTAATATTTATTATAATTATATATATATATATATATATATATATATATATATATATATATATATATATAATCTTTAAGCAAACATGGTAAAAATAACGTAAGCATTTAAAAAAATATTTCTTATATATTGTTGTGCTAAAAGCAGAAACAATAACGTATGTTTTATGTGTATCACGAACGGTTTCGATTCTTCGTCGAATCATCATCAAGTGAAATAGCAAATGAACAAAAAAGTCAATTTCAAAAAGTTACTGAGAAACCCGCGCATGAAGTCAGTTAAACGCGTTGAGTGCGCTTTCACACTGTTCCATAAAATACGTTAATAATCTAAATTCAGTCATTAGCGTCACGAAATGAAATTATATCATGTGAAGCATTTTAAAATGCTGTTACTTATTTCATACGGTATATTATTAATTGTAAGTTGTTCAGTTTGGATGAAACAAGTGTTTTAATTTATTTCATGGGTTTCGGAACGTATTAGTTTAATTTCAATTAACTAGAATTTATCGTAAGTCTAAAGGCGTAGTTATGTTATTGTAGATGTTAGTAAATGTAGTTAGATTTTGCAAGATGCATGGCAAGCGGTAGGATAGGGTAGTTGCTTTAACACCAATGTAAGTATTAGCGTTATGATTATTATGGAAGCTACATTCTTCCCAAAGGGCATTAAAACTTATAAATGACATTGGTTCTTTCTGATGTTTTTAGTGTGTGTGTGGGGGGGGGGTGTACTATAAGAGAATTCGAGAGTAAGGTATCCCGACTGATTAAATAACAGGTACTGTTAAAATCTAGTGCAAATTCCGGAAGTCGGCATGAAAATTCCCGACATGCGCCTTGAGAAGATTTAAGACCCATCAGCAGAAACGTTGCGAGAATAACATCAAATATGGCAGCAGTAGTTTAAATCATGCAAATTATACAAATAAAGCACTTCCACGTTCCTAATTTTATATAAATCATTGGAATGAGATAAAGTGTATTTCATTTCCATACTTTCCATTTCTAGGAAGAAAAAAAAAGAAATTCTGAACGAACGACCTGATATTACACAGGGGTCTGACATCTCTGTCCTCTTGCGTATTTTTCCAGTGACTGTTTTTAACTCGTGGGTCGTATTTGAGCTATAAATACTGCGTCTATATCGATCTGTATTGTCATTGGAGATTTCGTATGTTATATTTTGTCTTAACTTGGTCCTGCGCCAGCTATTAGTATATATGACTTATTTTATTGCTGTTTTCTCTCATAAAAAAATACCTATTATTGGAAATTTTGTTGAGGCGTCACATTTATCGTTTCTTTACACACAGTCGGCTCGATCTCATACATGATAGGTTTATTCATATATATATATATATATAAATATATATATATATATATATATATATATATATATATATATATGTATATATACATATATATATATATATATATATATATATGTATATATATGTATATGTATATATATCTGTATATATATGTATATATATGTATATATATGTATATATATGTACATATATATGTATATATATGTATATATATATATATACATATATACATATACATATACATATACATATACATATATATATATATATGACGAAGAGAGAGAAAAATATATACATGTATATATGTTGGAAGAAATTCAGTTGTTTTTTATCATGTGTCAAGGGAGACAGACCATTTATAATATGGCCATAAAGATATACACTTCTCATGCTTATCAAACCATTGTTTACAGCCTCACAATGCTATCTGATATTGGAAACATTATATACATCAGTATTTATCTCCGACGAGTATGCACCTTCCATTTGTTTAATTATGCTTTGCTAGTGTTCGCACTTATACACGTATAAAATAACGTACCGATCGATATAGTTAAAAAAGGCAGATAGATCAAAACATATCAATCGATATAGAAAAAATAAAAATAAATAAATCAGGTATCTCATTATGGAAACAGCGCGAAGGAATCATTTTCGAATTCTTTCAGACCGCGGGTTTATATCACATGCTACTGTTACGCCTATCTCCTAAACACGTAAAATAGGTTTATTGGCACGTTTTTTAGTCGCATAATGGAGGGGGATAAGTAAATTTACTAATGCATTATATACAAAAAAAGATACACATACCCATTTATTATAAAGCGGGTGGGGATGAATTCTACACTCACCACGAAGGGCCAAGGGGTCACAGTTGTAGCTTGATGGCAATTTTAGAGCCAGATTTTTTCTTGAAAGACGTTGGTGCTTTCTTCCACATCTTGACTTTTGGCACATTATCCTGTTGCGGTAAGGAAGTAAATACAATATATGCTCCCCATTAGGGATCAAACATGTATATACACTACTACCAAATGTATACCCTCTTCGAACACTGGTTTTAATAAATACGTCTAAATTATCATTACGTCACTCATTCAATCTGTCACTCCTAAGTTTAAACTAACATTATCATTCATGTGTCATGCTTAAGCTTTAAAAGCACTTTTGACGGGCTGCCATGCCCGTATAAATCCTTATAATAGGTTTAGTATGTATGTTCGTTGTGTCCTTGTTTTCTGACGCTTAAGTCGGAAATAGCATTTTCACTGTAAAACGTGCAGATGGAATTACATTATTTTCGCCATTTTTCAAGCGTATATTTCACTCTCTGTGTGCAAATATTAAAAAATTTTACCAAATGTGTGACTTATTTGGGTGATAATATTTATCCTTGCCAATAATTCCATACATCTCTATGAAAAACATAGAGAGATGAAGAGAGAACTTTCTGATCCATAGTCTATAAATTACCACCGGATACCTAGGTCTCTTTCTCGCTGAGCAAGGACAGCGATTCAACAAATTACTATATATATATATATATATATATATATATATATATATATATATATATATATATATATATATATATATATTAAAGAGAAATCTTTTGAAAATCAACAATCGTGCAAATTTTAAATGAAAAATACATTTATTAAATTTATTTTTCGCGAATTTTTGTTGTAAAATACAACCTTATAGTGTTTTTTTTTTCTTCTTTTCTTCCTCCTCATATTGGTGGTATTAACCCTGAGGGGTCGAAAACACGTCACGATCTTACGACGTAATTTTTTTTTTAGTCCTGGCGATGTTGTATACGCTGATTTGGCGTTTTTGTAAGTAAGGAAATAAAGTCAACATATTAGAAGCACGGATTATAATGTATTAAAGTGAAATATTTTGAAAATCATAATATTGTTATATGTGCTAACATTACCGATTACCGAATGCACTCACTTATTTTACGCAGACAAATTGTCCACCCGAAGTAGCAATTGTAAGCTCACTTACTAGAAAGCTTAACACTGGTGCCATCATACACTTCGGAGCTAGTTATGATAGCAAACGTGATAATTTATCATATTTTATTGTTGATATCATAAATGTTTCGCCTTACTTAGCTGGAAAGGAATTACACAGTAAATTGCTTGTGACCCCAAAAGTCGTAGCGTTTCCTGGTAGGAAAATTGAATCGCAAGTGTTAGCACGTTAGCGAAGCAGGTGCTTCTTAACAGCATTTCATAATCATAGCATATTGATGTTCATTGCACGTACTCATTGGTTGCATATATAAAGATTCCGGATACATATTAATGCATTTATAAATAAATAAGAGACACAACCAAATAAAACATAGGATACCCACTCATAACAAAACATAATATATATATATATATATATATATATATATATATATATATATATATATATATATATGATGATAATACTCCAGGTAAAAAATCCACAGGGTAGTAATCCGAAGAATTTCAACCGAGTTTATAAAAAGTTGTCAATATCAAATAGAGCTTTATATACGATTATTTTTATTTACACAGGCAAGTACAAAATCTGCGACACTGGCATGTCGATGGTATCGATCAACATTTTGTATAAACTGAGATCTCATCAGGCAGAGTTAGAATCCGATCTTAACCTTATATCATATTTGGAGAGAATATTTTTAGTAGATGTTCCTTAAGGCTTAATCGAGAATGATTTGAATTACAAGTTGCCGTTCATTTTTAAAATTCGAAGTTAAAATAGATCTTCCAGCCACTATCGGCCAGACAACTTCTTTCTTTTCATTTTTATACGGTTTATTAAAATTATAAATCAATTTGTATAAAATTAGCAGACTGTTGATTATTAATTGTGTCTATTGATGAATAGCTATTCATATGACGAAATGCGAAAGTTTAAACAGAGCATCTTTATTAGTAAATAAATTGAAATAATTAAAAGACTAGTAAACCGGTTTCGTACTTCGTTCAACAGTTTAGTTAAAGTTTAGAGAAATACAACAGTGATATGAAAATAAAGAATCAGAAATATAAACTTTAAATAGAAACTACATTAAGTCTGAGAAGATTTTATCTTGGTTTACAAAGAGAACGGTGTATAGAATTTATATAAATAGTTACTAGAATCTTATGGTTACACGTAGAGTGTGAATCACTTACAATGGAATATGAGTGAACACTGAAACTAGGTAAACATGTATACGGTGCTCAACAAAATGAGACCAGTATATATTGTTCTAAAGATCTGACGGGATATCATTTTCTTTACGAATGTTTGTCGCAACGTATAGTTTGAACCGGGTGACTGATCTTTGCCATTTTATTTCTATATAGTGTAAACAACAGTTACATTGAAACAAATAAATAAAAAATACATGTGTATGGTTGAAGCTGTATGTCTTTTCGATAGACGACAACATTTACTTACGAGGATATTGTATATAAATACATTTGGTGGTAAATATATATATGATTTATAAAATTTGAGTTATTTAACACCTGACGAAGTATGAATCTCTCAATCGCTGACCATTATATAGATCTTTTTAATGGGAAAAGTTATTTCATACTTTCGATCTTACAAGACTTCTCATGAAGATAAAAATGCATGAAAAAAATGAAAATGTTATTTTAAATAACTTTTCTAAGAAACATTAGCTAATTGTAACAGATTTGTGTATAGTATATACTTTTTATCTGAGAAATATATATGAACATTTATATTAAAGGATATTATATATTAATGTTTTTATAAGTATATTTTCAATGGTATCATACATAAGTTTCTAATACGATAAAGTATACACACTATTAGAAATGGAGCATTATTATGATTAAATTGGTGAAAATTAATCAAATAAATAGTTACATACTTAGCAAGTGTATTCGGTTCTTATTAGGCAACAAAGCCAAGCGTAAATCTATGTGTTCTTTTTAATCTATATTTTTGAAAAAAAAGAAATCCTTCTCTTAAGAAGGTCAAGTCAAACAATATTCATAGGACACTAATGTATATTAAAAAGTGACAACTAGATTAACTTTATGAATTATTGCATATTAAGAAACTCTGATAATAAATTTTGTATGTAACAAATATTTCGTTATTTTCGCTCTTATTTAAATATATATATATATATATATATATATATATATATATATGCATATATGTATATAACAATAATACATACTACATATAATAATTTAAAATGGTAATTTAGTTAACAATATGTGTATTTTTACATCAATATGTCCATATTAACACATTTTAAAGAGTATATATATGTATATATATATATATATATATATATATATATATCTGTGTACGCACGTGTAATATTTGCATATCGTATACATATATAAACAGCCCTCTCTCTCTCGATTATGTAGTGTTGTATTATTCACTTATAACTAAATATTATTATGTATACATAATCTCGGACAGTCGCACGGTTCGAACCCTGCCACAGAGTCAACCACGACTATGTAAGAAAGCACTGTAACCATTAGGTCACGGGGCATTATCACATTCAAGAAGAAAATTTAAGTTCTATGCATGCGAAGGGCGGCATATCAAGAAAGACTGATGTGGAGATTCTACGACGTTGTCGGCATATTCCGTATAACTAATTGTCAACCTATTTTTAACTTCACCAAACAGGGCTCAACTTTAATCTTATGATTAATATTAATTTCAAATACATGATATTGACCTATTTTTACCCACATACGCTAGCGTTTCGAGCTTTCGCTCTCATCAGTGCAGGGATGATAATCTCGGACGGTTTCACGGTTCGAACCACAGAGTAAACATAGACTCCGTATAAAAGTTTACAAAAATTATATGTTTATCTTTTGTATGTACATAAATCCATTTTAAGCTCATAAACCGATGATTATGGGTTTGAAACACAGTTGCTGGGCGTAAGGGGTGTACATGTAGGATATTTCATTTTTATATAATTCCATTTAAATGGGGTAGTAATGGAGTAAATACTCATCGTGAAAATAAATATATTTACCTTTAATTTAAGCTTTTTAAGTATTGTTAATTGGTTTGAGAGGACAAAGTTTAGGCACACCAATTTATTTTAAAACTATTTGCATTGAATTTGATTTATAGTCATTAGAAAGCAGAAAGGCGACTATGGTATTTCTGTGTTAAGGTTTCTTAGGTCTCAGTCTAAATTATTATGTAAATCGTAGATTTGTGGTGTACATGCTGTATGTATCTGGTCAACTTATTCTAATATGCCGACAAATATGGCGATTAACCTTGCCACATTAATGTCCTCAGAACAGACACCCAGTCTGGAACCGGCATGACAAGCATTCTGTATGAGAGAAGACATTTAAAATTACAGTGGAAATTTCTGTTGCAATCTGTCATCTGGCGTCGAACTGCGCTTCTGTTTGGATTTATTAGCACCCAATTATAGTATGAAATCGTTCCATACATTATTATAGACGAATATAGTGACATCAGTATTAATATATTGCTGTCAATTAAATATGTATGTTCGCAGGGAGAAGAGCGGAAACATCCATTGTTGACTGGGAGCAATAACTTTGAATCACAGTTTTCGAAATATATGTAGTTGTCTCTCTAGTTTCTTGTGAAGTATTTTACATGTCTAGCATTAAAAGCATTACTTCAGAAAGCTGTTACATAGCCGTGAAATTATTTATGGACATTACGACTGTTAAATATTATCTGGAACACATCGTACGAAGTTTTGCAAAATATCCGATCTTACCGTCGCGTGTCGTGTAGCGTTTTTCTGTCATACGAGGGGCGTTCAATAAGTAATGCCCCTGACCCATTTCCGATACTAGTAGATTAATGAAAATTGGCACAGTTATTGCTCATACTATACATAGGAACCACCCAGGGTTATGCATTTCTCCATTTGTGTGATTCAGCTCTGGACACCGGTTTTTTAGAACACACCAAATTGGTCTTCAAACCACGTTGTAACTTAAAAAATCAATGCTACATCATCTGGGAAACGCTTTCCTTTCAAAAACGACTTCATGGCTGGGAAGAGATGTAAGTCAGAGGGTGCAAATTCAGGAGAGTAAGGGGGATAAGAGAGGATTTCATGGCCACACGCCCGTGCTTTTGATCTGGCGACATGCGAGTTGTGGACCGGAGCGTTGTCCTGCAGGATGAGGATAACTTTGCTGATCTTGCCCTGCGTCTTTATTTTGATAGCTTCTCTTAATTTCATCAAAAGTGAAGCGTAATAGACTCCTGTAATTATGGTACCCTTTGCCAAGAAATCTGTCATCAGTCCTCCGTCCTGGTCCCAGAAGACTGTGAGCATGGTCTTGCCAGCGAAGGGCTGTACACTTGCCTTCTTTGGAGGTGGTGAGTCCAAGTGCGTCCACTGCATTGACTGGCTTTTGGTTTCTGAATCATAGTGATGGACCTAAGTTTCATCTTGTGTTGATTACACATATGTAAATATCGCAAATTGAGTTTTCATGTACAGTATTTCTTTAAAAAACATTCGGAATATGTGGAATATGTTTCTCCGGGATATTTTCCCTGCGGGTTACAACATGGTCATATGTAAAGTCATGTTTCTAAATACTTATCATAAACTGTCCATATACGTAAACAGGTTTTATTCATTTCATTAATAAATTTCAATCTGTACGGAATTTCGAACGGGGGTAGCATGCTCTCGTTCTGTCAGCCATCACCGAGTAGAAATCTTAAGCAATTTGCAATTGTATTCTTAATATCGCCCGCACTGAAAATTGAACCTTGAACCACCAGAAGACTGTCACTTAGAACTGAATTTTACTTAGTACGTCATCCAGTCATGGCTGATACAACGAGAGCATGCTACCCCCGTAGATTTAATAAAGGATTCCGTTCAAGATTCTGTCCACATTCCGTAATTCGACAAGATACACCTTAAGAAGGTCGGAGATTCAATCGGCCGAAATGTGAGCTTAACAGTAGTCTGAATAATCCAAATAATACATGAATGAAACTAGTTATAATAATTAATTAAATTATTTTAACTAGCTTTTCTTTGTACCGGCTTGTGGTGATCTACCCTATTGTGTCATTGCATAGACTCTTTCTGACACTCTGAATATGCATAAAAGTGTAAACATACAGAGTTACGATCAGATATACAACTTCAGTTGCTTTGAGACTAAACACCAGTCAAGGGTTCGTTCTTGACAATCAGTCCGTCATAAACTGAGTCATTTCGGTGACTTTTTATCTGTCGGGTTGCAGTATTTTTCCTTGGTAGTGCAATGAGGTCAACATTCCCAGTGGAGTAAGTCTATTGCTTATGGCTTGAGGCGCTCCAACCAAGGAATGTCCATGCAATTTTAATAGGCCAGAATGCTCCTTCTTTAAGAACGCTGGCTTGACTCTCACACATTTTCGACCTTGTCCCACATCTATCTTCGATAAAAAGAAATGTATATAAGCAGTCTGTGTCAATCTATTACTGCTGTACTTCATGTAAATACATTCTCTTATGAATTGCCCCCTTGTGGTCATAGTTCGTCCTTTACGATCACAACCATTCTTACATCATTCAGTTGATAATCTAACAATCTCATTAAACGCTTATTCTTGAGTGGTGTTCAGGTTTGATAAGCGGTTACTTTTAAGGGTATCAACATAATTTGATTCAAAAATATTATCATCAAATAAATACTATTACTGTCAACGCCCAAAACTGGCAAGATTTCCGCAGGATTGGGTTTCCAATCCTTCGTCTGTGAAGCGAAAAGTTTTTGACAGATTTATAATTCATCAAAAAACGCAACACTTTAGTTAATAAAAATATATTTGTCAAAGGTAGAAATTAAAAGCTAAACAAACATTGGTGTACGCTCCACGAATAGATATGTAAATTAGATGAAAAATATTAGTTTATTTAGTTCTCAGTTAGAACAATGAAGAATAATAACAATTCAATACAATAATAGTAATAATAATAATAATAATGATAATAACAATAAGAATACGAAGAAGAAAAAGGAGTAGAAGAAGTAGAAGAAAAAGAAGAAAAAGTAGAAAAGAATGATATTTATTATATTTAGTTATGAAATAAATACATATGTCAGACTACCTCATAGTTTATGAATTTTAGAATGACATTAAAGTCGAACAAATAGTCGTCATGGTTGTGAACCCACAGGTCAAAGGTACGGTTAGTATATATATATATATATATATATATATATATATATATATATATATATATATCAAATATGCATATACACTGTTCATATATGCTGAGAGAAATTTATGAAGAAAATTCATAAAATAACACCAACATGCGAATAAGATTTGTTTAAATAAAAGATTGCGAACAACTATTACCACCGCTTCTATAAAATAGAAAGAGACATACATCTCTAAACAGGTAAATATGTATTCTGTCATATCGGCTGTAGCTGCCAGGAAAGGAGAATATATTCATTACTAGTAAGATATCTTACAGCATCCGCTCTAAAAACAACAACCATGCATCTAAATATGTGTTTACAATCACCATTATTAACACTGGTTCACTTATTAATATTATAACCATCACGTGATCCTCGCCAACACTACACATACATATATATATATATACCCCACGTTCTTTAATCGATAACTAATACTAGCGATAGATCCTGACAAATCCGAAAGTAATATGGATATTGGCGAATACGAAAGAGGCATCGGGAAGTTCCCGCTAAAAATGAGAAAACAAATACGGCAATGAGAAAGGATCAAAACTAAAATTGGCAGACATAGATTTGTCGTAATCTCTCTCTCTCTCTCCCTCTCCCTCTCTCTCTCTATCTGTTTCTCTCTATCTATGTACATTCCTGATCAAACATTTAAGACCACTTGGAAATCTTTTAAAAGACACCCTTTTTTTAAGGATAGAGTGTCAACCCCTCCCACTTAAGGTTACTAATACTACAATCTAATCATTTTATTCAAAAATTTACATTTTTATAAAATGAGGCATTTTACGCTTGATCAAAATTATAAGACCAGGGGTATACATTGTTAGATCTATGGTAATTCCAATATTTTTAGTTCAGTTAGAGATTAGCAATCACTGCAAAATGTGTCACCATGCCTAAAGCAAGCACACTTTCCGAAGTTAAGCGTGCTCGAATTCTAGATTCCCATGAGCAAGGTTTGTTACAGCGGGCGATTGCAGCTAAGGTAAATCGCAGTAAAATCATGATTTGCAGCTTTCTAAAGAACAGTGAGAATTATGGAAAAGCAACATCCACTGGTAGGCTCTGAAAAAATTCTTCTGCAGTGAGTCGGAGAATAAGACAGGTTGTTGTGAAAGACAGTGGGCATTCTTCGAGTCAGATTAAAGCAGTCACATACGCTGATTGCAGTCCAGTAACCATCAAACGACACACACGACAACAAGGCATGAAACATAAAAAGCGTATACAAATCCCTCGGCTGCTTCCACGCCACAAGATTGATCGCTTAAGATTTGGTCGTGAATATCAAACATGGGACGTTGAAAAGTAAAATAAATTCCTGTTTTCTGAAAAGAAAAAACATCAATCTAGATGGTCCTCATGGCTTCCAACGATATTGGCATAACAAAAACATGCATCCTGAAATGTTCACCAGACGTTATAGTGGTGAAGGACCCCTAATGCTATAGGGCGACTTTTTTACAGAGTGGAAATGGATAACCAGGTGGTGCAGGGTCGTTAGACAGCGGCTGATTATGTTAGCATGCTACAAAAAGCATCGTTGATGACGGAGGGGCATCGTTTGTGTGGGGATGGATGGTTATTCCAACAGGATAATGTTGCAATCAACGCTGCACGACGGACCTTGACCTTTTTACAAGAAAATAGGGTCTATCTCTTGGGACATCCTGCATGCTAACCGGACTTGAACCCAATTGAAAAGGTTTGACAATAGATGATATAAGATGTTTATTGAAATGGCAAACAATATACAACAAATATAAACTTCGTGAAGGCATATTCAGAAGCTGGAGCAACATCCCCCGCACCTTAATGGAAACGCTTATTTCTAGCATGCCCCAAATAATTTTTGAAGTCATCAAAACCAGTGGAGGTAGAACTTATTATTAAATTTGGTTGTTGAATGTGTTCATACACTTTTTGTACAATTTCGTAGATTTTTATCTCTGATCAAGTGTAAAATGCCTAATTTATAAAAAAATAAATTACTGAATAAAATGTTTAGAACGTAGATTTTTCTTTCCATAACCTTTTAAATTGTAGTAATGCTACCCTTAAGAGGGAGCAATTTAAAATCTATCCTTTAAAAGGGATTCTTTTAAAAGATTTTCAAGTGGTCTTAAATTTTTAATCAGGAGTATATATATATATATATATATATATATATATATATATATATATATATGTGTGATTTATTTAGATACGTAATATTACATATTTCAGCAATGTACTGCGGTTTCATCCAAAAAAGAAGATTTAGACATATTTAGTAAATCTCTGTGCCCAGTGGAAACGATTGTAGTCACGTCCCGATAGGGAATGGCGCCATTCCCTATCGGGACGTGACTACAATCGTTTCAGCTTGCCGATGATTCCACTGGGCACAGAGATTTACTAAATATGTCTAAATCTGCACTTTTGGATGAAACCGCGGTACATATACAGTATCTAAATAAATGATATTAGCTCTCTTATATGATCGAGCACTTTATTTGATTTCTTTTCATATACAACCTGACACACACTATATATATATATATATATATATATATATATATATATATATATATATATATGTGTGTGTGTGTGTGTGTATGTGTGTGTGTATCTAGAGTAAGAGGGGGAGATATAGAGTGCGATCGAGATTTAAATAAATGAGTAATTATAGTAACGCATAATATTCAATACGCCATTTATCATAATCATATCAAGCACATCCAAGTCTTAACAGGCAAAACAATACTTACTTTCTATGACCTTTGCCATCATTAAAAAATTATTATTATTTTGCAATCTCTCTTTAACCATTATCCTTTATTCTCTCTCTCTCTCTCTCTCTCTCTCTCTCGCTCTCTGTATCTGCTATCTCCTATCCTCTGTATTTGACTTTCTTTTTTTCACCCATTTGCTCAGGCCTAAAAATTCTAGCGAATTTTCAATAACGATTTATTGCCATTATTGCAATCTTTCTTGACCGACTTTGGCACCGATCCAAAACCTACTAGAATATCTTTGAGAGGATTCGTCTGTCAGTCAAGCAAGATTCTGTTTCTAACTGCTATATTTAACAGATGGATTTAAAATGTGACCACTCAGTTCGAAAGTAAATTTGGTCGGTCAGGCTATTTCTTGACTAATCAACTAAAATAGTGCAATTAAGTTAAATAGTGGCAATGTTGGCAATCTGGTCACCCAACGGCAGCATAAATCAGTAAATATGTATGCTCACACGATATGTATACATACATCCCATGTGTTCATAGCCTATATTACACACCCTTTCGTCTAGATGCTGTTTTCCAAAAGTGATAATGATTGCTTCATTAGTTTAACATAGATATATATAACAATATAAACACACGTAATTTATATATATATATATATATATATATATATATATATATATATATACATATGTATACATATATATATATATATATAGTAATTTATGAAATATATATGGCAATTAAGCTACACAGAGGCTTCCGTAGTTCATCCCTTGACGGAATGGTCAGGCTAAAATGCATGAAGTTAGTTTTTCCGAGTGTTTCTATATACACGTCTAGCTACTAAACCGTCAATCGTTGGGCTTCACACAAAAAAAAAGGATTCGGTTTATTTTACTTTCTATTTCCTATTCTATTCTTCTGTTTTCTATAGAATGACTTATCTCAATGTGTTTGTTGTTCTCTTAGCCCATCGGTTGGCTTCTTACAAACAAAGGTTCGGATGATTTTACTTACTATTTCCTATTATATTGTTCTGTTTTCTATAGGATGCACTATCCATGTTTATTTGCTGTGTCAATAACATGGGTGACCTTATTTTTACACGTGCTTGCTTCTATTTCTATTTTAGTTTTAGTTTAAAGTATTTACGTTTTCATTTAGTTTATTTTTTAAATTTATTTATTTGTTTATTAATTTATAATGTATTGTTAACCTAAGGTATTTTTCTATGCAGGCATTTTTCCATTTCCCTTCTACACTTTTAATAGGCTTTAGGGGTGTCTTTTAAGCTTCAGGTCTTTAATCTATTATTCAGACATGATGTACACGGGTCGTCTAAATTTCTACATGTACTGGCTGGTCGTATTATTTTCCATTCAATTATTGGTGAGCGTCCGTTTTCTTTGAACTCACAATAATGGGTTGCTAGTGCTGTTTTAATTCGGCGTTCTTATTTATAAATTGCTGTTTTGCTCGTAATATCTGGTTTTAAAAACTAGGGAGGTCATACCTACCTAATACTTTTTGTTATTTCGTCTTTCTTTGGAAAATATTGTGGTTTGGTAGCAATACCTTTGGTTAGGCATTTATTTTGTAGTGGACAATGTGTGCGATTTATGCAGTTACAACTTTTCTTTTTATTCCTAACTTTTTATTTCTATTTGGTTGTTACTATTTGTAGTGTTTATATTTGTGCTCCCGTCTGCGTTTATTTTACTATATAGGTTACTTGTTAAGCAATTTGTTATATTTGTCCTTTCTGCTCTTAATATGTTGTTATTGTTTGGCTTACTTATCATTGCTACGTTTTAGCAGCAGCTCTAGGACAGTTTTAGGTTATTTTTATTGAATATTTTATGAGAAATTGTTTACGCAGAAGTGTTTTTAAATGAGATTTACGAATTTCTTTCCCAGTTTTGTTGTTATCATTTGATTATAGGACGGTGTATTCCAGAATATATTTCTTTTTCTTTTCCTTTTATGTTATTGTTATTATAGGTGTCCTGTTTCTTATATCTAATTTCGATATTATGTTAACCGTGTACATGTGCATGATGATAAAGATTCAACAATATTTATTATACTATTGTATATGTATTAGTACATATATATGTATATATATATATAAATATATGTGTATATATATATATGTATATATATATATATATATATAAATATATGTGTATATATATGTATATATATATATATATAGGGTGGGCCAAAATAAGGGTCCTATCTTTAAATTTGAATAACTTGAATTTGAATAACTTCCACAAAATAAAAGTTAAACTCACCAAACTTTATGTGTGTGTAGACTGACCCTTCCGAGATTTTTTGAAATACACAAAACAAATTTTAGCCGAAAAACATTCTTAAAACTTACAAAAACTAAAGTATTGTTTTTTTACACTGTTTTGAGTTTTTTAAGCAAAAATAATGTTTTCTAAATGAGGGTACGTTCCTTAGGGCTAATACGGCTCATGCTTTACTTATTCTAAAAAAAAAAAAAAAAATCAATAAATAAAAAAGTTATGAATTTTTAAAAATAGGACCCTTATTTTTGCCCACCCTGTACATATATACATATATATATATATATAAATATATGGGTATATATATATATGTATATATATATATATATATATATATTAATACAATATTATGATGAATATTGTTACAATTCTTTTCCGAGAATAACCAATGTGAAAGTATACTGTAGTGCCCGTTAAACGATTCGAACACAGGACATAAGTCACCTTTTAACTTTCAAGTCTAAACCTTTTAATCGACACGGACAATATAATCGTTATTATGAAACAGAGAATTTACGTCTTTACAGGCGCACACATCTAATAAGTTGTCACAAAAGTGTTCAACAATCTAATTGGACGAAAGATAACATTTATATATATATATATATATATATATATTAATTTACAAACATACGTCTTTATTTGTAAGAGTTCCTCACGATGATAATTTTAAGAAAAATGTCATGCAGACACATAGAAATATTTGGTCGACATGATAAGTAAATGAGAAGAATTAGTAGCCACTACTGGTAGCGCAGGACCAAGGTCCGGGCTGAGAGAAGTCGGGGGCAGGAAGTGAAATGAATACGGACGGCTGTGAGTGAGAAAAAAATAATAAACTATCCATCTGCGTTTGTTTTATTAAAAGGTTTCATCAGGACGGGAGATTGAAGAAAAAATACACCAACAATTACAAAACTTTGAAAAATAAAGTGAGGAGGCGCTCAGCAGTTAGAACGCAGAGAAAGGTGCTACGGCAGAACAGCCGATAAAAGTATGAAAACTAAGCGTTCAAAAGTCAACGGTATATATAACGTTCCATAGTACATTACAACCGATAAAAGTTTGAAAAGTGAGCGTTCATATATAACGTTTTATATAACCTTCCATAGAACATTATAAAAATTAATAAGGAAGAGGTTAGAAAGGAATACAAAAAAGTGAAAAATAAAAATAAATATATAAAAGTATGAATCGCAGAAGAGAAAATATATAAATATATATGTTTGTGTAATTATATATCAATATGCAAAAAAATATGTAAATGTATATATATATATATATATATATATATATATATGATTATGATGTAGTAGCTATTGCTAACAAGTCATACAATTTAGTTGATCATGAGTACATTCATAAAATTGTTATATCAATTAGAAATGTAAGCTATTCAAACATGATTTTATTATGTATCAATGTGTTTAAGTAAGTATGTAATAGTATCTATTTAATTAGATTATAGCTAATCCGAAATATATATATATATATATATATATATATATATATATATATTATGTATATTTACATAAGTATATTTAACATCATTTTTCCTATTATGTATGTGAGCTAATTGAACTATGTATAATTAATATTGAGTAGATACAAGTTATAATACATTGAAATAAAATGTGTAGGGAAGATAGGAGAGAAATGATGATTTAACTAAGTTAAATATATTTGTAAATTAGAGTATTGATATACTCCCCTCCGGGAGTTAGGCACAAGGCCAGTTTTTATCTTACTCTCACAAATAAGATGTGATCCAAGATCGGGTCGGGAAAGTGGGGTTTAAAAATTGCCTTGGCAGCCCCGTCGGCATTCCCCGGTAGGTACGCCTCAGGCAGAAAGCAATAAACTTACTCCTCCCCAAAGAGGGGAAGCGAAGCCTGGGAGGGTGGACCTCCAAGAACTGCACAGGACAGACCCATAGACCGGCATGAATGAAGCCCTGAAGGCCAAGACAATACCAGTCTATGGGGTGCAGTATCCATCGGAACATATACTACCCTTTGATCTTAGCCAAAAGGCCAAGATATAACGCGAAAAACGCTTGTGGAGGATATGATAAAATATGGTGATCTATAGTCAGAGATAAAGTTATGTTCGGATAAAATAAGTTTACTTATTCAAGGGTGCAGATTATTATCAAACAGCGTTACGGTTTCATTTTCTCTAATCTCCGGTCCTGATAAAAGAAAACACTTTGGTGGATATTTAATTATTTAATTAATATGTTTGTTTTCCTTATTTAATTTTCCATTACGTCTGAAAATTGTTCTACTCTTAATCACATATATATATATATATATATATATATATATATATATATATATATATATATATATATATATATATATATATATATATATATATATATATATATATATATTATACAGAAAGATAGAGTATGGGAGAGTGAGAGAGACCAGATAAGTTTAAAATAAATAAAATAAAATAAAAGAGTATAGGAATGTATATATATTTATAGTAATTATAGGAATTAATAAAGTTCAATATACCATTCATCATGAGCTCAGACTGAACTGACAAGACAATACTTACTTTTCATGACACTTGGCCTCATTTCGTCAATAGATATAATCGAGCTCTCTTGCTCCATTTTATTAATATTTCACTTTCTCTGTTTATTGTGTATGTCTCCGTCTCTCAATGAAAGGCTTAGTG
>OY744553.1:33608591-33638591 GCA_963556195.1 Sepiola atlantica
ATCAATAAAGATTACATTGTTCACATAATGTAAATGAACTTGACATCTTCCTTCGATATCATCTGAGATGACCAGATGCAATAATCAGTTTGGTCTATATGCAATGTGTAATGTATGAGAGTCTAACAAAACATCTGCTATGTGAAATGTATGAGAGTCTAACAAAACATCTGATATGTGAAATGTATGAGAGTCTAAAAAAACATCTGCTATGTGAAATGTATGAGAGTCTAACAAAACATCTGCTATGTGAAATGTATGAGAGTCTAAAAAAACATCTGCTATGTGAAATGTATGAGAGTCTAACAAAACATCTGCTATGTGAAATGTATGAGAGTCTAACAAAACATCTGCTATGTGAAATCTATGAGAGTCTAACAACACATCTGCTATGTGAAATGTATGAGAGTCTAACAAAACATCTGCTATGTGAAATGTATGAGAGTCTAACAAAACATCTGCTATGTGAAATCTATGAGAGTCTAACAAAACATCTGCTATGTGAAATGTATGAGAGTCTAACAAAACATCTGCTATGCGAAATGTATGAGAGTCTAACAAAACATCTGCTATGCGAAATGTATGAGAGTCTAACAAAACATCTGCTATGTGAAATGTATGAGAGTCTAACAAAACATCTGCTATGTGAAATGTATGAGAGTCTAACAAAACACTTGCTATATGAAATGTATGAGAGTCTAACAAAACATCTGCTATGTGAAATGTATGAGAGTCTAACAAAACAGACATCCATTTTTTAAATTAGATTATCTTTGTTTAATAAAACAAATGTACAATGTTGCAAAGATTATCACAGTGAAGAATGTGGGTTCAAAGGTTTTAAACGGTTAGATGATGTTTTATTGAACACTTGAAATGCGAAACTATGAAATAAAAAAAAGAATTTATTTCGATTCGTTACAGCTATTTGCTTAATCCAGAAGATATGAGTCACCGCAACCTTAACAAGTTGTGTTTTTTATGAAGACAACAACGCTGGTAGTTTATTGTTTTATTACTTGACTTAACAGTAAAACGATTTTTCTCCATTCATTCTTCAGTGCAAAACTCATGAACATGACTATATTTGAAATGATTAATCTAATAAAACTTTAAACCAATAATACACTTTAACCCAGCCAAGGCTGGATGCATACCGCTAATAATCGACAAAAGCGTAATATGTCGGTTAACACAAACACACACTCAGAGAAAAAATTATGTATGTGGTTGTGGTTGATTTAATAGCCAAGCATTTCTAATCAGGAATATTTTTAATTTTTTTTTTTTAATGTATGATGTCATCAACGTCCATATCCATCAGTACTATATTTCTTAACCCTAAAGATCGCCGTGGTCTGAATTCGACGCTCAACGCATCCAACTAACGAGTGTCAAGACGACGAATGAATGCCCGTCGACTAGCGGACAAGGTGAGTCAAGATTTTATCCCGATGTCATTCCTAGCACGGAAATAATTACCATTTCTTGCCCATGACTGACAGTTAGTAGGACGGAGATTTATGACTGGCTTAATCAATGAGACTTGAATAATGGTGGCTAGGATGTAGAGAGGCAGAACAAAATCAATGGATATGAACGGACCAGTAACAGCGAAAGCAAGACCAGTTGTAGAGATAGTGGTCATAGACACTAAAGGCCAATACTTTTAAAACTGTTAAAAGCACACATACTACGGTGTGCTGGTAAGCTTATGAATTATAAAAAATGTTTACTTTTCTTCGCAGTAGAATTCGTCGGCCGTAACATAGTCATCTTCCATATAGCTGTTACGTTATGATCAATGGGCTTAGCAACGAGACGACGAAACCATAACAGAATGAGCTCTCTAAAATAACTTTATAATTTCACCCAAAAATTCGACACTTTGAATCATAAATCAAATTCAAACTACTTTCTGAAATCCAAATATATATGACATAAATACACGTCAGTTTTTGCGTGACTTGTCCACCAATATATATTCATAAATATTTAACATTCTTATTTTTAAACTATTCAATTATGAGGACACCTGTATACAACGCTAAAAAATATAGATTGGAAATAGTTGTATCTGAATTTAAAAAAATATATATACCTGTGGTAATATGATAGAAAATAGAGAGGAAGACCCTTAAGTCTATTAAGGGTCAGTGATACTTTTGCAAAAGTCATTGTGTTCTTGCCGTTCAATGATAAGAACACATGGATACGACGGGCTAAATTAGAGATTAAAATGATTTTATACTTGTGAGTATCTATTATAAAATAAATAATTTCCCTATAAAATGCCTCCAATAGAATTATTAATAAAATTTACAATCCTTTCATGAATCCAAATATATTTCAGGCAAATAAGTTTCAGTCTATTTTTGACGTGCCCACCAAGTTTCAGTCATCAATTTCCAACAGTGTTTGTCTCGCGCCGTTCAATGATAATCACGCCTTAATAAAATGTACAAAATCACATACATACAACATTTTTCTGAATCTTCATTTTTTACCTGGCGAATTTCTCATGGAAGTATTATTATACAATTAATAGTCCCCTTACTCCAAAATTTCAAAAGGTTTTATTCATGAATGATCAACAGTTGTTTTTTCATCTTCGTTAAATGATACGCACACTTGAATACAGTGAGCAATGCTACAGATCCAAATCAAATCTATCTGAATAATATTAACACCTGAGAAATTTGCATATCCTAAATAGGATATGCAAATTTCTCAGGTGTGAATATTTGATAAAATAATGATTGACTCTTTATGAAATTTAAAATCCTTTCAGCAATCCGACCAGATTTGATGAAAATAAACTTTAGTCAATGACAAACTTGTTCTACTAGATTATGTAATGCATTTTCAACAGTCTTAGTCAGCACATATAAACACACGTTGATCCGACGTGGAAAATTGTAAATAACCTTGCCACACTTCCCTTTATGTCCCGGTCTGAGTTGGGTTGTCATAACCATTTACAGTGTGAGAATAACCTGGAAATTGTTGTGATAGACATTATCTTTAGATGTAGACAAAAAGTTTATGGTGATGAGGGTAGAACCTTTATTTAAGTACCGACGGTGCATATACCCAGAGGCAATACGTGAATATAGATATTGTGCGTTGTTACGGTGATGGGTGAAAGAAAAAAACAAACACTTTGAATTGCCCTCGCAATTACTAATTTTTCTCATTTGGGACGATGTTTTTTATGCATCTAGGCCAATTGTTAAAGTTATCTCACACAGTATGACACAGGTCTGCACTTGATTATTCATTGTCGATATTCTCAACGTCTGTTTCACTCGTAGCAACAACACACGTAGGTTGTGTAGCCTTACCCTTCACAGTCTTACAACTTCCGATGCCATTCAAGTCATGATTCTTACAACTGGACTCAATAAGTATTCTGCAACATCAAGATGTTTCATAGCCCGACCCTACTGTAAGCTATTATTATTTCATGGAGAAGATTTAGGAATTGCATGTGAAATATCGATTTATGTATGACAATGCTTCTTCTCATGTAACATTACGGGGACCAAATCTTCAAGTTGTGTTGTGTAGATGACACATAGCAGCAGGTAATTTTCTCTTTTACTTCATATAGACTCTGGGAAAACATGTGATGCTGCTTATTTTGTTTTTGAGTTTGTGTTTGCGACAAAACCAGTTGAGCGTTGAATATTAAGATATCGTCTCCTTTTGATCGAAGTCCTTCTCGTAAGTTTTAGGCAATACTGTTCCTAGAGGATACTAAATACACCTCGACACTGAGGTCAAGAAAAACCAGCATTTGCTTCAAGTCGTCGAGAAAGATTGCCATTTCGAGGCATTGTGACAAATTCAAATGTGACTACGCAACTCGGTTATCTTCATCCTGCATTGTGATAGCTTACTGGACGCCCTTGCTTGCAGTATATAGTCCACAGGCACATTGGGAAGAATCGAACATATTGCGATGCCTACACTTTTTATTTTACCAGGACCCCTTTAGCCAAACACCGGTCTTACTACCAATGTGTACAATACACATTGGTAGTAAGGTGACCATTCCGCACACCGAAGTTTCCAATGGTATAGCTCTGTCACTACCAGTTTCCTTAACTCTGCTGCGATAAGTAGTATGACTTTAAGGCAGTGTTGCTGTTGTTGTTGTTTTTATGATTGTAATTGTTGTTGTTGTGGTTTTTGTTGCTGTTGTCGTTGTTGTGAAGCGAGTTGAATTGATGCATATGTTTCATTACCCGTTCTTTCGGGGTACCGTTACGGTCTAACAAGAATGACAAAGAACAGAACGTATATGAAACAACTTTGGTGTTCTTTATTTCCCATCACCGGATGGTTAACGCCGGCTACGCACACATATTAAACAATATTTTGACATACTTTTGTCTCATGAAAGTCTTTTTCTTGCTGAGGTCACATACTTGGTTTACGCTAGAAACTCGTTCGTATATGAATTCGATTGGAAAGAAATTTGCTCTGCATTGTCTATCCGAGTGTGAACTGAAGCAATTGTTCTACAAGCGCTTTGGTGAAGTACAAGTCAGGGGATTCCTTCATTCCGCATTTTTAGTCAGCGGACACAAAACTCGCATTCTTCCGGTACATCAATAGTCCGATCACCAAGCGTTTCGGCTCTTCGTGTTTTTGAAACCGTCGTTGTTCAAGTTCTTTCTGCACTGCCGAACCTTTTTACTTATTAACAGTTTTCAAGTCGCCTTTTTTTCTTTCTCGACGTCCTACCCATTATGGACTCGTCCACGATTCATTTTTGCCACTCTTCATTATCTTATACATCGTTGGTTGGAGCTATTCTTTAAAATTGAAAGAGATCAGGTTTTACAATCAATATCAATAACAACATCGCTTTACGGTTGTATGCAAAGTTGAGGATGTTTTCCCCGAAAACACAAACATACTTTATCACTTACACCTCATTTCAATACGGTTGACTGCTTGACATTTCATTGTTTGCCATACGTAGAGGCAGACACAAGTAGAGGACGACGGATATGGATACTTACTTTTCCTGGATTTTCACCATAGCCGGATTGCGGCCCTGATAACCCTAGGTGCTAGAGCGGTCCGCCATGAGTGGCCCTTCCAATAACTAGAGTTGCAGACGCCATAGCTCTAACACTTCATATTGCGACTGCCGTGTCGCGTTGAGATGTGGCCTGATTAAAGAGAAGGCCATTCCATTGAGTCTCGTTTCGTTGCTGACGTCACAGTTGTTGGTGCTAAGACAAGCAAGCTAATTGGGAGTGAACGGATACACATTATGTGTAAATATATCACGATAATAATTTCTCTCGTAAATTATTTCCTTTTAGATTTAGTAATTGTTCGGTATTTAAAAATTATATTTATAGTTTTTTCTATGTCGTTTTTAAGGTGGAAAGCTGATACAGAGTTGGCGATACAACTATACAAAACTCGTTCAGACTAAAATTCAAGATGGATGACAAACCTGTCTTGATAGGAAATATTAAATAAAACTACTTGCGTTTTTGTTAAAGCTTCACATAGTTTTACACAAGAAAAAGTTTGTATCACGTTTTGTTTGTCCTGATACAAAATTCTAATTTAATGTAGAACGTATATAAAATTGAACATTTATGTCCACCTATCGACACAATATTTTTAGCATTTTTAGGTATTTTAGGACAAGAAATACAATGAAAAAAAAAACGAAATGTTTATATATTAATTTTCAAATAGTTTTTTAAAACTTTTATTATAGTTACAACATTCATTGTTTATTTGGTCCCCCGATTCATAAAATCGGGGGAGCTATGTTTTGAGGCATTTCCGTCCGTCCGTCCGTCCGTCCGTCTGTCCGTCCGGATTTTTCTCCGCAACCATCCATTGAATTTCTCTGAAATTTTGCATAAAAGTGTAACTCTAGTTAGGTTAGAAAGTGACATTCTCCGATTTTTGAAAAACAATCTGGTTAGCCCTCCCCCCCCCCAGTGGGTCAAAAGGCCCCGAAATGGCAAAAAATGACGTTTTTTGCCCCATAACTCTTCATCCATCCATTCAATTTCTCTGAAACTTGGCAAAAATGTGGAGGCATCTATTCCTGATAAAATATAAGTTTTGCTGGCCTTGGAAAAAATCGGGTTCACGCCCCAAGGGGGTCAAAAACCCCCAAAATGGCAAGAAATTACCCTTTTCTCCCATAACGTTTGATCCATCCATTCAATTTTTCTGAAATTTGGCCAACATGTAGAAGCAATTGTTCTGGATATAAAAAAGCATCGTTCACCTCAGAGAAATTCTGGTTCGCGCACCCAGGGGGTTAAAGGGGGGGGGGGGGTTGAAATGCCCCAAATTCCCAAATTTATTGCATTTTACACTCGCCACATCGAGTCACATACAGAGGGGGACCACGAATGCACGGCTTGTTATTTATTGTTTTCACTTTGTAAATTATGTATTGTTTGTTCTTATTAGATAATTTATTTAATTACTGTTTTTGTTAGCTAATTGCAGTTCGGTGGCAAAATAAATTTAAATATTATGCTTATATGTTTTCAAAAGAAAACAATTTAAAGTTTAGTATCTATTCTGATACCACATTTTATATTTTTTCCTCGGTCAGGCATCAGTAAATATTCCGTGTCTCTGTTCAGGTGTAATTTTCTTAGCCATTCTCAGCTAGTTTCGTTGTATTCTTCTCTTGTCAGTCTTCTGAAACGTCTATGTTGTTGTTTAATTTCCGCTAGTCTTTATGTGTCGTTTTGTTTCTGGTTTCAGTGCTACGCTAGTTTCTCTTTGGAACGGTGCTTGCAGCGGTGATTAGCGTTTCCATAATCTAAGTTATATAGTTCTTTAGCTCTTTTTTTAGTCTTCCACACAATCTTATATACTTACCAGTCCTCTTCCCCTTTCGTTTCTGTTAACATAGAATATGTCAGTGTCTGTTTTAGGGTGTAATGCGTAGTACATGATCAGTACTTTTCTAGTCCTCTGGTCAAGGTGGCCGCGTTCTTCTTCAGAGCAGAATATGAATGCCCCAAAGTATCTTATTAGTGATACTGCCGAAGTGTTTACCTCTTTCACTAGATTATTGCTATATAATTTCATTTCTAGGAGTTTTCTTGTTCTTTGTAAATATTATTTTTCAAACTTCTCTTTCATTTTTGTAGAGTTAATGGTGTCTTCTTCCAGAAAACCGACATATATATATATATATATATATATATATATATATATATATATATATATATATATATATATATATATATATATATCCTGTTCGCCTAGCACCCTGATCTTCTTTTGTTAGATAGGTACATGCCCTCTGTCAGCTCCAGTTTTCCGCTTTCCATTTCTTGTAGTGCACAAATGTTTTGACTGAAGATGCTGGTCGAATTTATCAGCGTTATCAGTTCATTTTTGGTTTTGCAAATCGTTTCAGATCGCCCATGTACATCAGGTAGGTTACACATGGTTCTGTCTGTAAACTTATAACCGGCATCAGATTTTCTGTATATGTAGTTGCGCGGCATCATAGTATTATAAACAGTAGTTGTGATAGGAAATCCTGGAAAATAGCTCTCTATATTTTTATCTCAGTCAGGTGTTGTATTCCGGCTGCCAGTTCTAGTATCCATTTATACATTGCTTTTTTAATAATATTCATAATCCTGTCGAGTATTTTGTATATTTTTAAACATTCAATAATCAATGCTTGAGGGATTATGCCCAAAGCTTTTTTTCTAGTCAATCCATCCATTGATATGTCTTTTTTTTGTTTTACGTCCTTCAGGATGTGTTGGATCGATGTATAGAAGACCATCTCTCTTCCCTTCCCAGCATCCTTTTTGTTCTTCGAGGAGTACCACAACATTGTTCAGGGATTAGTAGATGTTTTTCTCTTAGGTGTGCCATTTGGATTTTCCACAATGTTGGTAAACAGGTTATCGGTCTGTGGTTGCTTCAGATCGTTCCCATTTGTGTATCTTTTTGTATTAGCGTTGTCCTTCCTTTGGTCATCAACTCTGGTACGTCTGTTTTGTGGATATATCCTCTCAGTTTCTGCGCTAGCTTTTCATGTGGAGTCGTGTATTTTTAAACCAGTATGCATGTATTCCATCGTGGATGGGTGCTTTCAAGTTTACCATTCTCCTTAGGGTTGCCTTTATCGTTTCTCCATTAAGTTATGTTGTGGCTTTTCATCAAGTTCCTGCAGTTACCTTTTAAGGTTTTCTCAGTGACTTGCCATTTTTGTTGTGGTTTTTTATGATGTTCCTATATCTTGCTCCAGAAGTGTTTTATCTCTGTTGTTCTGCGTTTACGTTTTTGTAATACTGGCCTTCATTATTTTAAAAGGGCATGTTCTGGTGTTGCTGTTCAGATGTGTGTCTGTATCGGCTCAGTCTTCCTACTATTGCTGACATCTTTCGTTGTTATCCTTCATATTTCTTCTCTTCTTTGTTTCTTCTACTTATTCTTGTTCTTCTTCTTCTTTTTCTTCTTCTTCTTCTTCTTCTTCTTCTTCTTTTTCTTCTTCTTATTATTATTGCGATTATTACTGCTATTATTATTAATCCCATGCTTATTGTTTTTCTTTGAATTTGCCCTTCACACTTGTTCTATGTATATCCTTCTTTTTATTGCTCTCCTTCTTCTTCTACCACTAATAATATGTCCACTTCTCATCACACTCATACCTGTTTTATTTGTTTCTTTTTTGTCATGTTCTTCGGTATGTAATTTTGGGGCCAATTATTGTTCTGTAATTATGATTATTATTAGTAGTATTATTCTTATCATTATTATTATTATTATTATTATTATTATTATTATTATTATTATTATTACCGTTATTATTATTATTATTATTATTATTATTATTATTATCATTATTATTATTATTATTATTATTATTATTATTATTATTATTATTATTATTATTATTACCGTTATTATTATTATTATTATTATTATTATTATTATTATTATTATTATTATTATTATTACCGTTATCATTATTATTAGTATTATTATTATTATTATTATTATTGTTGTTATTATTATTATTATTATTATTATTATTATTATTATTATTATTATTATTATTATTATTATAATTATTATTATTAATATTATTATGATTATTATTATTATTATTATTATTAATATTATTATGATTATTATTATTATTATTATTATTATTAATATTATTATTATTATCATTATTATTATTATTATTATTATTATTGTTATTGTTATTATTATTATTATTATTATTATTATTATTATTATTATTATTATTATTATTATTATCTCCTTCTTACGCCTCCTTTTTTTCCGTTTTTACATCTCCTTTCCTTCCATTTTGTCAGCCGAAGCAGAATGAATCCGCTTAAAAAACAAACTAAAAAAAAATGGCGTCCACACGATTTCGTTCTATTGGGAGATTACCTGCTTTACAATTCAAATGAAGCAATTTAGCGGCCAGTCCCGTTTTTATGGAAAAGTTCAAACCGAGAATATTCGACTTCGGATCGATATTCAATCAACTTGAGTCAACACTAAAACCAGAAGAAAAAAATTAGCATCAGCAAAAAAGACAAAACCACAGTCCGTTTCGGTATAATGTTTAGAGTATTTCTTGTTTCCAACAATTTATTTATTTTATATTTATTTTTTTATTTTTATTTGATTTGTATTGTGTTTGTGAGCGTTGGTTTTAATATTTGTGCGAATTAGGCGCTAACGATTTAGTCACCATAGAATGACCGCTTGCGCAAAACATATGGAAAACCGTTAACACATATTGTTTTTATGTTATTTATATATATATATATATATATAAATGTACAGGAATAATACCCGTCAAATGACAGTTGCAATTTATTCCCCGACCACAATAGTGTTGCACCACTTTTATGCCGTCGAAACTTTTTTCTATGGATGACTATATATATATATATATACATATATATATATATATATATATATATATATATATATATATATATATATATATATATATATATATATAATTCATTGGTTTTGAATTCTTGAAACAATGGTAAAATATCGTCGATCTCAACTTACTTTGTATATATATATATATATATATATATATATATATATATATATATATATATATATATGTGTTATTGTTTAGTATCTATGTACGTATACGTTTCGTCCTTTTTTTATCTGGACCAGTCATGCGATTCGAAACCCTGGATTACAAGTTTGTTCAACTCAAACCCAACGTCGCATTAATAGCAATAGATGAAATGAAAGAATAAAAAAGGTGCGAATCTAATGTTCAGGCAAAGTATTTTAAAGTTCTTACTTCATGAGTTTTCAAAGAAAATCTTCTCCTCAGAGGACCATTACCGCAATGATATTACTACAGGTAATACACATTAAACACTGCGGTAATGGTCCTCTGTGGAGAATATTTTCTTTGAAAACTAAAAAGTTAAGTACTTTAAAGTATTTTGCCTGAACATTTAACTGTAATAAAATTTGATTCGCACCTTCTTTTATTCTTTCATTTCATCTATTTCTATTACTGCTCTATCGAGTATATTGAGCTTCAGTTTTATCCGGATGTTAACTAATTAAAGATATTAGTTTCCTCTTATATATTTTTTGTATCAACCTTGTATGTATATATATATATATATATATATATATATATATATATATATATATATATATAATATGAGACTAAAAGTATAGGTGTAGATGATAGAACCTATATATATACCAGATAGAACAATTATAAAAGATAAATGAAAGAAGTAATGGAGAGTAAGAGAATGTGTGTAAACTACTTTAGTATTTTGGCTTTTCCACTTCCCACTTATCCATATATGTTACTCATCTAATGATAAGCCTTTTATCTTTGAAAAGCATTGGCTGAAGGAAATCAAATATAACAATGTTTTCTCGAGTACACCTTGCATTGAACAATCGAAGTTGAAATATTCGTACATCTTTATTTCTCTTCTTTCATTTATCTTTTATATATATATGTATATATATATATATATATATATATTTAGATTGAATATGTACACACATATATATATATTTTTATGTATATATATATATATATACGTATGTATTCATATATATACATGTATATACGTATATATATTTTTTAATTTTATATATTTAATGACTAGAACTACCATATCACGCCGACTTACTTGCCACCTCACCTCCCATCAAAGCTCAATATGCCAAACATCTTATGAAGCATGGATTCCCAAAGAACGAATTTTTAAACATTTTAACAATAACCCATCTATTCTGGCGGTTTCGAGTTGCAGTGTACGCCTCCCTATAATAAAAGCATGGTTTATTCACATTAATGAACCAAACATCAACCATTCCCGTTATGAGGGGGGTGAAGGTAGATTAAAATGCTGTTGAAATAATTTTTAAAAAGCGCTCTCTTGATAGATTCACCAATTTGTTTCATTTTGCAACCGCGTTACGACGCACAAGATACGGAGATTTTGTACATTCCTTGGATTATAGCATCAAATCCGTCGTACGAAGACTAGAAAAAACGGATCAAAAGCTGAATAAGCAGAAGTTGGCAGTCCTGTTTAATCAAACATGTATTAAAAAAAGAATGCTGCCCAATCATATATATATATATATATATATATATATATATATATATATATATATATATATATATATATATATATATTAAATATGTACATATATATATATATATATATATATGTATTTATATATATATGTATTTATGTATGTATATATATATATTTATATATATATATATACATATAATATATATATACATATATATATATATATATTTGTATATATACATATATATATATTTATATATATATATATATATATATGAATATATGAATATATATATATATAGAGATATATATATATATATATATATATATATATATATACATATATATGTATATACATATATATATATATATATATATATATATATACATGCATATATATACATATATCGAAATATATTCCTATGCGCGCGCGTGTGGTGTTAGATATGTGAAAAAATGTATAGGTGTGTACGCTTGTTAGGGACATCTTTCCAAGAAACACTTATTCAGTGTCTTTGTTCTTGCTGTGTGTTAATAATATACACTTTGAACGCTAACGGCTATAACCTCTTTCAGCGTCTAACTCCATAATATTCAGTCTTATTTTCTCTAGCGCACACCTCAATCGGCTTCGCCTTTTCCCTCTTTCCTGATAGGCTCTTCTCTTTTACTAACACTCCCTAGGGCAATTGTTAACACCTCAGTACTGAATAAAACGCGCTTTCTTTGCAGTGTCCAGAAGCGTCCATGTTCCAGTTTCCGCTACCGATCTTTTATGGGACTACAATTCAAGAATCTAATGACGAGTTTGTGTCCCTTGTTTTCTCCCGCTTACCATTCTTTCTCCCTCACCAATTTCTTCTCGCTATAAACATATATATATATATATATATATATATATATATATATATATATATATATATATAAAGTGGTGTACTAAAAGCGAACTTTTAGGAAAAGTGAAACCTATTGTGAAGAGTATATAGCTCAATATCCAGGATAGAGCAGGTAGAATGAAGAAGAATGGAAAGGAATTAGAGAAGCAAAAGTCAAATCATAATTCAATTCAATTGCTCGGAGCAAGGTATATTCCGCAAAAAAGGCAATTTTTTCAAGTTATTTTTCCTTAAGCCAGGCTTTTCAAAGATCAAAATCTTATCATCAGAGGAAGTCGCTGGGATAGATAAGTCCGATTGCTTGCATTCGGGCAGAATTTTGCCCTGTGTTTCTTCCCCCTACATCTTTTATTTTATTTTTTCAAATTTTAAATCTTGGCCTTTGCCAACTTAGATATCGCAGCGACTTCCTCTGATGATAAGATTTTGATCTTTGAAAAGCCTGGCTTAAGGAAAATTTAACTTGAATAAATTGCCTTTTTTGCGGAATATACCTTGCTCCGAGCAATTGAATTGAATTATGATTTGACTTTTGCTTCTCTAATTCCTTTCCATTCTTCTTCATATATATATATATATATATATATATATATATATATATATATATATATATATATATATATATATATATATGGGAAATGAAAAAAGAAAAAAACAAAGATAGCCAGCTGGTCAAATACTCCTACTCTCCAAAAATTTCACACCTAACCACAACAAAATCTCCCCTCTCCCCCCTCACCCATTTTACTCTTTCTACTACTGGTTTCACACCTTTACCCACTCACCCCACCCAATTTCTAATCATCTTCATTTCTTCATATCTTTTTCTAAAACTTCGACACTACCAACACACCAAAAACACAGAGTCTCCCTGCTCCCCTCCTCCTTCCCAAACCCCTCACCTCACCACAACAAAACTCAGCACCCACTCTTCTCTCTCGCACCCTAAGACAAATTCATATTAACTTCCACCCCTCCCCTTTTTTACTCACAGCCATCCACATTCATTTCACTCCCTGCCACCGACATCTCTTAGCCCGGACCTTGGTCGTGCGCACCCAGTTGGTTTTTCCTTTTTGATTTCCCATTACGTCTGATTACCCTCATCCTTATTTTCTCATATATATATATATATATATATATATATATATATATATATATGTCTTTTTGCACTCTCTCTCTATATATATTTATCTATCTATCTATTTATCTATCTATCATCCCTTCTGTATCTACATCTTTCTTTTTATGTATATATTTACCTATCTATCTATCTATCTATCTATCTATCTATCTATCTTGTGTCATCGTTCTCTTCATCTCTTTATCCATTTATCTATTTTCTCTTTTTCTATCTCTCACTTCACCTTCCCCTCTCTCGATTCTTGTCCATTTCTTACTATATAAATATTTTTTCTCTCCACTTTACTTTTCTCTCTCTCTCTCATTATCTCTTTAGTTGTATATCTCTCTTCTTTTTACTTCCGCAATTTCTGCCAGACTTTTTCTCAGTTTCCATCTGTATTTATCTATCTCTCTTTCTATATATGTCTGTCTCTCTCTCTTTTTCTTCCTTCTTATCTGAGTAACATGTTTTAATTGAGTATTATTTACTCCTCTCCAGAAGTTAGGCACAAAGCCAGTTTTATCCTACTCCCACAAGTAAGATGTGACCCAAGGTCGGGTCGGAGAGTGGGGGTTGAAAAGCCAGCGCTCGAGAGGTGAGCACTCTGACCATCAAAAATTGCTTGGGCAGCCCCGTCGGCATTCCCCGGTAGGGGCGCCTCAAGCAGTAAGCACTTAACTTACTCCTCCCCAAAGAGGGGAGGCAAAGCCTGAGAGGCTGGACCTCCTAGAACTGCACAGGACAATCCCATAGACCGGCGTAAATCAAGCCCCGAAGGCCAAGACAATACTGGTCTATAGGGTGCAGTATCCATCGGAACAGATACTACACTTTGATCTTAGCCAAAAGGCCAAATTGAGTTCATTCGGTAATTCCTAGCCTACCATTCATCCTCGGCATGCACTAACATACAGTTATCATTTCTTAGTCTTTTTTGATTTCAAAAATAATTAGTAGGATAGTTTAAACGTTGTTCATTTTATTGAAATGTAAGCGGCTGTACGCCAGATTTATACTGGTCAACGTTGGGTACTAAGTTGCTTATTCATTATTACATTCAATGTTCTTCACATTGGGAAACATGGAGCTAAAGTTACTTACCGTGTGCTTTTAAATATGCATTCAAAAATTCATATTGATCAGTTCATTAAACAAAAAGTATGCTGCACATTAACATATGTACATATATACACATACCGTAATTTTACATACATACATACATGCACACACTTTTGTTGTGTGGGGTCCGGAACAATTGTGAATCCATGGCTCATTACTGCGAATATCTAAACTTCCCGCCGACATTGTGACACGATCTAATAATTTAAACATCAGAACATGACTATAAAACTGTGATATATATATATATATATATATATATATATATATATATATATATATATATATATATATATATATATATGATTATTTTTATTTACACAGACATATACAAAATCTGCGACACTGGCATGGCGATGTTATCGTTCTTTCCAAATATAATATAAGGTTAAGATCGGATTCTAACTCTACCGGATTAGATATCAGTTTATAATAGCTATTGATCGATACCATCGACATGCCAGTGTCGCAGATTTTGTACATGTATGTGTAAATAAAAATAATCATATATAAAAGCTCTATTTGATATTGAGCAGTTTTTATAAACCCGGTTAAAATTCTTTGGATTTTCTGTGAATGTTTTTCCTGGGTTATTATGATTATTATTATTTATATATATATATATATATATATATATATATATATATATATATATATATATATATATATATATATATATATATATATATATACATAGAGAGAGAGAGAGAGAAATGAAAGAAGAGGGATACAGATGTACGAATGACACATTTATTTCAACTTCGGTTTACTGCATTCTTGAACTTGTTCAATGCTGCCTTCACGAAAACCCGTCTTTTCCATCTTTAAATCTCCTTTCACTAGACACATTATACACGGCATTTACCAACATGCCCCATATCTTTGTACACACACATTCTCACTCTCCATTACTTAATATTTGTTCAAATTTTGAATTTTGGCTTTTCCACTACCAACTTATCTATCGATGCAATTCCTCTGATGATAAGGTTTTAATCTTTGAAAAGCCTTGGCTTAAAGAAAAGAATAATACACATGTGTTTACCGAGTACACTTTGCATTAAACAATCGAAGGTGAAATAAGTTTGTCATTCGTACATAGTTATCTGTCTTCTTTCATCCAGCTTTATAATTGCTCTATCTCGTATATTGACCTTAAACCATTTAACTATAGGTTCTATCCACTAATAATATACTTTTAGTTTCACATATATATATATATATATATATATATATATATATATATATATATATATATATATATTAAAAAGAGAGAGAGAAAAAATATATGCTTGTCTCCATATTCTGTGTGGTAGGTTACACATAAGTCGTGGTTCTCTTGTTTGGTGACACCACTTACTGAAGTTTACGTGTGTTTGTTCACTTTACAGGCCAGGATAGTCCACTCTTTGTGGTCATGTAAATTCGGTGATGGATTCTAACACGCATCGTACCTCTGCAACTGCGGTAACAATATAACTTTTATTGCAGACCAAAAACACAACTCCAGTTTGAAAACAATTTAGAGATGTTTTTCACTTTTTAGAAGAAATAATTATACTAGTCTTCATCTGACTAACATGCCTAAAAATAAAGATACTAGTCTTCATCTGCCTAAAAATAAAAACAAACACATCTACCAGCCGAACTCAAAAAGTATACTAACTTAAGGCTTAAATACCTATATTTCTCTGAGACACACAGAACACTAACTGACCCAATCTTCTCGATCTTCTTTACTATATATACAGGGTGGTCATAAGATACTGGGGGATGACTGATGGATTTTTAACTTGAACAAATTCTTTATTTTAACTTCACAAATGTGTGCCATTTCTAAAACGTCATTGATGACGGAGTGCATGGTCATACGATTACGAATAAATTCAAACGATGTACTGAGTATTGTTGTATCCTTTTTTAATGGAGTACTGTTTTCTTATTTTAGCTGGTGAATCTCTGTCCCACTTGAGGGTGATTGATAAGGTGTAGAAACGTGTCTGTAATTTGATTGGTTCAACCCTTTCTTCTTCTCTGAACCCTCTCCCTCACATACATTATGTTGCTTGTCTCAGTCTTTTCTATAAATACTATTACGACATGTGTTCTTCAGAATTATGTGATCTATTCTCCGTTTTTTTAAATTTATTTTAGATTGTTTTACTTGTTAGTCTAGTGATTCATCAATTCGCTGTTTTGATTGTAATACAGTTTTCAATTCTAGTAGCTTCTTTCCAATAACATTAGATATGTCTTTTCAAAACTTTGCCAATAGGAATGTCACGTCGTTGCGATAATCTTATTTGTTATTTTTAGCTCCTTGCATCAAGTTATTTCAGGCCTTCTCTAGTGCGATTTTCATAAAACAAAAAAAAAATCCCCGACTTTCTTTGAGATACGTCCACAAGAAAAAAGTCAGGGCTAGTCTAGTACAAATATAGCAATTAAATTTTTTTTTTTAATTAATGAATTATTTTTAGTTTTTCTTTTTCGTCTGCAAATAAATAACCATTGATTTTGTCATATTATGTTAAACTTCGATTAAAGTATCATCTAACACAAATAAGATATACTGCTGTCATATAGAGTATTGATTTACTCCTCTCCAGGAGTTAGGCACAATGCCAGTTTTTATCTTACTCCCACAAGTAAGATGTGACCCAAGGTCGGGAAATTGGGGTTTAAAAATTGCCTGGGCAGCCCCGTCGGCATTCCCCGGTAGGGGCGCCTCAGGCAGTATGCAATAAACTTACTCCTCCCCAAAGAGGGGAGGCGAAGCCTGGGAGGGTGTACCTCCTAGAACTTCACAGGACAGACCCATAGACCGGCGTAAATCAAGCCCCGAAGGCCAAGACAATACCAGTCTATGGGGTGCAGTGTCCATCGGAACAGATACTACACTTTGATCTTAGCCAAAAGGCCAAGCCCTCTGTCATATAGAGTAGCCCACAAAGTCACCTACCTGTAAAGACGCATATGCTATATAACCTAACATATATGCAAACTGAACAGAGTATACAGCCCTTTGGGATCTTAACTTTTGCAATGTTTCAAATAGCTTACAAACACTGCCTTAGACCTCGTATCTAAAAATACATTTTATTTTAAGATACAACCATTTTTTGGTGTGGTATCTATTCTCTCTACAAAACATGTTCCATTTGTAAGTCTGCCATCTGCAATATGCATGTTTGCATCCTAGCAAACCCGCAATACTGAACATGTGTATATTAGAAACTTTGTACTAGTAAGGTATAATTATTCTTGAATTAACGTTCCTGGATTTACTCGCATGAAAGTAGTTATCAGTCTCAGAAACAGGCAGACCAGTGAGTGTCTCTTTTATTCGTATAGATTCCCTTCATTTCGAACACGTTTCAAGACTTATTTTGATTACCCAAGCCAATAATTGGAATTGCGTCATCACACCCGACTTGTATCAATTATGCCATCTTCAACTTGTGGCATTATCCTTAAATCACTTCCAATGATTGACCAAATGGTAAGATGATTCGACTTGATGCGGAGATGTTTACTAATCAGTCACTGATGCGGCGTCACGTGGGATTAGAGACAATAATGAGATAAACGAAAATGACTAAGACGACGAACTGATCAGACAGGGATGCTGGGATAACATTGGAATGAAGATATTTCAGCTTTGTTGTCAAATAAGATGCCTTATATATATATATATATATATATATATATATATATATATATATATATATATATACATATATATATACATATATATACATATACATATATATACATATATATAAACACATATACATATACATATATATATATATATATATATATTATACACACACATATATATGCATATTTATATATCTATATATATTTATACACACACCCATACATACATATATATATATATATATGTCTGTGAAAAAAGAGGCAAACGGAAAACAGGTTAAAATGCAGGAGAAAAAAAACAAGCGATTTGACCGATTTCGTCTGTGTTAACGAACGTCTTCAGAAAAAAAGTTTTGTGTACCACAGCATTTCATTTTCATGATTTATAAGTGCATCATTTTTTCTTTTACGCACATCTGGTTAATACGAATAAATTATGTCTACATATCTACCGTCCGTTACTCTTAAGTTGCCTGATAATTGTTCAGATTAAAACTTGCAACGCCAGAGTACCATAATGTGAGGTTATGTACCGAGTAACGACTTCATGCATCTTCAATATTTTAGAATACACTTTAGCGGTGGAGTATTATACTTCATGATACAATGTATTTTGAAACTTCTTACAAGAGACTAGAATTCTTCTCCAGAAAATAAAACGTCTGAAAGTTGTATAGTGGCTTGTTGAGAAAATGCCAGTGTACTTATCAAAGGGGTGTGCGTTTGAACTAAAGGCTGACTATTGAATCGGTTTCGCATTTCGTGCTTGACTCAGTTAGGGTTGAGATACTTCGAATTTTCGCTTTCTCTAATGAGCAAAAAGGGTGTATTAATACGTGTTTCTAAATATCCAATCAAATACCGCGCAAAAACTAATAAATAATGTTGTAAGTTTCTATGTTATTAGTTACCTTTTTCTCAAGTCCAATATTTGGATGTCTTATTTTATACTTCACTACAAAAGTTATTCTTAACGTTACAAGGATAAACTACCGTGCCTTGCTAGCATACGGTGATAGTGCACTGTAATGTCAATTATTATACTTAAACTGATTAAATCAATCTAAAGAAAATAGGAAGAGAAAATGGGTTTGCGGGTCTTGCTTTTGAAACGATAAAAAGGTTAAACAACACATTAAATTCAAGCTTAAATACTGGATTAAAAGACTTTAAATCAATCCAAACTCCTTAAACCCATTTCCTCTCCCTATTTTCTTTAGACGACACATTATTAACCCTCAAAACAGTAACGCCCAATATACGCTACTTATAAACATCGACTAACGGTATTTATATAGACATATTTTTATTTTTTATTTTTTTATATTTTTAAATCTCCGGTTTTAAATCACAATTGTTGTTTTTCGACCCCACCCTTTTTTTCAAAATTTATTAAACCTCCCTTACACTAAATTTAAACAAATATAAAATAACACTCTAAGCAAATAACGCGTCCAAACGAGAGTGATACGTGACCTCACATCTCCGAAACAGATGACAACATAAGCTGAAGAGAGCCGGATGGCTTAGTCCTTATGTGTTTGAAACCGACGGTACTAATGTTGTACTATTTTTTTCTGTATTGAAACATTAATATACATACATACACACACACACACATATATATATATATATATATATATATATATATATATATATATATATATATATATATATATATATATATATATATATACAAGTATCATTAAAAATAACGGACATCTTGTGTCTGGTTATTTTTTTCAAGATCCTTTCCGTTTTTCTGATTAGGTTCTTAGTTTCAGACAGAAACTGTTACGACGCTATTCAGAAGATTAGCTATGCATTTATCTAACGACTCCGCCATAACCCAGCACCTCTATAAAAAGCATTCCTGCCCCCGTCTGCATACCCGTAAACTTATATATCAGAAAAATCAGCTATTAACAAGATTAACTATACTATTAGTACTAATATACTCACATGCCTATAAATATAAATGTACATAAAACACAGTCCTTTATTTTCCAGCCTAAATAGAATATATATTCACTCCTAGGTCTATGCCTGGTTAACATTGCTCCACTGACGATGTACCTGGGAGGGTCCGAAAGCGCTTTGGGAAGCTTTGGCAATTTTATCAGCCAGTTTCCGTCTGAAACTAATAAACTAAACAGAAAAACGGAAAGGAACTTGGAAAAAATAACCAGACACAGGATGTCCGTTATTTTTAAAGATACTTGTATAAAAGAAAAGATGCTGCCAAGATACACACACACACACACACACATATATATATATATATATATATATATATATATATTAATTTAATTATACGTATTCAAACGCTATCAATGTACACTCTAAATCAGGCGACAGAATGCAGTAAAGGCATGTAGGGGGAGTTACTCTCTCCTCACTTATGAAGTAGATTATTACTAGATATCGTTCATATGTTGTTACTATCGCAAAAAAACAACACCAAACACAAATGTCAGAGTGATGGGGCTTGAATAAAAAGAGAGAAGACAGGCGAAACAAAATTTTTAAAAGAGGGAGAAATGCAGAAACAGTCTTAAAGTAGAAGAAATAAAACATGCAAAAAGCAGAAGAAGAAGAAAACATTCTAAATACATATCAAGTTCGTTTGCTTTTGGGAGATAGTTTATTAATAATTGGCAGAGAGAGAGAGAGAGAGAGAGAGAGAGAGAGAGAGAGAGAGAGAGAGAGAGGGGAGGTTCATGAAAATAGGCGGTTATGAGGAAGGAAATGAAACATGGTGTACGATTTCAAGATGACACGCTGAAGCTCCAGATTGTTACACCGAAAATACCTAATATCCCCCTTCTACTTTGGATAAACGGGGGGGGGGGAAGATAAAGCCGTACAGATATGTGAACTGAATCTCATATCCTGTGATGGAGAAAACCTCGCGAAAAGTCCTCGGGGTATTACAGCCTTCAAATCGTTTCAAAACTGCCGTCGTTATTACACAGTATCGCTATTGAAAACCTTCCACTACCAGACCCCCTAAATATTTGACAACGCCTCCACAACAATTGTGCATATTAATCGAACGCTCTCTGTCTTTCTTTTCTTCCATCCTGTACCACAATTACGATCTACTAATATTGTTATCGGGTCATCGTTGAAATAAATCATACTTCATTAAAAGTATTTGGTTCTTTCCTCGTTTTTAAGGCCTTGTGCAATATCCGCCATCTTGTATTAACAATATCACCCACATTGTAGTCCGTGTATATTTTTCATTTATTATTATCTGTATTCTGCTTGTGGGTATAAATATGTTTTACTATTTGGGGGCTAGAGGTGTATCTTCAGTGGTATACTGTGCGCGCATTAATTAACGCATAAGAAGAAAACGACATCTATCCTGCAGTTTTCTCCAAATAGCCTATCAAGTACTTACAGCAAGGGTCACGTGAAGGTTTCCAAAATCCCAAATGATATGTTTCTGTGGAACGAACTGGATTCGAACCTGCCCCACCAAGTTGTCAGTCTGTGCTGCTGACCACTTAGCCACCATAACGTCCCTTTATCACCTGTTTCTCGTGGATGGTACAATATACTTACAGAATATAAGCTATAAATAACCTCATAAACGAAACTATTATCGATGACCAATTCAATAGCCGGAACTTTTACATTGTTTTTTTTTTTTAACTAAAAACGATTTCAAATCAAAATAAATGTGCCATGAATCCGAAGTTTCTCTGTGTATTCATTGTAGTTGCAAATTGTTAGCCGGTTCTTAGGTTGCAAGCCCCAATTAACATGCCTAACTACGTGTGCAAAGTTTAAACAATTTCGGTGTGTAAGGTAGAACAAAGGGCATGTTGATTGAAGAAAAATTCAAATCGCCACAGTCTAGAAAGAATTTTCTTTCAATGATTGAGGACAGAATAATTAAGTGTAGAATCCAAACAGATACTAGGCTTTGACCAAAGCTAGAGTCGACTGGAACTAGGTTTAACATAAAGAGCTAGCATTCCCAAATGGTCACTCATCTACGTACAAACCCTGTTAAACGCCCTTTCACTTCAGTGGTTTATAGAACACCAGCGTGTTAACCAAGGCATTGTTATCATCATTATTCTACCCAATTTAATAGTCGTTACTTTAGAAGACTTCATCTGAATTCCACACAAATCGAAATCTGAAATGAATGCACTATGTTTTCAAAAGTGTTCCGATCACATTCCTGTCAGATACGGCACTTCTGGAGCCCTCTTTTGAAAAGCCTCTTTCACTAAGCACAGAGTAGGGGGGTAGAGACAAGAAGCAATGACAAAATCTCTTTTCCCCGAAAGCCGGTGGCACTTACACGTCTTTGCAATGACGTTTTCATATATGTACATGTCCTTTTCCTCTTCCGCCTGCCCTTCTCCTCCTCAACCATTCTTCTTATCATCACCCCTATTCATTCTTCTTTTATTTTGTCCGTTATCCAGTCAGTATTCAATCATCTTCTCCGCCTGAAACTCAATCATGTGTCGAGTGTCTGGTTTCCATTTTGATCGACGGCTACATTCATATGTCATGAGGGGATTTTCCACTTTCACTATCGTTTCAGTTCAATTCTACGTGTCTTGTGTTTTCTTCTAGCGACACTTGTTCAAGTTTCACCGAGTTAATATTTAGGTATTTGCAAAGGATTATCGATTATCGGTAATAAAGCGCGACATAATGGACTGATGGAATAATAGATTATTTACAGAAATAAATTGGATGTTTTATATAAATGTCCATGTCAGAAAGAAATACGCGTATCTTACTAGTATATATATATATATATATATATATATATATATATATATATATATATATATATATATATATATATATATATATATATTGCGAGATCCAACACGATCTGTTGTTGTTGATCACTATTAATGCTCGTTGTAAATTAACAACGTTAAAATTCCTCCGAACTTCAAAGCTAATTGACGGTGGCCGACAGGTAAGACTTTTGACTGCGAATCAGTGTCGATTTTTGATCGGGTTCGCGCATGCTGAATGTTGGGAATTAACTCCCAACACTGAAAATGGCATACTCATAAAACATCGATGTCTGTAGGTAATAAATAATTAATAAGTATTATATATATATATATATATATATATATATATATATATATATATATATATATTAATATATATACATCATGTTCTTACATTCTAAAAGCCTATATTCTTATAATCCTACGAATCCTTTTTTCCAAGACAAACATATTTGGTACGCACACAGTTCTATTTCGTTTATCAGAAAACAAACCTTCATTTGTACTTAAAATATCAGAGCTTTCTCCATGGACTTATTAGGGAGCTCAAAGCAAAATAAATAGTTCTCAATCAGAAACAAATATATAGCGATGCTTTTTTTCGATTCGTAAGATAGATGAACTCTTGGCGTTTGGAATGTAACAACATGTGTTACATATATATATATATATATATATATATATATATATATATAAAAATATATGATTTCTTGTTACAGGTTGACAATCATCTAGATTTTATGTTAAGAGGTGAATATAATTATATACTAAAACATATTTTCGCACATCTATCTCTCTCTCTATCTCTCTATCTCTCTATTTTTCTCTCTCTCTCTCTCTCTCTCTCTCTCTCTATATATATATATATATATATATATATGTGATTTTATGAAGGCTTACCAAAGCATTCCTTTCAAGACACCAATGATCACCATTAAAGATATTTTTTCTTACAAATACTATTTATTCAAATTAAATGTTTTTTCCTACACGTGTTTCACTACCAAGCAGTTACTTGCTTGGCAGATCATCAGGGAAATTAAATGTCTGGAATACTGGTTTCAACTGCCGACAAAACACAATGTGGCGTTGTAATAGTTGAGGTCACTTAAGAAAAGAAGAAGAAAAATAAAAATAAAAATAAAAATAAAAGTCAAACTTAAAAAGCAAGGAAGAACAACGGTAAGAAAAGAAAGTCCTAGAAAAGTCTTAGAAAAGTAGCTTGTGCATTATTTCTTCCACCAAGCCAACAAGCAAGTAGTCGGTCCCAAATACATTCAATAAAACCACAAAACCGGAACAATGTGCGATAATACACTTTCACGTTAGCTGAATAAATCCCCCCCCTCACAATAAAACAAAAGAACTAAATCATTCAAGATACCGCTCACAAGTTACCATTCCAATCCAATGATAGTATGGGAATTCTAAATCCAACTTCTCACAAAGAAAAGTCAACACAAATGTTCGTCCGAGTTCAAAGAGTCTTATTTCAATTGTTGATTTATTACCCTTCGAAATAAACACACGACGAGTTGAATGTCAATCCCGCAGAAAACTCCCTTCCATCAAGAAAAAATCTTAATATAGAAACTATTTATTCAAAATACTGTTTCTAAAAATATTTATTATTAAACCTATTCCTTATAGAAATTAATCATCTAGTGTCTGGGACGTCATTTTACATTTTGTGAAAATATCCTTCATTTAATTAACTGCCGAATTGTTATCGTTTTGTTGTTTAACGAAGCGAAAAAAGCCTATCCCGCAGAATTTGTTTTTAAAAAAATTATTCATATATCAAAAATAAACTGTTATTATAAAAAGGCCTTCTACAAAAATCTAGTTATTATTTTAAATCATTTAAAATATTTCCTTAACGGCTGTGTCTGTTTGTAACTCTCTGTGGAGAATATTATTCTATATTCCATAAATAAATGTTACAACGGAATATCGTTATCAGAAATCTATTTTCTATTTTGAAAAAAAACAAACTTTTTTTTAATGGACCGGTTTATTTTTTTGTCAACTTTACGGGAAAATATCACTCTTACTCATTAAATGACAGGAGACTTTATTATTACTAATTTAAAATCCCGTACAAAATACTTTTTTTATAAAATTCAATTGTTTCTATTTTTAGAAATTAAGTCCGTGTCGGCATGCATGTTTTTAAAATTATTTTTTCCTTAATTACTTTTCTCCATTCCTGCCACCAAATTGTTTTATTTATTTTAATCTAATTAAAAACTAATTTAATTTAACCTAATTTAATTAAATAGTGATAGCATCCAGGTTGCTATTTCTTATTTTTCACTTAAAATTACTTGAAATCCCCAATGCATTTCGTATAATATATCTATTTCTGAGAATAAATTGTGATTTATTATTTATTATTCCACTATCTTTTTATATGTAACACAATTTCCCCCCTCTATTCCGCTGAATAAGTATTTACTATAGTTGACTATCACTGGGCCTTATTCCGATAGAATATTCCTACCTTATCACCCCCAACCTAAGTCTCGAGTATCCGCTAATAATTGAATTAAGACATATCTTAGCATAAGTACGTGTTACTAATTCTCATCCTCCCTATTATACACTAATTATTGCCCCAGATTGCCTCAGGAAGTGTCCATCTTGCCTATCTCTGCTGTAAGTTTATACTTCCCCCAATTCCCCTCCTATCCAGGTTTTAGGCTTGATAACAGGTAACGGTTTCTATGCAGACAGCATTGTAGTATTTCCTGCCTAGCGTTCAGTAAATTATCTCTAGATGTCATGATGTGGTACGACTCCAATGCACATAAGTTGCATCTCTTCTTTTTGTTCGGTTTATATTTGTTAGCCCTCCCCAAAATTGACCATTTCAGTTCGAAAGGGTCTTGCCTAGCAATGAGGTTTCTCACAAAACGGCCAACAGAAGTGTTAGGCCTATCTATGTCTTCCCTTTGGCCTCCCCTGAAGGAACTCATGTGGTTTCTGAATCTATCTTTGAACTCACCCCCGGTTGAACCGATATATGATTTCCTACTACTCTCTGTTATCACATCGCATTTGTAGACAATGCTTGAAACTCTACAGTTCCCCCCAGTGGACAGATGGTAGAAGCCCTGCAGTTACAGTTGTGTGCTGGGCCGTTGCTGGATGTTCTACTACTATGGTTATTTATAATGGAGGTTCTCACTGAACTGGTGTTACTGGGATCAACACCAGAAGAGAACATGGCTTCCCTTGTTTTAGTTATCTTAGAATTATTATATCCTATGATGGATGTGGCTATATTTCTACAGGTTGAATAAGAGAGTTTTACAGTATTTTTGTTAATGATTCCCCCCAATCTGCTATCCCTTGGAAAGTTTTTTTCCACTATGCTATAAAAAATCTTTGGGATATTAGTCTTAATATGCTGGCTATAGGGGGGGTTGAACCATGTAGTGGTCCTTCTCCTATTTTTCTTCCTACCTTCCCCCCCGGTTTGGGTAGCATGTGAGTTCAATTCGTTACTTCCAACTTCACGAATATTATCATCAACCGGTTCCCACCCTACCTGGTTTACATTACCGTGGGATACACCAGGTCCCCTATATCTAGCCTTGCCCATTGCCCTATTATATGAAACCATTGATCGAGAGGCAATCGGTCTCCCGTTTAGTCCCCCATTCCCAACCGAAGGAGGCACAAGGTAATTAATTTTTTCCTTGTATCCTGATCTGTTTAAAGCCTCATTGTAGAATTGCTTACTGCTGTCGAATATTTGTTGATTCTTGGACAGCTTAGATATCCTACTCGATATTGCAGGAATAATGGCTCTTTTCACCATCGGTGGGTGATTCGATTTAGCGTCGATATAGTAGAGTGTGTGGTTGGGCTTGTGATAAGGTTCATATGTGTTGTTGCATAGATCAAGCGTAATATCCAAAAAATTGACCCTCCGGTAGTTTATATCCATAGTTATGCTAAGTTGTATTGAGCTGAAGAATATATTGAGTTTTTTCTTCTTAGTTTCTAGAAACTAAGAAGAAAAAACTCAATATATTCTTCAGCTCAATACAACTTAGCGTAACTATGGATATAAACTACCGGAGGGTCAATTTTTTGGATATTACGCTTGATCTATGCAACAACACATATGAACCTTATCACAAGCCCAACCACACACTCTACTATATCGACGCTAAATCGAATCACCCACCGATGGTGAAAAGAGCCATTATTCCTGCAATATCGAGTAGGATATCTAAGCTGTCCAAGAATCAACAAATATTCGACAGCAGTAAGCAATTCTACAATGAGGCTTTAAACAGATCAGGATACAAGGAAAAAATTAATTACCTTGTGCCTCCTTCGGTTGGGAATGGGGGACTAAACGGGAGACCGATTGCCTCTCGATCAATGGTTTCATATAATAGGGCAATGGGCAAGGCTAGATATAGGGGACCTGGTGTATCCCACGGTAATGTAAACCAGGTAGGGTGGGAACCGGTTGATGATAATATTCGTGAAGTTGGAAGTAACGAATTGAACTCACATGCTACCCAAACCGGGGGGGAAGGTAGGAAGAAAAATAGGAGAAGGACCACTACATGGTTCAACCCCCCCTATAGCCAGCATATTAAGACTAATATCCCAAAGATTTTTTATAGCATAGTGGAAAAAAACTTTCCAAGGGATAGCAGATTGGGGGGAATCATTAACAAAAATACTGTAAAACTCTCTTATTCAACCTGTAGAAATATAGCCACATCCATCATAGGATATAATAATTCTAAGATAACTAAAACAAGGGAAGCCATGTTCTCTTCTGGTGTTGATCCCAGTAACACCAGTTCAGTGAGAACCTCCATTATAAATAACCATAGTAGTAGAACATCCAGCAACGGCCCAGCACACAACTGTAACTGCAGGGCTTCTAACATCTGTCCACTGGGGGGGAACTGTAGAGTTTCAAGCATTGTCTACAAATGCGATGTGATAACAGAGAGTAGTAGTGAAATCATATATCGGTTCAACCGTGGGTGAGTTCAAAGATAGATTCAGAAACCACATGAGTTCCTTCAGGGGAGGCCAAAGGGAAGACATAGATAGGCCTAACACTTCTGTTGGCCGTTTTGTGAGAAACCTCATTGCTAGGCAAGACCCTTTCGAACTGAAATGGTCAATTTTGGGGAGGGCTAACAAATATAAACCGAACAAAAAGAAGAGATGCAACCTATGTGCATTGGAGTCGTACCACATCATGACATCTAGAGATAATTTACTGAACGCTAGGCAGGAAATACTACAATGCTGTCTGCATAGAAACCGTTACCTGTTATCAAGCCTAAAACCTGGATAGGAGGGGAATTGGGGGAAGTATAAACTTACAGCAGAGATAGGCAAGATGGACACTTCCTGAGGCAATCTGGGGCAATAATTAGTGTATAATAGGGAGGATGAGAATTAGTAACACGTACTTATGCTAAGATATGTCTTAATTCAATTATTAGCGGATACTCGAGACTTAGGTTGGGGGTGATAAGGTAGGAATATTCTATCGGAATAAGGCCCAGTGATAGTCAACTATAGTAAATACTTATTCAGCGGAATAGAGGGGGGAAATTGTGTTACATATAAAAAGATAGTGGAATAATAAATAATAAATCACAATTTATTCTCAGAAATAGATATATTATACGAAATGCATTGGGGATTTCAAGTAATTTTAAGTGAAAAATAAGAAATAGCAACCTGGATGCTATCACTATTTAATTAAATTAGGTTAAATTAAATTAGTTTTTAATTAGATTAAAATAAATAAAACAATTTGGTGGCAGGAATGGAGAAAAGTAATTAAGGAAAAAATAATTTTAAAAACATGCATGCCGACACGGACTTAATTTCTAAAAATAGAAACAATTGAATTTTATAAAAAAAGTATTTTGTACGGGATTTTAAATTAGTAATAATAAAGTCTCCTGTCATTTAATGAGTAAGAGTGATATTTTCCCGTAAAGTTGACAAAAAAATAAACCGGTCCATTAAAAAAAAGTTTGTTTTTTTTTCAAAATAGAAAATAGATTTCTGATAACGATATTCCGTTGTAACATTTATTTATGGAATATAGAATAATATTCTCCACAGAGAGTTACAAACAGACACAGCCGTTAAGGAAATATTTTAAATGATTTAAAATAATAACTAGATTTTTGTAGAAGGCCTTTTTATAATAACAGTTTATTTTTGATATATGAATAATTTTTTTAAAAACAAATTCTGCGGGATAGGCTTTTTTCGCTTCGTTAAACAACAAAACGATAACAATTCGGCAGTTAATTAAATGAAGGATATTTTCACAAAATGTAAAATGACGTCCCAGACACTAGATGATTAATTTCTATAAGGAATAGGTTTAATAATAAATATTTTTAGAAACAGTATTTTGAATAAATAGTTTCTATATTAAGATTTTTTCTTGATGGAAGGGAGTTTTCTGCGGGATTGACATTCAACTCGTCGTGTGTTTATTTCGAAGGGTAATAAATCAACAATTGAAATAAGACTCTTTGAACTCGGACGAACATTTGTGTTGACTTTTCTTTGTGAGAAGTTGGATTTAGAATTCCCATACTATCATTGGATTGGAATGGTAACTTGTGAGCGGTATCTTGAATGATTTAGTTCTTTTGTTTTATTGTGAGGGGGGGGGATTTATTCAGCTAACGTGAAAGTGTATTATCGCACATTGTTCCGGTTTTGTGGTTTTATTGAATGTATTTGGGACCGACTACTTGCTTGTTGGCTTGGTGGAAGAAATAATG
>OY744553.1:33643591-33663591 GCA_963556195.1 Sepiola atlantica
CGGTTTTTAGAACGCATACCTTCAAAAATATAACGGCTAATGATACAAATTCATAATTTGGCTCACGGGAATTTCAGAGAAACCCTTTCTTTATTTTTATTATTTTTATTTTTGTTTTTAATCTTTAATTTTTAATTTTTAATTTTTAATTTTTAATTTTTAATTTTATTTTTTATTATTATTATTTTTATTTATATATTTTATTTATATATTTTTATTCTTTCTATTTTTATTCTTTCTTTCTCTCTCGCTCTTTTTTATTCTCTACATTTTATTCTCTATATATATATTTTTTTTTTAACCCCCTTTTTTTCTTCTTTTTATACCTTTTTATACTCTTTTTCTCTTTTTCTTCTTTTTTTATTCCTTTATTCTTAGTATTAAAATGTTTTTATATATATATATGTTTTTTTTTATATTTATTTATATATATATATATATTTTTTCATATATATATTTTTTTATTTTTTACCCCCCTTTTTTATTCCCCTTTTTATTCCCTTTAATCTTGAATTCTCTTTCTTCTCCCGTGTTTTAAATCTCAACGGTCTTATGACACTAAATTCAAATTTAAACAAACACACACAACACACTGAGCAAATAACGCGTCCCAACAAGAGTGTCATGTGACCTCACATTTCCAAAACAGATGACAACAGAAGCTGAAGAGAGCCGGATGGGTAAGACCTTCCGTGCTTGAAACCGACGGTACGAATGTTGTACTAATTTTTCTGTACCAGAATAAATAAATATATATATATATATATATATATATATATATATATATATATATATATATATCGTTATCATTATACGCCACGAAGACAATTAGACAATTAACGTCTCAAGGAAACGTAATTTAACATGAACTATCATATTTTTTTACTGGGGGCCAATCAAGAATGAGGTTTAAAATGATTGGAATCAGTGTGTCAAATGGAGTTATTAACGATATACTGGATTTGAGGGTTTCTTTAGATATATTTGTTTACATTAGACTTGAAAAAGAACGTGCTCTAGTGAGTTAGGAATTAGACTCCTTATATCTTGTTATACAGATGCGATGGTGTGGGAAATAAACTTTTTTCATTGAAGTTCTGTAAGGTTTTTTGTATAGAGAGAGAAAAGAATGTTTGGTGCACCATTAAAGACACACAAAAGTGAAATATGGCAGCTCAAAATAAATTAACAGAAAAAACTATGTAATATACTTCCATATTAGACGAAACTATTTGTGTACACTAGAAATTACAGACAGATCAATGATATAGAAATATAATAGAAATATAATTAGTGTAATAGTCAAAACAAAGTTCGAAGGACAAGTACGCATAGCTTCTTCATATTAGTATAAGGGAGATAATATATTACGAGGAGCTTGCTTAAAGACGGATAATGGTAATAAAGGTACAACATAGAATATTAGGTATTGCTAAAATTCTACTCGATCATTTTCCGTAATTTTTGTAGATATCTATTTTTGCCTGATACGTATGTATATATATATATGTATATATATATATGTATATATATATATATGTATATATATGTATATATATATATATATGTATATATATATATATATATACATCTATGTATATATATGTATATATAAATATATATATATATATATATGTGTATATATATATATAAATACGTATATATATGTTATATATGTGTGTATATGTATATATATGTATATATATAGTTATATGTATATATATATGTATATGTATGTATATATATGTATATGTATATATATATGTATATGTATATATATATATGTATACATATATGCATATATATGTATATATATATATGTATATATATATATGTATATATATGTATACATATATGTATATATATATGTATATATATGTGTGTATATATATGTATATATATGTATATATGTATATGTATATATATATGTGTATATGTATATATATATGTATATATATGTATATATATGTATATATGTATATGTATATATATATGTATACATATATGTATATATATATATATATGTATATATGTATATATATATGTATATATATATATGTATATATATGTATACATATATGTATATATATGTATATATATGTGTGTATATATATGTATATATATGTATATATGTATATATATCTATATATATATACATATTACAGAGTGTTCGTATCAATTTATTTTTAACTACCGTGTTTCACTTGTATATATCGTTCAATAAGCACCTAAAGTGTAAATAACTAGACGAGTTCTTGCTGTGAATCTATAAATGCAGATATAAATCTCCTCTCAGTTTATAGACATGTCGAAAGAGAAACCACTCTCTATGCACAAAGAACAAAACATTCATCTTCCTCCCTTGCGGCAAATGAAGTCGACGACAAGCGAAAATCCAACCATCGTTTAGACACTACAATATTCACGTTGACAGATTCCATTCCATCTCGTTTAGCTGTCCACGTGTTGAATTATTCAAGCGATGATATTGTTCCTTTCTAGATTTTTTTCCGCAGTTTCAAACGACTTCTAAGACCATCTTGTACCTCATAACATATTTACGACCTGCCAAATGGAGAAGAAAGTCCCTCAGGGTAAATAGGATAATTCCTCTAATTGAGACGAGCTTCTGTTTTATTTAAATTCCCAAAAGAATATTCGGTTTCCATCAATTCTTTTGTTACAAATATATCAAATATGCGCACATTCGTAAATTACACATAAAGCAAAATTATGGTTGCTGTATTTTACGAGCATTTAAGACAATATGTTTTATTTTGTTTAAACTATCTGTTCCGACGCGGGATTTCACAGAATTTATTACGTTGAATTTTTTTTTGTAATAATCTCTATATTGTGTTTCGGATACTTTTAGATGCAAATTCATGAATTAGATTATTTGGATTATTCTAGCTATTGTTTTTACTTTTTACGTTATTTTTTCACAATGTTTGGCCTGTGGTATTTTCAAGTTTGTTCATGTTCGTCTTGTCGATCTCGGAAACCTGTATGTTGAACTCAAAAATCTTTATGTTGAACTCGGGAATCTGTATGTTGAGCCGGGAAATCTGTATGTTGAACCGGTAAATATGTATGTTGAACCGGGAAATCTGTATGTTTAACTCGAGAATCTGTATGCTGAGGCGAGCAATCTGTATGTTGATCCGGGAAATCTGTATGTTGAACCGGGAAATCTCTAAGTAGAAGCGGGAAATCTGTATGTTGAGCCGGGAAATCTGTATGTTGAACTGGAGAATCTGTATGTTGAGCCGGAAATCCTATGTTGAACACGAGAATCTATATGCTGAGGCGAGCAATTTGTATGTAGATCCGGGAAACCTGTATGTTGAACCGGGAAATCTGTAAGTTGAACCGGGAAATCTGTATGTTGAATTCGAGAATCTGTATGTTGAACCGGGAAATTTGTATGTTTAACTCGAGAATCTGTATGGTGAACCGGGAAATCTGTAAGTTGAACCAGGGAATCTGTATGTTGAACCGGGAAATATGTATGTTGAACTCGAGAATTAGTATGTTGAACCGGAAAATCTTATGTTGAACTCGAGAATCTATATGCTGAGGCGAGCAATCTGTTTGTTGAACCGGGAAATCTGTATGTTGAACCAGGAAATCTGTAAGTAGAAGCGGGAAATCTGTATGTTGAGCCGGGAAATCTGTATGTTGAACTCGAGAATCTGTATGTTGAACCGGCAAATCTGTATGTTGAACCAGGAGATCTGTATGTTGAACTCGGAAATCTGTATGTTGAACCGGGAAATCTGTATGTTGAACCAGGAAATCTGTAAGTAGAAGCGGGAAATCTGTATGTTGAGCCGAGAAATCTGTATGTTGAACTCGGAAATCTGTATGTTGAACCGGAAAATCTGTAGGTTGAACCAGGAAATATGTATGTCGAACTCGGAAATATGTATGCTGAACTCGATAATCTGTATGTTGAACCAATAAATCTGTATTTTTAACTCGGGAATCTGCACGGAATACAAAATGTATATTTACTTAATCCAAAGGTCTCGATTGTTATCGTTCCCTCAGCTTTTACAAGGTAGAAATTATCTTTACTAATTTTTATTTTGTCCTTATATCGGCTGTACTCCAGATTAAACCCTCAACCTGTAGAAGACCGTTACTTAGAATTGATAATTATTATTTGCGCCACAGGTACAGGTTAAAATAATCCACGTCCGTCAATTAAAGTAAATGTTCAGTTTGAAATTCTGTACAGATTCCTGTGTTTTAGATAAGTTTTTCTGAGTTTGGCAAGACTCACCTGAAGAAAGTCGGAGGTTACATCGGCGGAAACGTTCTGAGAATGACATCCAAAATGAGAAAGTATTTCGAAGAATCTTAAGAATACAAATTATTTCTATATTCTATAACCACGTCTTCTGTATTAGGTAAATTAAGGTAAACACGCAAAAAAAGGAATGCTTACTTACAGAATAAGCTGATTTTTATTTTAAGGTGTTTCATTTAATATGTCCTTATATTAAGAAAAATGCTTACCACGATTAAGTGTTTTTAAATAAATTTAGTAAATTATGTTATTTTATTATCCATAACATTATACAGCGATAGCTTATGACAATGGTTTAGGCAGAATGTAACGTTACTTTCTTCAGCAATATCGATATAATTTACACAATCCGGTTAACATACTAATTTTAAAAATTGATTGATTTTCGAACATATGAAACAGATTCTCCAAGAAAGAAAAACAGAGACAACCGGCTCTTGTGAAATTAGACGTTACTGTAGATTGAGCAACCACTTACAACATGTCAATGATAGACTCAGTTGGATTCTGTCAACGAGAAGTTTACGGAGAATTTAGTGGGGATCGTAGAACTCCTCAGAAAGTTTTGTATGATAACATAATAGAAATATAATGTAAATAACGAAAACACATCATTTCTGAAGGTTGCATAGTAGGATATTGATTTACTCCTCTCCAGGAGTTAGGCACAAGGCCAGTTTTTATCTTACTCCCACAAGTAAGATGTGACCCAAGGTCGGGTCGGGAAAGTGGGGTTTAAAAATTGCCTGGGCAGCCCCGTCGGCATTCCCGGTTGGGGCGCCTCAGACAGTAAGCAATAAACTTACTCCTCCCCAAAGAGGGGAGGCGACCCATAGACCGGCGTAAATCAAGCTTCGAAGGCCAAGACAATACCAGTCTATGGGGTGCAGTATCCATCGGAACAGATACTACACTTTGATCTTAGCCAAAAGGCCAAGCCGAGACTTTGTTATACCATGAAAATAACAATTCTAAAACGTGTAAATGGGGAGGTTGTCTAGAGATATCGGCTTCCTGACCTACAATGCACCAAATATTGATGTTTTATGTTTTTGTTTTATTTGCAAAACCAAATCATGTTCTGCAACATCCAAAACAAAAAAAAGAATAGTTTCCATCGTTTCCTCTCCCCATTATCTGCTTTCCTCTCTCCCTCCTTTCTCCCCTTTTAATCCACCAAACACAGTGTATAAATACTAGAACGTATAAACAAATTGAAGCATTAAATCTTTCACCAAAATGACTGGATTCAACATAAAATAACCAGAGGAGGGTTGATATATTTTTTTTTTTAACATAGTTCACCCCAAACAAGGCAGGCCGCCACTATAGACGTAAGGGTCTACTGAGAAAAAAAAGGAGAGAAGGTAGAGGCGGTCAACCTAGATTGGGATCTGCACAGCGAGGTGTCTGTTTACATTAGTTTTAAATTTCTGCATGTCTGTACTGTTGGGGAAACAGGGGGCAGGGAGGGAGGTCCAGAGGCCAGCAGTACGAGGAAAGAAGCTATTTGAGTAGAAGGCTCTCCGACATCTGGGGACATCCACAGTGAACGAATGAGATTTAGTTGATTGTCGAGTTAGTCTAGTGAATTTACGTCGAGGGGGCACCAGAGTAGCCAATTCATCGGAGCATAATCCATTGAAGTATTTGTAAAAGAAGCACAAGGATGCTACATTGCGGCGATGGGATAGAGGCTGGAGCTTGGTTGACAGTGAGGGACCTATTAAGTTAGTGATTCTTTTTTGGACCTTGTCAAGGAGGGAGAGACTAGTAGATGATGCACCAGCCCAGATGTGACAACAATACTCCATGCATGGGCGGATGGTGGCTTTGTAGAGGTACAGGATAATGCCAGGTGTGAGGAGTTTACTAGCACGGTAGAGGGAGCCAACCTTCTTTGCGGCAACCTTGGCAATGTCTTCAATGTACTTGTTCCAATTCATGGCGTAAAACACACAATATGCCGTAAAACACAACAACCAAACCTAAAGAGAGTAGAAAATGAACTGTTGGTTTACTTTAGACATTTTCGTAACTCCCACTTTTCTTTATTTTGTCCTTTACTCCTTACAATCCATGAGCGATATTTTTGAGAAAGGGGAAAAATTGATGTTTTCTGGATCAGAACCTATCCATCTAACACTTATTGTTTTTTATTTTTTTGCAATTTAAGTACTATTTTTTAGCACCTTACATCATGTGTCTTCATGTTTTGTCTGGGGCGATTTCCATAAAAAATAGCAACGATGTCTTAAACGCCTGGAGGGTCAATCGGCTGAGACGTTGTGGATATAAAAGCTAAGACCGAAATAATAAATGTTTAAGATATAACATTTTGGTACCAACATTTTACAAGGTAGATTTTAATACAGTTTAAACTGAGAAGTCAAATGTTCATTCTGACTAATCAATTGGTATTTTATATTGTTGTGTGATGTAATAAAGTAACCTACTTCGCTACAATTCATTTAACAATCTTGTTGAAGCCACGAACACCATCAGAAGAGACATGTACTATAGTTTATTTTACATACGGTAATCGCGTTTGATAACATATTTAAAGACATCTGCCAAAATCCCTTTACCGAAATGGCTTAGCAACTGCCACTACATGTTTAATTTTCATTGCCCTTCTTTTACAATCGCCAGAGACGAAGAGGCCAATTCTAGCAGAAAATCAAGCGATTACGGCTTTTCGTTCGACTTCCGAAGAAAAGAAGGTAACAAAAAGAAAGGTAATTGACATAATAGATTTAGATTAGAATAAAAATAATTACGGTAAAAGTAAGAATTGTTTTTTTGGTCCCCCGATTTATAAAATTGGGGAACTTATGTTTTGGGACATGCCCGTCCATCTGTCCGTCCGTCCTTCCGGATTTGTCTCCGCAACCATCCATTGAATTTCTCTGAAATTTGGCATGAAGTTGTAACTTTCGTCAGGTTAAAAAGTGACATTCTCTGATTTTTTAAAAACAATCTGGTTAGCCCCTCAAAGAGTCAAAAGGCCCCAAAATGGCAAAAAAATTTTTGCCCCATAACTTTTCATCCATCCATTGAATTTCTCTGAGACTTGGCCAAAATGGGGAGGCAATTGTTCCTAATAAAACATAAGTATCGCTGACCTCGAAAAAATCTTATTCGCGCTCCCCAGGGAGTCAAAAGACCCCACAATGGCAAAAAATGACCCTGTTTCCCCATAACGTTTGATCCATCCATTCAATTTTTCTGAAACTTGGCCAAAATGTAGCGGCAATTCTTCTGGATATAAAATGAGAATTATTGACCTCAGAAAAATTCTGGTTCGCACCCCAGGGGGTCAAAAATGCCCCAAATTGCCCCAATTTATTGCATTTTATACTCGCCACATCAAGTCACATACAGAAGGGGACCCCGCACGCGCGGCTTGTACAGTTTTGAACACAGTTTTGAGAATAAAGAGAAACATTAAACAAGCTTGGGATGATTATTTTGTTCGAAATGGTTTTCTACACAGTTTTACAGAAACAAAGCAAATAATTAAAATAGTACAAACAAAAGAAATTTCTCCTATTTAACCGGCAATTCTACCGACAGAAATGATCTCATTAACATAAATATGAAGTGAAAATGGATTGATAGACAAAGTGGTTGAGCGAGTCTTATATAAACAGAAATAGACGAATCTAAAAGTTCTATTTCATGCTTTTTCCTTACATACTGCTGTGATGGGATATCAGACTTCCCTCAGTCACTAAATAAATGAATTTGATTGGACCATAAATACAACTACGAACAGTAGTATGAGCATTCGATTGTATTCTGTTAAATCCTTTGGAATTACTTATAGTTACTATTGTTTTAACAAGATATGTATGTTGGAAGAAACAAGACTAGTTTAGAACTTTTACAGTCTGGTTACTTTATTATTTATAACTACTTACCAAGTTATATCACATACCAAGAAAGATTCTATATCAAATACGAGGCTGACCAACCAAATATAATTGTATTTTAAACGTAATATAATATATCTATGTTATGGAATTAGCGAGTATATCTCATTAGGTCGATCAACTGTGAGACTAAAATACAAACTGCCGTTAGAGATTTTAAAATAGGAAATTGACTTAAATGCTTGTTAAAAACTTATTTTCTCTCTCTCATATATATATATATATATATATATATAGTCTAAAGAAGCGTTGAGTCATTTTAAACAAAAAAAAGGTAAAATGCAGTTTAAATTCCCAGAGATACTAACTAAATTCAAGTTATTGCAGACTTAACATATATATATATATATATATATATATATATATATATATATATATATATATATATATATTACAGAGGATCAAAACACAATCGGTACCGTCGGTTTAAAATCCACACTAAAGGGGATCTATGATTATAATTGGTCTTTTTTCCTTAATCCCTTCAGGTTCCGTTTATGTCTGCCTCTCGAAAAATGGCAGCTCGCACGGTGTATGACTTTTTAACCATATTTCGATTCTCTGTTTATTTATATTTTCATCATGTTTACTCATCCGGTCTTTCCGCCCGCAAATTATGTATTTTCGTCGTGGCCAAGTTAAGCAGATGATCTTAACTTAAATACACAGATCGGGTAAAAAAAAACAATTCTAACTTAGCTACGACGCAAATATCGGCATAATTAGCGGAGGGAAATGCCGAATTAATGAAAATATTGAAAATAAGTATGAAGCAGAGAATCGAAATATCTTTTTTTAATGGAAATTGCTCCAGACAAGGCATAAGGCCATTTGATGTAAGGAGCTAACAAGAACGAAATATGATTATGACAAAGACAGGAGATGCCTATTGGCCTTAGTCTTAGAAAAGAGCAAGCCTATAGGTTGGAGGAAAACAGTCAACAGGAAGAGAGTTCCACAAGCATGCAGTTCTTTGAAAGAGGCTACTGGAATGGGAAGATGCATTATAATAAGGTAGCAAAACAGACAATTGATGGAGACAACTAGACAAATGAGTTACTGAGCTGGAACAAAAGAAGCAGGGAATAGATCACACAGTTCTGAAAAACACTTTAAAAAGTCATACGACGCACGAGTTGACGTTATACGAGGAAGCAGACATAAACAGTTGCTGAAGAGAGTCTGATAAAGGAAACCAATTATACGTCTTCTTTCTTTGGATTTGAAATCGACGATACCTGTATTGTTCTTACTTTATATAATACATATAAGAATAAATATTACGCTTTTATTTTTGAAATGTCTTAATAATCAAGAACTTTGCTGGTGTTCCTTCATCTAGCTTAAACTCACACACACATATACACCCCCCCACACACACACATATATATATATATATATATATATATAGTGAATGCTTTTATTCAAACATGTACAAGGTCTGCTACACTGGCATGTCGATGTTATCGATCTACAGCTCTCAAGAGCTGAGGTCTCATCAGGCAGAAAATTATTTTTTGATCCAACCTGGTTGCTGGATTCTTGAGAGCTGTAGATCGATAACATCGACATGCCAGTGTAGCAGACCTTGTACATGTTTGAATAAAAGCATTCACAATACAGCTCTATATTTTATTGAGCACTCTTTTATAAGCCCGGTTTGATTCCCTTTGGATTTATACCCTGTGGATTTTTACCCTACCCGGATTAATATATATATATATATATATATATATATATATAACAGGAGAGAATGAGAGAGATAAAGTGATATATTGATATATAATGAAATAGAGAGTTTTGAATTATGTGCATTTTCGTTCTTTAAGTAGTTGTGTAGTATTTTAGAAAATAACTCATTTTGATAAATGAGTTTATAAAACTGGGTTGCTAGAACGAACAACATGAGACACTTGCTCAAGGCCATGTTCCATATGTGTCTTGAACATATGCCAATCACGTTGGATAGAATATTCAAATACATCTGCCAAATCTCCTATATCTTAATGGCTTTGTAACTGACATCAGACTTTAACTTTGCGTATTTTTTATACATTGCCGTAGCCAAAAGCGAGGAGACTTATTTTATTAAATAATCAGTCCTCCATGATTTAACATTTTAAAAACATACTTCACCCCAAACAAGGCAAGTTGCCACTGTAGACGTAAGAGGTACTGAGAATCAGGGTTAAAGTTTAGGACCTCATCCTACATTGGGAGCTGTTTAGTGACATGCTTGTTCATATTAGTTTCAAATTTTTGCATGTCGGTACAGTCGCGGAAACACAGAGCAGGGAGGGAGTTTTAAATGCTGGCAGCTGTAGGAAAGCACTATTACAGTAAACGGCTCTCAAGCATCTGGGGGCCTTCACAGTGAATGAATTGGATTTTGCTGATCGTCGGATATGTCGAATGTTTTTTTTGTAGAAGAGACACCAGAGCAAAAAGTTCATAGGAGCACATTCGATTGAAGTATTTGTAATATGAGCACAAGGACCCAACATTGCCGCGATGAAACAATGGATTCAGCATGTTCGTAGTGATGAACCTATTAGATTTGAGACCCTTTTTGGGGTCTTGTCTAAGAGGGAGAGATTAGTGGATAGTGCACCAGCTGAGATGTGACAACCATACTCCATGTATTGGCGGATAGTGGCTACATAGAGATATATGATACAGTCAGGTATAAGGAGTTTTTAGCATGGTAGAGGGAGCTAACTTTCTTTCCAGCAACTTTAGCAATGCCTCCTATGTATTTGTTCCATATCATGCTTCCTGTGAATGTTAGGCCGAGGAATGTGAACGTTGGGCTTTCATGTAGGGTGTTATTTGCCATGACAATCGGTGAATAGGTTTCCTGTAGTTGTTAAAGTAAAACACTTTTGTCTTAGCAGCATTAAACTTTAACATTCATTATGACCTCATTCCACTAAAGACTGGAGGAAACGTTGGAGGTATTCAACCATTGCATCAGATATGTGCGTGTCTGTTTTACCCACATGACCATATTAGAGTGTGGTATAGTCAGCAAATATATCCATCACAGACAAAATGTCAACAGCGAGGTCGTTTATGAAAATAAGGAACATTAATGGTGCAAGGATCGATCCTTGGGCTACACCTGCATGTGTGTCATCTTGTTTGAACAACCATCGAGGACAACTTGGATCTTTATGTTGGATATGAAAAATCTAATTATATTAAATATGTGTCCAGTGATATCATATGAATTAATCATAATACGAATACATTTATGGCAGACCTTGTCAAAGACTTTGGATATATCAAACGTTACCACCCTAGTTTCACCTTCCTTGTTCGGCGTATGGTACATCGTTTAGAGATGATCGTTAGGGTATCCGCAGTAGAGTGTGCTTACCTTCGACGTCCGAAGAAAGGAAATAACAAAAGCAAACAACATTAAATGAGGCTGCCATGTTTTTTTGTTCGAAGACAGAAAATAAATAATTAAGAAAAGAACGAGTGTTTTACTTCTGACTATGAAGATGTATTCTGAAATATGAACGTGACATTTAGACAGTCCGTGTTTTCGACTAATATAAAGAGGAATATACGAATCTAAAAATGCTATAGTATACTAAATCATGACATGCGAAGAACAATTCTATTAGAAAGATGAGCTGGGCAGACAAAATGAAACGATACTCATTATGTACGAATCTAAACCGGGCATTTTGCATGACGGTAAACGTTTGGGCTAATAAGGCGGGAGAGAAGCGTTGAATCCATGGCCGAGCCATATCAATGACTAAACATACTGACAATTGAATGTCAAAATCAAGTGAAGTAATACTGGGAAAAAGGATACCCGCCCTCCTCTACACATAGCCGTAGTAGCTAATGAAGATGCATCCTTCGGGTCGTCCACGTCTATGGTCAAACAAAACGTTTTATACATTGATATTTGAAATGAATACGTGAGATAATAATACAATGCTATTTCAAACACAATCCTGGCAGACCAAATGTTATACAATGTCAAACATAATAGGGGCGGTTAGTTATCAATAACATGTTAATTGGTTATAGACATGTGCCACAAACGTGTATACTACTGCACGAAAGTGATGTCAGAAAATTACAAAACGTGAACTTACTTTAAATTAAAAGTGTGAATACGGAAGTCGGTATAAGAAAGGAAAGTGACGTAATAGCTTAAGATAGGAATATAAATAACTACGGTAAAAGAAAAACATATTTTTTAAATTCGGATAGGTTTGAACACAGTTTTCGAAAATCAAGAAGAAAAGAACGAAAACACATATTTCTTTTTAATATGCGTCCATTCATTCCGCGCGTTAAACAGTGCAACTGCTCTTTCAAACTTAAACGTGTCATTCAGACAAATCGACTGCGTGACAGTAACACGTATACAACCTATAAAATTATAGTTAGAAATGTTAAATGTTGGTCCTAAATAGCATTTAAAGCTGACAGATTAAACTTTTTTGACTAAGGAATGTTTATTTTTGTGTGTCCCATGTTATTGGCATTATAACATAGTAATTCGCTACAATTTATTCTAAGAAAATGAATAATTTCGCCTGGTCAATTAACAAAGTGAAAAACAATCAAAATTGTTAAGGCAAATAATAGTTGCGCCTCCTTAATACTAACATTTTATTTCTGTGTCTGTATACATTTTTAAAAACATCATTACAGCTATGTTAGTCAAGTATATTTTACAGTATCACGTTGCTACCACCCATACCAGTGTAAATACAAACTTGGATTTAAGGGGTTTCTACTGCGTTGGCGCCGTGTACGCCTCGGTGTTACATGTGTTTTAATTAACAAAGTAGAACCGGATCTCCCCATGAGTATATTGACCAGACCATACTAGAAATATCTTTTTTTTTCAAAATGCTTATTTCCCTCCATAATATAACAATAATATGCATACGTAGATTTATAAGGCACAATAAAATCAAAACAAAAACTGAATAAGAAAACAATAAGAACAAATAGTTAATTAGTGATATGTTCTTTTGCACACTAATATGAACTTACTTAACTTAAAACAACGAGTTTATAGACATTAGACATATATTGTTCTTCTATTTTGAATATTCATTAGGCGTTTTATTTGCACTGGTAATTCGATAATCGATTCAACTTTATAAATATGGATATTATTACTATTATTATTATTATTATTATTATTATTAGTAGTAGTAGTAGTAGTAGTAGTAGTAGTAGTAGTATTAATATGATCATCGATATTATTATTACAATTACTATTACTATTTCTATTATATATATTATCGTTACTATTATTATTATTACCATTATTACTACTAATATTAGTAGTATTGGTAGTATCACTATTAGTATTATTACTGTTGTTGTTATTATTATTATTAGTAGTAGTAGTAGTACTACTACTATTATTACTACTACGATTATTATTATTATTAGTAGTATTATTATTATTATTACTATTATTATTACTATTATTTCCATTAGTATTACTATTATTATTATTACGATTATTAATTTTATTACTATTATTACTATTATTATTACTATTAGTATTACTATTATTATTAGTTGTAGTAATTATAATTTGAAATATTTATTTGAACTGTTAATTACACTGTCAATGCGATAAGCGATTGAACATAAATACTGAAATGTTGTATTACTATTTTATTATTATTTTTTTTTACTATAATTATTTATTAGAATTTCAAATATGTATGATGCTGTATCTTAACATATATGAAGTTCATAATATGCAGTTAATCTGCTGAATTCATGTAATTTATATTTTGTGACCGTTTTCTAAACTGATTTACATATTAGTTTATTAATCAGAACATATTTTGCAATTTTTTTTTTGCAGGGCATACTATTTATTTATTAAGAAAAGTTTTAAACACTTAAATAATTCATTACAAATTTAAAAAATCATATAAAAGGGAAATTTCCAACGACATTACAATTCCATGAATGTAACATCAAATAATAGCTATCTAATAAAATATACTTTTTCGAAACCAATATGCAAGTATCAGGAACTTTTGCAAATAAATATTTACATTTGTTTACACTCGTCATTCGTTTGTATTACACACGATTAGTGTGTTTGAACATTTCCTTTTTTCTGTATATTAATTTGGTGTTTAATCTCACTTCATTGCGATTGAAGGCTTATATTGATGAGCTTTGTCTTTTGTAATTAACGATCCTTTTTTTTCATATTTACGATTTACTTTCAATAAAGCTTTACTTCGTGTTGTCCTTATAAAATTCGATGTGAAGGAGTCGGCAGTTGTTTGTGCTTGTTCCTTTTAGTCATTATTGAATTGCCTTGATATCGACTTTTGTTCTTCAAAAGGAAATACGCTACTCTATATCTCTTTTTTTTCTGATAACCCAACCACCAGCATTTTTGCAATTGTCCTCGCTAGGTTTGCAACTCAATAACGGAAATAAATCTATGATTTGATTCCATTCAATGCAGGTCCACTGTCGTATATATCAAAAGCGAAATTATTTCTGTTGTCGCATTCGTATTCGTCTTTTGTGCGGTTCTTTGGCAAGCTGGCCACCAAGAGGACTACGAGGCTAAGGTTGCGAGTGGGTGGACATGTTGGACAGCGGCGATGATGGCTGGGCATTCTAAGAAGGTGGACACGGAACGACGGATGAAAAAAAGGTGTATCTCAAGTTAAATCCGGAAAAAAATCCCTTAACCATACTCGTTTCCGGAATACACTCAACACCTTGTTGTCAAGTGATATCGACTTTAAAACAGTCTATTACCCAAATAGTACCGGGTGGAATATTCTACTAAATTGTCTCTATTCCCAAGGATTAACTTTAATTTTAATTATTACCATGTTCAAGCAACGCTTTTTTCAAGATTTTCCATTTTGATACGTATTTCTAAAATTTTCTTCTGAAGTAAAAATCAATCAGAAAGTAATCATTCGAGTGGAAAGCATTTCCCCAACCGAAATCATAATGATTTTACAAGTTCAAAATAGCTAATAATTCAACTAAATCTTCATAAAATTCGAAGTGGGGGAAATAACGAAACAGAAAATTACACAGAAAGGAAAAAGTACTTCATAAAATATATTATATAAACAAAAATCATTCATGAAAAGTGCGATAAATAAATAAGTATATATGAACAATATTTGGCAACCGCGCATTATAGTTATCAAAAAGAGGGCGAACAAAACAAAGTTACAGCTAATAACTTAAACCAAACGCAGGTAAAGTGATCTGTTATCAATATGCATAGATTTTCAGTTTTGAAAAAAAAATGCTAAATTCAGAAGTTATCGGAGCCTCGAAGGTATCCATAGCTGCCGTTTCTTTACTTGATGGCAATGTTCAATGGCGTAGACACCCGACAATCCCTACAATGAGCTAAATAGTATACTTTATTTGTGGAGGCCCCGATAATGAGCTGGTTAGAATCATTGGCGTAGACATCCGACAACCCCGACAATGAGTTAAATAGTAAACTTTATTTGCGGAGGCCGCGATAATAAGCTTAATAGAATCATTGGCGTGGACATCCGACAATCCCGACAATGGGCTAAATAGTATACTTTATTTGTGGAGGCCCCAATAATGAGCTTAATAGAATCATTTGATTGTGGAGGCCCCCATATGGTGTAATGCCTTCTACTCTTATACCTTCGGGTCGTCGGAATTCCTCGCTACTCCCTGTTTCCCTCACTTTACCAACACACATAAATTTAAAACTAATTAGAACAAACATCTCGATGCACAGTCCTCACTCATGGTCCCCCCTAAATTCAGGCCCCTAATACTTCAGTAGCCCCTTTCGTCTCAGTGGGCAATCTTCCTTGTTTGGAGTGAATTACAAAATAAAAGTGCGTGTTAAAACAATAACAACAAAAACATCGGGAATTAACCAACAAATTCAATTAATAACTTCTACTAAAAGTCGATAATTTAATTTTAGACCGATCTGTATATTTTTAACCTACTGAAACTGTATTTAAGTTCTTCTTTACTTCAAATATACTTTGCACTATAGCGAACGTTTTGTACTGGCGTTGTCAGCTATGTTCTAATAACCTCCTGAGGTTGTGATACAACTTTTGTAATTAGAAATCCTTAAAAATTAAAAAACTGAAAAAAAGCTATAAAATGTGATATTCTAATAATATCACATTTTATTGTGTTTGTTTAAAGTTATTTATTGAAGTTTTTTATCAGTTTTGGGTTTTTTTTTAGGATGATGCACCATTGCTTAACATTTTATGGAGAACAGCATTTATATGGAAAACACGCTTCTGGGACTGACTTTTACTCCTGATCTGAAATAGAATACTTATATCAAATCCGAGGCCCCTGGAAAAATAGTTGGATCATTCTACCGCTCCAAAACGTATCTCACATCATGCCGCAATTCTCTACTTGCATATGAGTTTAATACGTCGGAAGATGGAGTACTATTTCCATATCTGCGGAAGTGCCACTCAGAATACGTTTTATTGCCATGATAAAGTAACACACCGACTTCTTAATTTAGCAGGCGATGTTTTATTTCCATCCATATATTAGTACTTCATGTATCCACATTAAATATTATAAGGAAATATAATTTTGTATGTATTAGTTTTCAGTATTTACTTAAACGGTGCTCGATACGTAAGTAGAGCTAGATAGTAAGCAATTAAAATATATATGGCAATCAAGCTACACAGAGGCTCCCGTGTTTCATCCCCGGGGGCATTTAGCCTGACGATTCCCCCCGGCGATGAAACACGGGAGCCTCTGTGTAGCTTGATTGCCATATATATTTCCATTGCTTACGCTATCCATATATATATATATATATATATATATATATATATATATATATATATATATATATATATCCGTGTGTGTATTGATTTTATGAGTTTTTCTGGCAGATATGAACACTACTTCACATTATGTGACTTGATTGTTCACCTTTTTTATATCTCAATCGATCAATTTTCTGAGACAGCTAAACATTGCCATTCGTCTCCAAAAGCGGTGCGTGTAATCTTGTGTGATTTTCAGAGTTTGAAAGAATTTCTATTTTCAGATACCGTAGCTAAAATTTGTAAAAATTACATAAAACATGAATGTTTTCGTCTAGGAAGTTTCCAAATAAATGTTGAAAAAAGTTAGCTTTACCATGGATACTGAATGTGAGAAAAATACTGCATTGAAATGGTAGGCGATAAAAGATGCTTGGAAGAGTCTATTGGTAAGTCGAACGAATATTGGATTGAACGACAGAGAGATAGGGAAAGATATGATGAGAAAAGACCATACACATTTAAGAGAGAGACTAAGAAAGAGCGACAGAGAGAGATGCGATGTCAAAAAGTGTAAGAAGACTTAAGATAGAGAAAATAGATATGTTAGGCTCTCGCAACGGCTGTTTACGTATGGGGTATCCCTGCAACCGTCGTGAATTGAATGAAAGTTCGCATCGGTTCCCGAGTTCGAAATGAAGATTTCAAATTTCGACAAAAAAGGTTACAAAAGATACGCCCAAAGAAATGATTAGGTTGCATTAATGTTGAAAGGTTGTGGATATAGCCATCGAGATGAGAATAGTAGCCCGAAAAATCTACACAAAGCAGTTGATTCAGATGCCAAACAGTAATTTATTATTCTAGGGCTGCAGATACATTATAATTTTTCTATCATGTATACAATTGTTAATATGTTTGTTTTCTTGATGAGTATTCTCATTATATGATGATGTTAATATATCTTCTGTTGTTATGTAACGATGGTCTAAAAAAATGTCCTACTTTTTAAAGATCATGAAGTTAACAATTATTTATTTAAAATACATCAATAAAAGTTTTGTATTTGTTATTATTTCAGGATGACCAGACAGACAAAAACCTGGTATCTCCAGCTGACACAGTTATATTAACTAGTTATATGAAATACTTTTTTGTATACATAAAAATTGTCGATATTTCAATACTTTGTATATAAAAATATATACGTGCTTGATGACGGTTTTGATGATGATATACGAACATTTTTTTCATAAAAAATATGTACAAAACATTGTCGATATTTATGTACTTTGTATATAAAAATATATATATTGATGACGATTTTGATGATGATATACGAACATTTCTTTTTTCATTAAAAATATGTACACAACATCACAATTAATGAGCAGCTCTAGTATTGCATTATGTAGCTATAACGTAGAACCATAGTTGTTTATAATATATATATAAACTTAGGTTTAGTATACGGAACGTTTATGTTTTTGTCTTTTAAAAAAGGTGGGGTGGGATCAACTCTGCTGGGAAGCCATGAAATTAAATACTGCCTTGTTTTTAAATTCCCGAAACAGTGTTTCATGGTAAACAACCGATGATCCCTTAAAGAATGTTAGAAGCAAACTAATATAATAACTGTAAAAGTTAAATTGACTTACATGAGTGATTTTCCACTGAACGACTTGGGATCTCAGGTTTTTTTTTAATATAGTTTTAATGGTTGAGAAACTTCCAAGACTATATATATATATACACACACATATATATATATATATATATATATATATATATATATATATATATATATATATATATAAATATGATACTACAAGTATAACTTTAGAGAATTGAACCTATGGTGAAATTATTTAAGCTCAATATACGAGATAGAGCAATTATAAAAAATAAATCAAGGAAGAAAGATGAAGATATGCATATGACAAATCTATTTTATATTCGATTGTTCAAGGCAAGTAAACTAGCACTAATTAAATTATATTTTTGCTCACAAGCGATGAGCTGTAACTAAACAAGCCTTCATGATACTCCATTCCTAGCATCGTCCACAGTTTCCTCTGCCAGAGCTACTCCTCCCACATACATACTCTCCCACTCCTCTTCGACTTTTACTGGCCTCGTCCTCAACCAGAAAATTATATATCAGGTTTGATCGCGGTAACTAACAGCTCTCACCAGTAATTCGGCGTCTTTGAAATATATACAATATTTTAAACTCAATCTCTTGAAAACTATCATCATTCTCGGTCCACGGAATATTTTAAAATGGCTCCAATTCTTACACATCCTAATCAGCGCTTTTCAACTATGTTGGATTTACTATTTTTTGATCATCTCTAACGCAGTGTCCACGAAATCTTTTTTTTCCATCTTTAAATATTTCGTCACCGGTCACTTTGTCAACGGACATTTGCCCAACTGGAAACACTATAGTTTGATAACTTTTCTATGCACACATTTTTACTTTCAATTAGTTTATATTGTTTCTTAATTTTTGTTCAAATTTTGAATTTTGGCTATTCCTCTAACAACTTATTCATCTATGTAATTCATCTGATGATAAGATGTTTCATTTTTGAAAAGCCCAGCTTAAGGAAAGAAAAATACTCATGTTTTTATCGAGTACACCTTGCATTTAACAATCAAATATGAAATAGATTTGTCATTCGCACGCCTTCATCTGTCTTCTTGCATTTATCTTTATATATATATATATATATATATATATATATATATATATATATATATATATATATATATATATACGATACTCTTATAGCTTACGGACCATGTTTCCTTGACTTTGCTTCGTCAACTTTCGAGCAGGTCTGTGGGAAGCGCCCAAGTGTTGTGAAAACTATTAACCAAAAAGCATTTGTTATTAGCAAATTTTGTTTTCTTTAAAATAAGAAAACATAACCAAATAATTCT
>OY744553.1:33671091-33676091 GCA_963556195.1 Sepiola atlantica
ATAGTTAGAATTAATTCCAAAAATATATCGGGTTCTTAGAGGACAGACCACTGAAAGGATTACATCATTCTGATTGGAAGTGTTTTTTTTTTCTTCCGAACTAATTGGATTCGAACTTGGCACATCCAGCTTGTTAGTCCGTGTTGTGAACCACGTAGCCACCGTCACCTCGCAATTCACTCTGGAACGCCGTTACTAGTTAGATAACTGAAATAAAACAATGCGTATCTTAGTCAGTACGAGCTGGGTAACTATTTGGTAATACCAGGCGCTTTATCTGATGTGGACGACCACAAAAAGAAGCACTACCAAAAGGTGTGCGGGTGACAACCGGAAATAGATGGTAACTTCTATATACTGTATATAATTCTGAATGTAATACACATGAAATTGTAGTGGACCACAAATATGTATTAAGCAAAACGAGATTAATGTTTATGTTTGTGTTTATTCTACAGAATTAGACAGAAGGTAAATTCTAGTTAGTCTGTGGATGAGTAAGTTAATCTCTGCCTAAGCATGACTCACATGATTGCTGGTCCTATCGCATTAGAACACTTCGATTAAGTTAACTTTTTTACTAATACAGTGAATGAGTCACATCCTCGATTTTATTTTTGGTAGTAGAGCTCTTTCAAGATGTTGACTTGTCACTTTTATTTTGACCTTTTCATTCCCCAAATTAAATTAAGTTTAGAAAGACGCCATCCACTACTAAGTTACATCACTTTCTTATTTTACCCAACATAGAGCATACCAACTTAGTTAGTCTGCTTGATTTTGCTCTTTAACAAACCGGAAGACAGCGAAAGTTTGTTTGTAAACGAACTAAGAGGTACAGATTTCCTCCCATTCGCCACGTTGAATCTATATACAAATAATACATTAATCACTTAAATAATAGTGTCATGGATTCGTCCAAACACTTTAAAATGCTTTTGTAAGTAACGGATACATTTTATTAGACGGACGAACAGCACAGGTAAAGACAATTTTTTTTTTGTGTCTTAAATAACTAATATAAGTTAGCAAAACATTTATATGGAACAAAACGTAGATTTAGTATAAGGAACGTTTATGTTTTTGTCTTTTAAGGGAAGTGGGGTCTGATCAACTCTGCTGGGAAGCCATGAAATTAAATACTGTCTTGTTTTTAAATTTCCGAAACAGTTTTTCATGATAAACAACTGATGATCCCATAAAATATTGTTAGAAATAAACTAATATAATAACTGCAAAAAATAAATTGACTTACATGAGTGATTTCCCACTGGAGGACTTGGGACTATAAGTTTTTTGTTTTTTTTTCTTTTTTAATATAGTTTTAATGGTTGAGAAACTTCCGAGACTATATATATATATATATATATATATATATATATATATATATATATGTATATATATATATATATATATATATATATATATATATATATATATATATATATATATATATATGTATATATATATATATATATATATATATATATATATATATATATATATATATATATATATACATACACATATATATATATATATAACGTTTCGCCCAATTGTTGCGTGGGCTAAAAAATGCTTAAATCAGCAATGTGGTTCTTTGCCGTTTCTAGTATGTTTCTACTCGAAAACCCCATGTAAGAGGTGGGCGAAACCTCGAGTCTTTAGGTTATCTGCTGTTACCTGTTTAATTTATACCGTCGGATTATATATATATATATATATATATATATATATATATATATATAAAACATTTCAATCCAAACACTTTTTAGGGTTTGATGATTTTTCTGATTATTTTGTAGTATTGCAGAGACGATATTGACATAAAAATTGTGTTTGGCCTACGGCAAAAGTAACGGACTGTAAAAAATACATATCCCAGTAATATTATATTTTTTGCAAATGCGAATTTATTTTTTAAGCATTAAAAAAAAAATGTTTATTGGAATATAAAATAGACCTGACCCACTCACACATGTATATATATATATATATATATATATATATATATATATATATATATATATATATATATATGTGTGGGTGTGGGTGTGTGTATTTGCAGCATTGTTTATTCCAGACATATTTTGTTACACCGTATTTTGTTACCTGTGTCTGAATATTTTGTCGTGGTTCTTTTCTAGATACCTTTGTAATATATGCAGACACAAGTTGTCTGTACAAATCTCTGCCCGGAAGTCACGTGGTTTCGTCAAATTCTGTTCTGGAGTCACATCTTACCTCTAGGTGTCACTCGAACTTTGCTATTCACATAAATGGCCCTTATAATGTAACAGAAGGTAATTGATCATTTTCGGTTCGTCCTACTCTAAACTGGACACATCTTAAGCCATTCTTTTCTTTTCTTCTTTCATTACATTCATTATCTTTACTACATCAGTTACACTACAACAACACTATACTGAATACCCTACTAAATTACCTCCAATGGTATAAACTCAATTATATTTTGAAATATATGTACTTGAAAAAAAAATGAGAAGTGGGACAACAACACAAATAAATAAAAGCAAGAAATTAAAAAAAAAAAACTAACTAAAATCAGAGGCATATTAGTAAGATATTCAACCTCTTTCTATTATTTTTACATGTGTGTGTCGAAATGTGTTAGATGACAACTGATCATTTGGATTATTTGGATTATTTGGACTACAGTTCTCGTCTTCGAAGTTGTTCTCACAACGTATTGGCCGATGTAACCTTCGACCCTTTTTAGATGTATCTTGTCGAACTTAACGGAATTTTATATTTAATCTACAAGTGTAATTTTCTCTTGGTCTGTCAACAATCGTCACGCAAGTGTTTTTAATGATTCGTAATTATACCCTTAGTATCGCCCGCACTGAGAATATTATCTTCAACATCCCCTACCCGATATATTCATGAGTTGAACACGGCGCAGCCGATGAAGATCCGTCATTACATCGGCCGATACTTTTTTAGAGTAACACCCAATATGAGAGAAGTATTGATTTACTCCTCTCCAGGAGTTAGGCACACGGCCAGTTTTTATTTTACTCCCACAAGTAATATGTGACCCAAGGTCGGGTCGGGAAAGTGGGATTTAAAAATTGCCTGGGCAGCCCCGTCGGCATTCCCTGGTAGGGGCGCCTCAGGCAGTAAGCAATAAACTTACTCCTCCCCCTAAGGAGGGGAGGCGAAGCCTGGGAGGGTGGATCTCATAGAACTGCACAGGACAGACCCATACACCGGCGTAAATCAAGCCCCGAAGTCAAGAAAATACCAGTCCAGGGGGTGCAGTATCCATCGGAACAGATCCATCGGAACAGATACTACACTTTGATCTTAGCCAAAAGGCCAAGAACAACTATGACAGAAGTATTTATTTACTCCTCTCCAGGAGTTAAGCACAAGGCCAGTTTTATCTTACTCTCACAAGTAAGATGTGACCCAAGGTCGGGTCGGGAAAGTGGGGTTTGAAAAGCCAGCGCCCGAGAGGTGAGCACTCTGGCAATTAAAAATTGCCTGAGCAGCCCCATCGGCATTCCCCGGTAGGGGCGCCTCAAGCAGTAAGCAATAAACTTACTCCTCCCAAAGAGTGAGAAGGCAAAACCTGGGAGGGTTGACCATCTAGAACTGCACAGGACAGACCCATACACCGGCGTAAATCAAGCCCCGAAGGTCAAGAAAATACCAGTCTATGTGGTGCAGTATCCATCGGAACAGATACTACACTTTGATCTTAGCCAAAAGGCCAAGAACAACTATGAGAGAAGTAGTCCGAATGATTAAAATGATATAACATTTCAGTTTTGTTCTGACACAAACACCATCATATAAACTTCTAAGCGAGTGTGGGACTATGCATTGATCCTAACCATGAGTCGGAGCAGACTAATGTATTTAGCAATGGTAATGAAACTCTGTTCCCAGAATTTTTATTTATTTCGATGTACAAAGGGATACGATATAATTATTTTCTTTAGCAATAAATAAACGTAATTTCGTATGATTAGTATTCGTATGAATTATCTTAATAGATCCTTTTTTATGTTCTAGATGCTCAATTAGTTACAAATGACCGATTTCGTACGACTAGAAACAATCTAAGTAATCCCGAGAATATAATTCAACTACTTAAAGAAAAACAAAAATACGTATGATGCGCATTTCCGCTTTTGCATTTCCCCTTTGACATGACCCTTTGACATGACCCTATTCCACAAATAGTCCCGTTTATAAGCTATTTTATTTCTGAAATAAACAATACATTATGTGTCTATCATGTCATTATTTTATTTTGTTTCTAAACATTATAATTTAATATTTTAACTCTAAACATAATTTCAACTCTGTACCCTTTATATTCCACAAGTTCATATTTTATCATTTTTAAACTGATATTAATGTTATAGAGTTGATAACGTTGGGGACTTTCCGATATCCACATTACCAACTTCCGATTTTTACCTACTTAATTTTGTTGTTGCCATTAATTTCTCTAGTAATGTTTAGAATCAGAAATTATACAGGGTGGTCTCTAGAAAAGCGGGAAATTGGTCAAACGGTAATTTATTTTAACAAAAAAATAACTGTAATAAACTTTTTAAAAGACTAGTTTTATAATACACTCACTGCTTCTAAAAATGTCGTCCATTAACTTTATAGCAACGTCTACACATAGAAATCTAAGATCGCATTGCGTATTAAAGTATACACTGTAAGATATCATTACAAGCTTTTGCCAAACACATTTTAAAATAATAAATCGGGTATATGTCGCGTCGACATTTAGTAGTATCTGCTAATAAAAAGCTCTAAACCCAGGTGCAATGGAACCAGGAGGAGATTGCTGAAGGAATTAAATTGAAGCTCTTGCTCAAATGTTCCGCTTTTCTAGCGATCATCCTGGAGAAGAGAACACGTGCAGCTGACTATCATATATTATAAAAAGCCGATGTCACTCTTCCCGAGTCTCAAACATTAAAACTCCTCAGAAAACCTGACATTTAATA
>OY744553.1:33683591-33713591 GCA_963556195.1 Sepiola atlantica
ATATATATATATATATATATATATACAAATATGTTCGACACTACAAACTTAATGTATTATATAGAAAAGAGAACCCCCCTAAAGGTATTTACCGATTGCAAAACAACATAAAGAGGGTAAATAAACTGTATATTTTTTATTCACAGAAAACTTCATCGATATATATATATATATATATGTTTGAATAATTGGGCAGCATTCCCTCTCTTATACATGTCTGATTAAACAGTAGTTCCCACTTCTGCTTATTCAGCTTTTGATCTGTGTTTTCTAGTCTTCGTACGACGGATTTGATGTTATAATCCAAGGAGTGTAAATAATATCCGTATCTTGTGCGAACGTTTTTGACCGACACCGGTCGTCGTCAGGCGGCTGCAAAATAAAATGAATTGGTGAATCTATCAAGAGGGCGCTCTTTTAAATTATTTCAACAACACTACAATACACCTTATTTCATTTTGCAACCGCCTGACGACGACCAGTGTCGGTCGAAAACGTTCGCACAAAATACGGAGATTGTGTACACTCCTTGGATTATAACATCAAATCCGTCGTACGAAGACTAGTTTATATAGATTGTTCTAAAAGTTCAAATTGTTTCCAACTAAATAGCTTATCATTTGGATAAGTTAGAGTTTTTATAGAATTATGAATAAAAATATGTAATACATATTTAAAAGAAGAACGAGTAATGCAGAAATTATTTCTATACACTGTTTCTGGGAAATATTATTCATGTAAAAAAAATTGAGCACAAAAGAAAACTGTTATGTTCCTGAATATTCTCATCTTCAGTAGCTCAAACTTTACAACATTACAAAAATATGATCTGAAACATGATTTGTCTCAGCTAATACATAGAAGGAATAAAGTTACACACTTTTTGTAGCAAAGCAGTGGAATAATGTGTGTGTAAGTTTACTAGTAAATATAGTAGAATGGGGGAATGAGTGCGAATACATGCCTGTATATAAACAAACAAAGTCTAGAAAGTGTCTTGATTAACTAACCTATAATCAGAAAACAGATAACGTCAAAACAGGGCAAGACTGAGAATGATATGCGGAAAAGATCCCACGGATGTGACGTCACGTGGGACGAAAGTAAATCACCGCACACGGGGATGGACGATGATTTTTTTATATTTATCTGAAGGGTGTCTATTTGTATATGACTCAAGTAACTTTAGGTTAATATTCTGTCACTATTTTAATTGTACATTTTACTTGTCAGTTCAATAACGTTTTCTCTCAATTCACCCCCATTTCCGAAATCATGTTTCTCTCAATAGTCTTACTTCAACTTAACGCGAGGTTATTATGCATAACAGCGAACACTGACAATCCCACAGGGGTCCTGACTGAAGACGACACGAACACGAGGATGTAGGTATACCACAGCGATACTGACGAACAACATAAATGACAACATCGCGGAGGAAATAAACTGACCACTTCCAAACTATCCCAGGTCAATTAAGGATTGAACACATTGTTTTCTTTTCATCCAGAAGTTTATTTACTGCAGTTGCTGATAGACTGATTGTTATGTGTCATAAATAACAGGGGTTACTTGTCAAAGATGAGTCTATGGTAACAGTCTTCCTAGCTGGAAAAAAGGGCATTTTTCAAAAGAACTAAATAAAAATGAAGCTTTTAGTGCTAAGCTAATAGTGAAAAAGTGATCGACATCTGAATCAACTGTCGATTTGTTTAATACACACACATTGCTACTGCGGTGTAACACAGAAAACCTGACCGACTTGATTATATATATATATATATATATATATATATATATATATATATATTAAGGGCAGAAAGATGAAGATAAAACATCGCATGAAGTTATATAAAGTTACACTAAATAAATACCAATGTCATTACACCCTGTAAAAATTGTTAACAACTTTCTCCAATTCTACAAACATTTGCTATTTTGCTTACTGCACCATAGCGCCACCTTTTGTATTCGAAAATGGCTAATCAATACTGCTAAATTTCTCCTCCTTATTTCTTTATGCCCAACCTCTCTAGATTTATTCTTCAATTTTTTTAAGTTAAATGGAACTAGGTAATATATATTCATTATAAATACCACGTTAACAAATGTTATCCTCTGACGAGAAGAATGTTATCTTTGAAAAACCATGGTTCAAGGATTAATGTAACTCCTTGCATATGAACGTTCGATGCAATGAAATTTGTATTAATTGTGTGTAACTTTATATAATTTTATGCAATGTTTTATCTCCATCTTTCTGCCTTTAAAATTGATTGCTCTACTCAACGTATTGAGCTTTACTTTATCGCGATAGATCACTTCACGACACTTCACTTATCGTTAATTCTATTATAATTAATATATATATATATATATATACATATATATATATATATATATATATATATATATATATATATATATATATATATATATATATATATATATATATATATAGAGAGAGAGAGAGAGAGAGAGAGAGAGAGAGACGGGGGAGGGAGAGATGTGAAATTATATTCATGACGAGTAAAATTCATAGTGAACAGTTACTTTTTGCTTTTATTTCTTACGATTAATAACTCTAGTCACAAACCAATGAGATTGCTTCGTATTATTCCGTCTCTCACTATTTGGGTCATCTGTCAATGAGGTTCATTCCCATTGTTTTAGATGTATTTAGCAATCCTGAATGAGTAAAATGAACAAAAGATGAGCTTACTTTGACCTGTCTGAACTACAACAATGTATATGTTAAATGTTTCGTAAATTATATAAATATAGAATAATATGTATGTATATATATATATATATATATATATATATATATAATTTAATACAAATTTATTTGTATGCTATTGTGGTCTTGACTCAAATGTGTTTGTGTATATTTATATAAACGGATATATATATATATATATATATATATATATATATATATATATATATATATATATATATGTATATATATATACAAACAACTAATATTAATATGAATACATGACGGTTCGTTTTTTTATATTTGTTTTGTAAAACACGAATAGGATAAATTCTTCTCTATTATTGCAAAAAAAGAATGAAGGAGCCAATTCGAAATGATGAATAAAAGTCCAAAACCTTAAATATTTTAAATTAATATTTCTAAATAAAACACACCTCTCACCCAATCCCACCCCAAACAAATAGATAAATAAATCAATAATAATAAAAAAGACGCGGATATTATAATCTATCGCCATATTGAAAAGCCCACCATTAATAAAACGCAATTGTTTTAGATTTCAAATAAAAATCTTTTTTCGCTCGCGATCATTTAATTTATAAAACGTACGATATGTTCATTTTTGTTTTTCTTTTTGTATTTCGATTGAATTGAAGAGAATTTTGCAATGCAATTTCAATGGCAAGCATTATTTTTCGGACAATAGAAAGAGAAATGAAAACAAAATGTTTTCGATGATCGATTCAACCATTTATCCACGAATGGCAGGAAATTATCAGGCATATATATATATATATATATATATATATATATATATATATATATATATATATATATATATATATATATATGTATATATATATATATATATATATGTATATATATATGTATATATATATATATGTATATATATATATATAGAGAGAGAGAGAGCGAAAAATATATTTATGGTAAGTACGCTATACAGAGGCGTTTATGTTTCATTCTTAAATACACCATAGGGATAATTGGGTGTATTAATATTTACCGTTTGCTTTCATGCGTAAATAGTTTATTATATTCATATATATATATATATATATATATATATATATATATATATATATATATATATATATATATATATATATATATATATATATATATACATATATATATATAGTTATATGTATATATATATATATATAGTTATATGTATATATATATAGGTATATGTATATATATGTATATATATATAGTTATATGTATATATATAGGTATATGTATATATATGTATATATATATATATATATATATATATATATATATATATATATATATATATATATAAGCACGCGTTGTTGAACGTCACGGAATATATATATATATAGTTATATGTATATATATATATATATATATATATATATATATATATATATATATATATATATGTATATATCTAAGCAAGCGTTGTTGAATGTCACGGAACTTTCGCGTTTGTATATCTTCTTCGTGAGGTTTTCAAACCGTCGAGCTATCCTTCTGGTTTCAGGTGGCACTCCGTATAGTACTTCTCCGATAGTTCTTAATTCGGCCATTGTTATCGAGTGCTTTCGACTTTCGTAGTCGTCTTCAAGATTAGGTTTTGTTTTTTTAAAATAAGAAGACTTGAGTTAATGTTTTATAGGTATCGTTAAAAACGAATGAAAGAGAGAAGAGTGGGTGTGGTCGATAGAATAAAATGAACTCACCCACACATCTTGTTCTCTCTTTCATTGGCCCTTAACGGTACCTATAAAACATTAACTCAAGTCTTTTAATTTAAAAACACAAACCTAATCCTGAAGACGACTACGAAAGTCGAAAACGCTCGAACAAATGGCCGAATTAAGAACTATCGGAGAAGTACTATACGGATTGCCACCTGACACAAGAAGGATATATCGACGGTTTTAGAACCTCACGAAGAAGATATACAAACTCGAAAGTTCCATGACGTTAAACAACGCTTTCTTAGATAATGACTTGCTGCCTAAATATACATATATATATATATATATATATATATATATATATATATATATATATATATATATATATATATATATATATATATATATATATTATTTGTGAATTTTCCAACGAATGCTAAGTCTGCGATATCTTTGATTTAGTTCGTTTCTCTTGGAATTTAAACTGCATTTTCTTTTTTTTTCTTTTTTTTTCTTTTTTTAAAGTGAAACAATGCTTCTTTTAGACTATATATATATATATATATATATATATATATATATATGGATGTGGGTGTATCATATGGCGATACTTTTTGAAGATATAAAATAATCTACGTAAAATATTTAACTTAAATTCTAAGTGTGTATAAATGTACCATTGACTCATTTAATACCTTCGTATATGACGCGACGTATATTTTTTAGAATATAATAATCTACGTACACGTGTTTCGTTGTTTATTTATTTAAGGATACCAATGTGATGCTTCCATGTTGAACGCAATATTGAAATGAAGGATATTTAAGGGACGTGTTTAGAAAGTCGTACTTCTCACCTCCGAGTTGTATGCCCCACATTGTCAGATAAACACTGGTAATGCAATTGTTGCCGCATTTTAATTAATGATGGAGATATTTTCCATGCATAAAAAGATCAAAAGCTTCAATTCAATAGAACCAACCTCGTCAGCTAAAGTCTAACTTATATGGCCTTTCAATATGAACGTTTATTTATTCTTCATCTTGTGTGTAGTCTTTTAGTTTTCTTTTAATTTCTTCTAACTTGTAATTATCTAATTTTTCTGTTTTTTTTTTCTTTCCTAATTCGTATTTTTATTCATATGTCGAGTGATGATATTTAGTAAATGGTGTCTACTCTTTCTCATGTTCTTCCAATCTTTCTCTTTTTTCTACGTCTTTTTCTTTTCATCTTTCTTCATGCTAGTTCTTTAATTCTGTTTTTCGTATCCAATTCTTGTTTTGTTATTTCGTCTCTGTTTATGTTACCCACCTTTTCTTAATTAATTATTTTATCTGTTTTCAAAGTGTTTTTAAGCCATGATATTTATCTTCATTATCATCGTCATCTTTTTCTTCATCTTTTTTTTCATCTTTTGTTTCATCTTTTTCTTCATCTAATTCGTATTTTTATTCATTTTCTTCTGTTTTTTATTCATTTCTTATTTTTCTGCTACTCGCTATTATTCTATTTCTCATTCTTTTACGTTGTTCTGCATTTTTTGTCGTCTCCTTCTTTCCTTTGTTCTACGTCATTTTTTGTCCGTATGCTAATTGTTACACCGGCCGTTCTTACACAGGAGAAACTACACCGGTTGTCACTATAAATAGTGCGAGTCACCAGAGACACTGAAGACAAAGCACCGCCTTGTAACTGTCTAGCCAAGAGCTAGTCACTTTCTTATATTGTTAATACACCTGTTAAACCAACCCTCGACTTGACTGCCTTTATTTATTATTTACTGTGGGACAACTTCACAAAACTAATTGTTATTAAATAACATTTCTTTCTATCACATTCTACTTCTTTTTCTCTTCTTGATTATTGTTATTATCATTTTAGATATCGCCTGCCTTGTGTGTTTTATTCGTTTTCTCTTACGTGTTCTTTTCGTACCTTTTTTTCTTCAACCTATATTTTTGTTCTTCACTTGTCCATTAATTGTGTGTGTCTCAAAAGATTTTTAATAAATGCGTATCATTCTACTCCTCCGTATGTTTATCATGCCGTCCTTCTTTTTTCCTTCTTTTGTTCGTATACCATTTATCACTTTACAATTGTTTGGCAAAGCCAACCATAATTTAACACAACGACGTTTATTTAAAAAAATATTTGCCTGACTCAATATATTTGTAATGTCAAAGCTTTCATTCACAATATTTATATCATCGGCCATTACAAAAAAAAAGGAAAAAAAAAACGTTTACAAAGAAAACTTATATCGTGTGCCATTACATAAAATAAAATGAAAATCTAAAATGAAAACAAAAAGAATTTGTCATAAACAAACGTGTCTAAACCCTTCACCGAATGCACGCCTAGTGTGCAGTAACCTTACGACAATACACATATGAGTATACTTTATTAGTTTTCCCAAAGTAAAGTAGAATATGTGCCTACAGTTAGTTGCTATAAGCATGATGTTTAAAAAAGATAATGATGACCAAATATACGTGGATCCAATGTTTCTATACATTTATTTCATTGCTGTTTGTTGGTTTTATCTATTAGTTAAACCAAAGTAACGTTTTTTGTGTGTCTACAGTTTGTTGCAATATCGCTAAGTGCGTTTTTGTAATTTTTGAAATTTAAAATGTGTAGTTACTTCATTAAGCATATTCTTAACAGAGTGTCGAAATATATGCATGCCTTGACCAATCTTAAAATTCCCCATTCGACTGTAGACGACCGCTCGATCTTTTCAAGATCTCAGTAATTGTTACATAATAATGCACTAGATCTGACATTTTTTTTCTAGATCGTAAGTGTTGGCGTATAAGGCCTCATTTAAAATTTGTGGACGGTTTCGCCGATGGAGTTTTTCGGTTATTCGGGTGTTTATGTGTAAATATTCTGGTTTCATGAGTAAATATTTTGTTTTGTAATCGGCAATGTGTAGTTTTTATCACCATTATTACATTTGCATTCCTATTTGAGTAAGTGTGACACTTTAATTACATAAAACCTACGTCGAGGGGGGCACGAGAGTAACCAGTTCATCGGAGCATAATAAATTGAAGTATTTGTAAAACAAGCACAAGGATGCTACCTAGCGGCGATGGAAAAGGGACTGGAGCTTGGTTGACAGTGAGGGACCTATTAGGTTGGCGACTCTTTTTTGGACCTTGTCAAGATAATTTAAGTTTCAAAGACGACAACACATACTTAATCATAGAAGAGAAATAGCTACAAACTGAAGACACATAATACAGTTTAATTTTATATCAATAATAAAACAAAAACAATTAAACTAAAACCCAAACATACATAAATACAATTTGATATGTTTTGGAATCTTTAGATGAGGATAAACACTTTTTATTCAGACTACTCTTCTGAATATTGAGCTTCAATTTTTAGTACGGAGGATACTAAGAGTGAGTTACGAATTACTGAAGATAACTCCCCTGTTATGGCTGATAGAACGAAAGCAAGGTTCCCCCGTTGATTGAATAAAAGTTCCGTTCGTAATTCCAGATTGGAGAGTTCGACAGGAAGATTCCTGACTACGACAAGATGTACCTAGAGAAATTCGGAGAGTGTATCAGCCGAAACGTTGTGAGAATAATATCCAACATGAGAATAGTTGTCCGAATAATCCTAATAATACAAAATAAATACAAATATCAGAACTAAAATAGATATAAAATGAGTATGAAGTATTTTAATTCCAACATGTCGGAGAAAGTACACTTATTTCTTATCCGAGTCTTTTAAAAGTGGCGGGTGAGAAAACCGTTTAAAAACAAGGATTTATACACATTGTCCGATGAAAATAAATAACATTGAGAGGGATGACATTTTAACATCTGATTGGTTAGTAGCTGAAGTAAGCACCATTTAGATATAAAAACAAACGTTAAAAATACATCCACGCTATTAGCCTGACACTTTCTGCAGGAATGAAAGATCAACGTTTCTTTATATATATATATATATATATATATATATATATATATATATATATATATATATATATATATATATATAATTAACTTGTTACAAATATCCAAGGGGTATAAATCTGAAGGTAGTTGCCACCGGGTTCATAAGAGTGGTCAATAAAAATTCAGAGCGAAATATATTCTGTTGATGGTTTTATTCCAAATAGCTACATAATATATTTTGTTTCATTATCGCTTAAAATAAGCGTCAAATCATCAGGCATTTTCGGAATACACTGCTCAAATGTCTATCATACAACAACAACAGGAAATCGGGGGTGGATATGAATGCAGACGCGGTTCACATATAGCAAAGAAAGGAAAGACGGAGGGGGAGATTCTAACGGCTAATATTATAGGAAATTAGGTGGAGTGGTATTTAATGTCTAGGTTATTGTGACATTAATCTTATCTAGAGCAGAGGGTGGGATGGGTTTGCATTTATTTTATATGATAAGAAAAGTAAAAATATTGCTGCATATTGTTGGTGGTTATCTTATACGATAACCACCAACAATATGCGGCAATATTTTTACTAAAAAATGTTTGATATTTGTTATTCATATCCACCCCCGATTTCCTGTTGTTGTTGTATTATAGAGATTGGAGCAATGAATTTCGAAAATGCCTGATGATTTGGCGCTTATTTTAAGCGTTAAAGAAACAAAATATATACTGTAGCAATTTGGAATAAAACCCTCAAAAGAATATATATATATATATATATATATATATATATATATATATATATATATATATATATATATATATATATATATATAGTCTAAAAAAGCTTTGAGTCATTTTAAACAAATAAATTAAATGCAGGTTAAATTCCCAAAAGTAATAACTAAATTCCAAATATCGCAGACTTAGAAAATGTATAAGCCGACTTCCCGCCAAAGCATTTACAAATATAAAAAAGGGATTCAAGTATATAACAGAGAAACAAAAACAGGGGACCTAAACTTGTTTACCATTCCTCAATAATCAAAGGTAAAAATGATTCAGTTTTAGTTTAACTAAGTAAATACATAAATAATAATAATAATAATAATAATAACAATCTATATTAATACACAATTAATCTTAAGACAAATGACCACAAATGACCATAAATACTGCTGGACAATATGCTACTGAAAAGTTTCTACATATCTGAGATGCAAGTTATTGGTCTAAAGTTTGTCACGTAACCCCTTTTTGTTTCATCTTTTATGATAAAGATTGTGGCGCCTTTTGTCAGCAGTTCAGAGAAGCTACCTGTCGTCAAACAGCCATTTATCATTTCTGCAAGACGTGAAAAGAGGTGGATAGTCTTACAACCAGTATCCCTGGACACCGTCCGATCAAGGTACTTTCCAAATTGAAATCATTTTAACCTACTCCTTCGACATCTCAACGGTGACTGTTATATTCGTGTGTTGTTTATCTCTAGAGGACACTTCCCTTTTAACACATGTAATCTAGTCTGCACCAGCTCGATGCTTTACTTCCTTTTCCCAACTGCCTTTCCAGAATGCACTAGATTGGTCAGCATCAGTTATAACTTCACTCCCTCTATTAATTCCTTCTAGTTGTTCAAAACGGAGTTTCTGGTTGTTCACAAACAGTCTGTTTTGTTGAGACTACTCAAGTCTTTCTTACCTATACTCATTATTGTTATTAGTGTTGTTTGTTGTATTATCAGTAGCGACTAGCCTTTCTTCTCTCCAATAAATAAAACAATACAAAATATAAAGTAAACAGCATCAAAATAAATTAAAAAATAACAAGTTTAACATCAACCTTATTCTATCTATTTTACTTAACCCCCTCCTACAAAGTCGATAAAAGCAAGACACGTGACAGTTGTTTGTCCCCCTCTTCCCTACACCTCGCATCAAATTGACGTTGTATGATTAACTTTCAGCACATATAAGCGACTCGACGCATATTACATAGACATACAATAGCTTTGAAAGTGTGTCACGAGAAATTTACCCTAATTTTATTTAACTAATTTTTATTACAAATTATCGCCAGTTATAAATCTGACCACGTGACCCTCCAATCTTAAATGTAAACTTCCTTGCCTATTTCCTTTTTTTCTATTTCATTCTTTTAAAAAATGATTTCAATGAACGATCATAATTTATTTCGTCTTGATGAGATATCAGTTTCTAACAGCTGTTTGATCGATAACAGCGACATGCCAGTGTTGCGAATTGTGCATATGTCTGTTTGAAAACAAAATAAGTATATATATATATATATATATATATATATATATATATATATATATATATATATATATATGTTAGAAATGGTATCTGACTACCAGTCAAATCAACAAAAGACTACAGATCAAGCAAGACATATTCCTAATAAAGAGTCGTTCTCAAGGTTAGAACTAATTTAAATCAAACTAAACGTATATGGTCTAACACATTAGGAAAAACGCTTAGCGAAAACCAGCAGGTAAATCACTGGCAAAATATTAGAACTGAAACCGAGGAGACTGAAGACGAAGAAATCACAAAACTAACTGATAGTGAAGTAAGAAAAGTAGCAAATCTCAAACGATCTGTAGACGAGGTCAAAACAGAAATCTAAGGAACGAATATTGAAAGAAATACAAATTATAAACAGAAAAGGTAAACAGACTATGCCGATCCATCTTAACATATAGTATCACAAACATATAACATTTAATATATTTAGAGGCAAAATCAGTAAGCATGAAACTAAAATTAAAAGAAAAACTTGCCAAAAGAATGGACTGATAATGCATGGATGTGAAATTAGACTAGAAACCTAATTAAGTAAACACATGTAAGGAGGTAAAACAGTAAATTGGATTAAACAGAACAGGAAACGATGAAAAAGACTGAAGAAGAAACATTAAGAACTAAAACAAAAATTGCAGCAAAAGAATGAACGATACAGATACAAATCGGAACAATACAAACAAAACAGACCATTTGAAAACATTTTTTTATGAACACGTAAACAAGTGGATACCAAGAACAGTACAACTGGACCCGACAGAAACAAAACATGTATGGAACCAGATATTGGGGAAGCCTAAAGACACCAACAGAAATGCGAAATGGCTGAAAAACATGAAAAAAGAACTTCGGAAAATTTAAGAAGGAGAAACACCAGAAATTAATAATGGAACCTTCAAGACAACCTTAGGAAAACGGCAAACTGGTTTGAAAATTCCCGACCCTACATAAAAGATCAAAGCAATAACTAAGAGGATTTATTAACAAAACAGATGTAACAGCATAGATTACGAAATAAAGAACTACGTTAATACATAAACATGCTAAAATAGGAACGAGTCAAAGCAATTACAGACCAATAACCTGTTTACCAACCATCTGAAAAATCTTAGCAGTACAACTTAGAGAACAGATCTACCACATCGTTTACAATCGTGGATTACTTACTAGAGAACAAAAAAAAGCTAGAAAAAAAATGGTATACGATCTGTTATACATAAATCAAAAGAAGTGAAAACCACATAGTAGTAAAAACATGAACTCATATGTTACGGAGACCGGACGTCATAATAGTTTAAACGAACGATATTAACTGCTAAATTGCAGATTTTGCCGTGCCAGCAGACCACAGGGTAAATATTAGAGAAAAGGAAAAATGAAGCTAATATATGGTACTTGTCAGAGCACTGTACAGTATATGGAAGACGAAGAAAGTTAATATGATACCAATAATTGTAAGGGCACAAGGAACAACAACAAAAGACTGAGAAAAATTGGAATAAAATAGAAAACTGAGACTCTGCAACGTACAGCGATGATGAACGCAGCTAGAAACTAACGAACTCATCAAAAATTACGAACACTAACTAACAACATGAAAACTGCAACAGATGTAAAATAAAAACATAAAACGAACACAACTTTACAAAAAGAAAATTGCTAGATAAGTTATTAATTGCCCAATAAAAAAGCATTTCTGCATTTGGTAATACCCTACAAAACAGATTACTTACGTTCGGGAAGAATTGAAAGACAAAGGAGTAAGAGCACTCACCAGATTGGAAGCGTTTTGAGAGTACTGGGACTGTTACGAAGCTTAGTACAACCTAAATCCCAGATAATACAAGCGATAAATGAATAGTCAGCGACTGTTGCGATAATGTAAATTCATTTGCAATATTTATCTAAAAAGGTACTAGACATATTGGGAGACTGCTTGTCACCCAGACTCCATGGAATACCACCGGTTATTATCAGGTAATAATCACTAATGATGACATGTGTAATGCCTCTTAGTAGGTAATTAATAATAATAATAATAATAATAATAATAATAATAATAATAATAATAATAATAATAATACCTGGAAAATAATATTTGAGACGGAAAAAATCTATGACACGATATATATATATATATATATATATATATATAATATTTGTAAACATATTCAATTATTAATACCTACACACATGTATATATATATATATATATATATATATATATATATATATATATATATATATATAAGTCAGTTCATATTATATTCCAATAACCATGGTTTTATTTTATTATTTTTATTTTTTTACATTTCCAAAAAAATATAAAATTCATGTGCGATATATTTTTTACTGTCCGTTTGATTTGTCTTGTGCCAAACAACATTTTTATGTCCATATTGTCTGCAACACTACAAAATCATCAGAAAAAAAAAAACGCATCTTTAAGTAAAAAAAAGGCACCATTATGTAATAAATATACAAGGTGATTGGAAGTAATGCTCTATACCTGTAAGTTATACTTGTAATTATTACTGAAATACAATTCTTATAATAAATGAATGGTAGGAGCAAGATATGAATTATGCGTTATATATTTTCTTCATCTATGTTTTTAACAATAGGGAAAACATGCTGTTTTCTGGGTCGGCTGTTGTTTTAATATTCTTATAGTATTCATCACCTTTTATCTGTCAATCTATCCATCCTGTTGACCCTAATCTGCGAGTAAGTGTTTATCCTTGATAAGTGTTGACTTATTCGTAAAACTAAGAAAAACGTTACTTGTGAAATCAGTTAATGCGGTTTCCAAGACATTTTAAAAGCTGGTGGCGATTGCTTGCACCCATATCGAATTTTTTATAAAATCCTAAACTATATACTTTTTGATCGTATTCATTTCTTGAAAAAAAAATCACTAATAAATTATGAGCACTTAATAATAGGAAGTTACTTTCTATGTATCCTGTATAATAAACTCTTTATAATCAATCATAAGTACGCTCCATGAAAATACAATAAATAATATATAAATTCGTTAAATATATGAACAAATTGTTCATTTGTAATTGAATAACAGTCACTAACGCACAGACAAAAGCCTAACTGTATACATGTGCTCCTAAATATTAAGGTGTACAAACTAAATAATTTGCCCATGTTACTGACCATGTTACCTAAAATATATATTCCAAAATTCATGATGTTCTCTCCATTAGTTTAAAAGGATATCCTGGACATGTATATATATATATATATATATATATATATATATATATATGAAGATATACATATAATATATCTTGTATAAAGTAAAGTCAACTTCTAGACCTATTAGTGCTTTAATAACATAAGGTGCATGCATATATCTGCTCAGTTAATGATGTGGGGCAGATATTAGTATGTGTAGTTAGTAAACAAATGTTAATGTCGAAAAAAGTCATGTGACACGCCATTTCGTAATAGTGTCTTAATTGCTAAGAATGGCTCAGAGAAAGTAAAGAGGATGTCGCACATTTTAAATGAAAGAATATCATTCGAGTTTGCTCTGGGCACATCCCGCCTTAGCGAGGAATGCAAGTAAATATCTACCCTCGATAAAGTTGTATTAAAATACCTCACAATGTGTACGATAGAACAAAAATCAAATTTACACAGCTAATCCATAATTCATGGCTTAAGGTAGAGATATACATAAAATCTGACTGCATGATCAGAAAAACAAAGAATTTTACATAAGAATACCAAGTTTCATAAGAATAGCTTCAAAACCAAATTAATAGTGGAGAAATTACAGAATTTCTTGAAATGACGAGTTCTGTATTTTGGCACACCGCTTTTTAAAACGACCTATTAAAGAAATATGTCCAATGAAGAACAAAAATGTCGGTACTTTTAATTCTTCTACGTTATATATATATATATATATATATATATATATATATATATATATATATATATATATATATATATATATATATATGAAGCGTTCGAACGCAATACGCGATAAATCCAAATCGTTAAAATTGAGACGTTAGGCAATAAAACACTAATATATTAAATCTAGACTTCGAATGAAAGCTGATTTTAATTAAAATCAAAACTAAATTATTTCGGTATCATTTTATGTAACACATAGTTTTGGGGTGTCGTCGAGTGTGTAAAGGCAACACTTTTTGTAAGGACAATTTCGTGATTTTGAAAATGGCCTTTATGGCGTTTTGCATTCGAACTCTTGATATATATATATATATATATATATATATATATATATATATATATATATATATATATATATATATATGTATATATGAATATATATTGATATATATATATATATATATATATATATACTTTTAAATTGTAAATTATGGTCATTTTTAGTTGATCTACATTCAAATATTAATATCCTTAGCACAATATTATTTCGTCCCAAAAGTTTGTGTTTCCTGTTTCCAAGTATAACATATAGAAACAGCAAGGAAAGTTTTTTCTCATTCCAATATTACGTCGACATCTAGAAATCTCTTGTTCGAGAGTATACCAAATATAGAAAGAAGCACGAACGTGTTTTTATTATTCGGCATCTGAAACCGGTTGCCACGTCTAAGTGGAAATTCGCTTATTGATTTAAACAGCCAAATGTCCAGAAAGTAATTAAATTCGCAGATTTATTTCTGACACAATAACTTGTCAAGTTGAGTTCTGCATATCAGATATTTTTGTCCATTTAATTGCATGTACGAAAACAGCTTGGGTAATAAGAAGGAAAAGAATATCGAACCCATTGACATTTTTGTAATTAAATGGTGTCCCTTTGGTGAACCGAAGTATCGAATGTTTCATCTAAGTCCCATTCGTTGACGTAATGGTTTTCATGATCACAGATAATGAGACGTGACCGCCTAAGTATAAGTTGTCAGTAATGTATATATATATATATATATATATATATATATATATATATATATATTAAAGTTAAATATTTTGAAAATCAACAATCGTGCAAATTTTAAATTAAAAATTCATTTATTTAATTTTTTTTCGCGAATTTTCGTTGTAAAATACAACCTTATCAAGCGACACTGTCTTATAGTGTTTTTATTCTTCTTTTCTCCCTCCTCATATTGGTGGTAGGTACCCTGAGGGGTCGAAAACACGTCACGATCTTACGACGTTATTTTTTTTATTACTGGCGATGTTGTATACGCTGATTTGGCGCTTTTTAAGTAAGGAAAGAAAGTCAACATCTTAGAAGCACGGATTAAAGTTAAATATTTTGAAAATCAACAATTGTGCAAATTTTAAATATATATATATATATATATATATATATATATATATATATATATATATATATATATATATATATTAAGGTATATTTCTAACATAATATAATCCAAAGTGTTGTTATGTTCTCTCATCCGAGAATATATACTATTTAGTTGCAGATCAATGAGAAATACAAAAAACATCAGTCCACAGTGATGAAGTTTTATTTATTTTTTATTGCATCATTTCGGCAAATGCTCATATGTGTTCTAATATTTAAAATATAAGCAAGTTTTTCTATATGTTTATATATAAACATTCGCCAACAGAATAAAATAATGAATGCAAAATTATGATTATATACTTTATTCTTTTGTTATTGGAATGCGAAATATCAGTATATATATATATATATATATATATATATATATATATATATATATATACGTATATATGACAATTTTATTTACACAGACATGTACAAAATCTTCGACACTAGACTGTCGATGTTATCGATCAACAGTTACTATAAACTGAGATCTCATCAGGCAGAGTTAGAATCCGATCTTAACCTCCGATCATATTTGGAGAGAATGAAATGGAGAGATAAAGAAAGAGAAGAAGAAAAGAAATTGAACATTTCAAAAATTGGGGCCGTTAAAAATTAAAAATTAAAAATCAAAAATCAAAACCATCTAGGAACAAAAATCAGAAAGAAAAAAAATCGAAAAAATCTAAAATCTAAAAACGGAAACAAACAGGACATATGAATAAATGAATACATAAGGTGGAAAGAGAGGCATATAATGAAGGGAAAAGTGATAGAGAGGTAGACACATAAAGGAAAAGAAGGAGATTAAAAAGGAAAAGAACACGTCTGTTGATTAAGACTGAGAGAGAAGAGATAGGAAATAGAAAATAGGAGAGAGGGGGGGGGCATGCACGATTAAAGTGTAAAAAAAAAACGACAGTTATTTTCAAGTCGAGCGGATAAATGTATTTTTCAAGTGAACTATAATATTGTGTATATGTGTGTATGCGTGCGTGCGGACAAACGGATCAGACGTGTGTAATTGGTGTGGTGGTGGGATGGTAATTAAATGTGTCGCTAATTCTGAATTTATATTATCTTTATATTTTGTCTAGAGTTTATTAGCTTACCATTAATAAATCGAATAAATATATTCGTTAAGTACAACAGGATTAGTAGTAGTAATAATAATAGTAATAATAATAAACACCCATAATAATGGAGATGAAATAATGAAAATAATAATGAATGATAATAAAAATAAATATAATAGTTAAATTTAAGTAAAATGTACTAAAAAAATATAACTAAAGAATGACTAGAAAATACCGACGGTATTAATTATTATTATTAATAATAATCATAATAATAATAATCATAATAATAATAATAATAATAATAATAATAATAATAATAATAATAATAATAATAATAGTAATAAAAATAGTAATATTAATAACAGCGACGACAACAACGATAATGGTGGTCAATAATATTTAAGGATTTATAAAAAAATGATTGTTTAGGAAAGAAATAGAATAATTAACAATATTAGAAAACTAGTAGGTAATCATAAATAATGTTTTCCGATATTGTGATATAGGTTAATGGTTGCAATAATGCTGATCATATAAAAATAGTAATAATAGTGGTTTTACCGACAGCAGTAATGAGAGTGGTAATCCCAGTAATTTAAACAATAGTCATACTGATAGTGAAAAATAAATAAATAATAATAGAACAGTACAAATAGTAGTAGTAGTTATAATGATGATAATAATAGCAATAAAATTGAAAACAGTAATAATAGTATTAATACTAATACTAATAATAATAATAATAATAATAATAATAATAATAATAATAATAATTATAATAATAATAATAATAATAATAATAATAATAATAATAATAATAATAATAATAATAATAATAATAATAGTAATAATGATAATAATAATAGTAATAATAATAATTGAAATAAGATAATAAAGTTATAGATAATGGCATTATTATTAATGACAGTTGAAGCAAAAGTCAGGTAACGGTAAAACATGGCAATATCAATATTATTAATGATAGTAATACTGTTAATTTCACTGCCGCAAATAATTATAACTATGATAGTAACAGCAGAGATGATACCACCACTAACAACAATAATAATCTTGATAAAAGTACAGAAATAAAAAATAATTCAATGTCAAATAATGAAGTTTAAACAATTTATAATGGTAATAATAATTGATGATGATAATCTAAAATAATCTAAAAAATAGAAAATATATTAATCAATAAATGGATAAAATATAAGGGAATATTTAAGGGTAAAGAAAAATACAGAAGATGACAATTAGTATTTATCGTTGTGAGTATGATGATAAAAATATTTTAATAATAATAATAATAATAATAATAATAATAATAATAATAATAATAATTATAATAAAGGTATAAGATGATAGTTGTGTTGACAAAATTACCAGTTGATGAGTAGGTAAAGTTCTTTTGTTTTTTTTTTAATGATAGTAACCACCTGAGGGGTTCTAAGTGGATTACTAAGAAGGTGTAATCTATTATGCCTACAGTTAATTGACATTTCTTGTTTTTTGTTTAGAAGTTTTCCCCTGTCACTAAATTTAATAATTTCAAGTTTTTCTGTTAGGCAAAGTTATCAAGGTGAGTTTTGGGAACCGCAGGTGCTAGTTTTTCTGATTGTGTTCCAGGTCACTGTTGGTGATTGGTTATTTGAGGGGAGGCAAAAACCTGGGAGAGAGAGAGAGGTAGAGAAGGAGAAAGTAAGATAATACGTTAAAGATATAAATAATATTATAAGCCAGTAGACTATATGAAAAAAAACAAAGCTCAATATAGTGTATAGAGCAATACTATTAATTGAATGACATAATAAAATTATAAATTAATCAAATTTTATTAAAGTTTAAAAAGAAGGAGTGATAATACGTCCTTAACTTATGAGTTATCAAAGAAAATATTCTCCTCAGAGGACCATTACCGCAAGTAATAAAATTAACCTTTGAAAATATATATAAATATATAATAAACATACATAAAGACACATATAAAACAGCAAATAGATCGGCCAAAACCGAACTTTTTTGTATATATATTATACAGTTTGTCCAAGTCATCAAGTTTAAAACAATTTCAAAAACAATCTCAAAGAAGTCGATTAAAAACCATCCAGGTGGTGATTTGTAGTCCAAAATGAAAATGAAAATGTTATCCAGGTGGGAAATTTGCTATCGATGCAATATATGACGGTGAAGAGTCTTTTCAGGGTGTATGCACATTATTAATAAAACCATGGAAAAAGACAAATCACAGAAAATGTTCAGAAGACTTGATCGGTGTTTAATGTTATAATGCCCACTTAAGGGTTCTTATGAGCTGATGGTAGAAGTGGTGCAAACGGTTACTTCTTTGTCTGACGTATATATAGAAAGAATATATATATATATATATATATATACATGTTATATGCACACGAATTAATACATGGACACGTGTGTCTGGTGTACAGCCGTCATCAGCATATGTTACTGTCGTGGGTGACCAACCTACCCTTTAATAATAACGAAATGGTAGCAACCGGCTACCATAAATACCGGTTTTGCCGGGAGAACATTTGGAGGGCACATTTAGGCACTAGCACAGCCAACACTGACTCAGTTGTTGTGGACCCGTTTAGGGGTACCAACAATGAAATAAAAGAACGACAGGTTTAGAGATACTAATAATGAATTGTATTGAACAGAGAAATTATACACAAGTCAGTGTTGGTTGCTACCATTTAGTTATTATTAAATGGTAGGTCGGTCACCCACAACAGTAACTTAGACATGGACCGAGATATTGATGTCTATAAACTTGCGTCTTACCAATGGAATACAACTCCTTGCCTAGAAATATTCACGATTTTATCACCTACATATGTAACGTATTTGTACGTAATTGTTTTTATTGGTGATTGCAGTGTTCGTTGTTTTGCTTACTACTACTATTTTGTTTGACTCACTCCTTGAATTATTAAGAGCAGAAAAGTGTTTCGTTAATATATATATATATTTTTATTATTTTTGCACGCACACACACACACACACGCACACACACACACACACATATATATATATATATATATATATATATATATATATATATATATAAACTAATTTATTTCTCACTATAAATTCTCTTATTTTTATATATTTGTCTGATAAACAATGTTAAATATTATTTATCCTTATTGTTTCTTTTTATATGTTCGGTTTCGTTGCTTTCGGTCTTCTTTAAAAGTTGATTGCAATTGTCATATGCCTATTTTCCCGCATCTGCCTATAATGCTGTATAACAATTAAGAACTATAAAATTCCACACGAAACTGTTGTTTATGAAGAAAACTTGAAACGTACGTAAATAAATATGTCATCAATGTTTTTACCTGTACACCATAATATATATATATATATGTATATAGATATAGGATTAGAAAGTAAAACTGATAGACTTAAGTAGAGTTTAAATGGGCAAGTAAAGACCAAATGTAAAGACAAGGAGAGTTAAGTCAAATATACAACAGAATATACTCAACATACTGCAAGTATCAAATCAGCTCCATGTAAAAATTGTCAAGCCTTACTGAGCCATTGTGGAGTAAATTCAAATCAATAAAGGTCTTACATATTTATATCAGGGCCTTTAACTCCCAACTAACGAAATATTTTGGCGTACGATCGTTTATATATATATATATATATATATATATATATATATATATATATATATATATATATATATATATATATATATGTATTATGTATCAAGGGAGGCGCGATAGCGCTCTATCCCTTAATAGGCTTCAAAAACGGCCTATGCTAGAAATCTCATTTCTGTGATCCATCATAACTAAAAAACCAATAAACGAAATTAGTTAAAACTTTGCACATCATTTTCATTTGATAGGTTCTATAAGTGTGTAGAATTCTAGCATCATTAGTCAAGGCCACCCAAAGATCCAGAAAGGTCAGGAGTGATTTTGTGTTATTCGTGTGTGCGTACGTACGTACGTACGTACGTACGTACGTACGTACGTACGTGTGTGCCACCCTGTATCTCATGAACTATTTGATGGATTCAGCTGATGTTTGGCAGAGGTAGAGGTTCTAGGGTCTTGATTATGGCATTTTAATTTCAGTTTACCATATACTTTAGTTTTCCAGAAAATTCAAAAAAAAAACTTTAAAATGCTCATTGTCTTGAGGCATAGTCTTTACAAAAGATGTGACATTCCATGATAAATGCCAGTATACTGAAATCATGTGCCCTTAATAGGGTTAAGATGAACATTTGTAAACACAAAATGTACAAAAGCAAGGAAATTCCCAAATTTTTACACTTTTATTGTCATTAAGGGTATGACTACGTATCAACCAAACCATTTCATTATCACATCACTATAGTATAAATCACTATGCATTAGTGGATGAACTGTGTGAGGTGCGCTGAAGAAAAATTCCTAACAGTAAAATACATAGCCCTGTTGTGCTCGCATACCCTTAATGACAATAAAAGTGTAAACATTTGGGAATGTCCTTGCTTTTGTACATTTAGTTCATATGAATTTTCACCTTAACCCTATTAAGGGCACATGATTTCAGTATACTGGCATTTATCATGGAATATATATATATATATATACATATATGTGTGGGTGTGTGTGTGTGTGTGTGTGTGTGTGTGCGTATCTACCTATATATAGTAATTAACAGACAACTGTTTCGCTGTGTCTGAGCTCTTCAGTGTGACTCCAGAAAAAATAATAGATCAAACTTAAATCAAACTGTTTTATTTGAAGTAGGAATTCCTTTCAATTAACCTATCAACACAACCTACAAAGTTAGTGAAATATCAATGAAACTGTGAAATATAAGGAGCTGAAAGTTCTTTCTTTTTATGCGCAGTATCGATAATTCCAAGGCGCGATTCTCGGCCCACGAATATAGGAGCGAATATGTGTTGATTCGGGGAGTGAGTCAGTGTATCACATCTTTCGAGTGTACCTAAGCAAGGAATTACATAAAGCTGAGATTGAAACTCAATGGTTTTGTTAATACTAGCACTTGTTCAAAAATGGTATATATGCGTTTTTATCAAAATACACCATCGCACTTCGATATATTCCTGTTCTTTAAATACGTGTTTCTCTTATTTTTGCCACATCTTTTTTTCTGCTTGTCTTCTCTTTCTTTATTCGGCAAGGTTTTATTTGCGACAGTTCTTGGACATGTTTCATGGCTTTTAAGAATTTAATTCCGTTTGCTATTAAATGGGAGACGAGGCTGTGCGTTATAAAATGTCTGCCTCTCTCTTTTTTATTGCATTTTACGATCTCACTATCATTTATTATTATTAATGAAATCTTATATATATATATATATATATATATATATATATATATATATATATACATATATATATATATATATGCGTGTGTGTATATGTCTGTGTGTGTGTTTATAGATCTGTATTTCACTCTATTTGTGTGTATATGTCTCTCTCTCTCTCTCTCTCTCTATATATATATATATATATATATATATATTAGTACGATATAGATGTGTGTGTAATTTTTTATTGTTGCGAAAGGAAGTTAAATGAATGTTCATCGTCCCCATATTTGGTGCTGAAATAAAACTCGCAAATGAATAAGGAATTACGGAGAAGGCCGGACACGAATAGCAACCATAATTGTGAAAAATCAGCGAGCAGGCGTTTCCCGGAAGTTAAGCGCCTGCGCAGAAGTGAAAAAAGTACAGGCATAAAACTAAAGAAAAAGCAAAAGAAGGAATTCATTTTACATTTTAGTATTATTTATATATCTTTAGTTTAGTTATTTTGTCGTGTGGGTTTATGTAGATTGATTTCTGTCTCTTGCGAGAAATGCATAAATTCTGGACATCGTAAAAGAAGATAAAGCAGTGGTTGTAGCGCCACCTAGCGTTGGGAATTGGTATTATTTTATGACAAAAATGGCGACTATTGTATGAAACATTGCATAGTTATCAATGGAAGAAAATTCTGACAGGAAATTAAATGGAAATATATGATAATGAAATATAATAACAGCATAAGGGCAAAAAATAAGATATATATATATATACTTAAAAAGATAGATTAAACGCAAAAAAGTAAATAAATCCACGCGGACGAGGTTCACTTACGTAAAATTATATAAAGCTAGTCAAATACTTATTTAAGTAGGGTAAAGTTAATTCCAAAAAAAAACCTTTATGTTTGCCACAGTGTTATGCCACCTTACGTTGAGTAAAATCAAGATATAATGGTATCAATCTTTTTTTCAAATTCTGATCAATAAAATTGCATGGTTTAAATTCTACAAAATGTCCAATTATGTTCATACTAGAAAATGTCTATGCACACAACTAAAGTAAACTAAACATAGCAGACATTACGAGCTGTTACTCATAACAGTTGTGTGCAAAAATTCACACGCATCTATTAAATAGTGTTAGCGTGAATTTTGTATATACAAACGCATATATAATACAAATGCTCAACTTTATTTAGATGGAGATACAAGTGTAACTAGACTACATGAATATTTGAATTTATGGTACTATTTTATAAAACTACAAGATGTACACGTGGCTTTTTACGTCACAATTACTACCAATACTTATTCTACTTTTATTTCATTTCCAACTCGTTTTTCAAAAGGGGTTTACTTGTGACGTAGTCGTAACGTAAGTAGTTTCGACTACTCACGTAGACAGTCGTATCAAGTTTTGACTTTTACTTAAATATACAAATAAAAAACGATGTTACTTGGCATTTAACTGTTTTTCAATCCATTATAAATATCAAGTTCTAACTATTACGTTTTTTTTTTTAAATACGCCTGATACTTTTGACATTTTTAGCTGGAATTTTTTTGGATAAACGTTTACTAAGACGGTTAGGTTAGGGTTCGTTTACGGTTAGTTTATTGTTAGAAAACTGTTAGGTTTGTGTTAGCATAGGAATAGTCTACGGTAAAGTTAGGTTATTGTTAGTGCTAGTTTATTGTTAGAAAACTGTTAGGTTTGTGTTAGCATAGGAATAGTCTAAGGTAAAGTTAGGTTATTGTTGGTGCTAGTTTATTGTTAGAAAACTGTTAGGTTTGTGTTAGCATAGGAATAGTCTAAGGTAAAGTTAGGTTATTGTTAGTGTTAGTTTATTGTTAGAAAACTGTTAGGTTTGTGTTAGCATAGGAATAGTCTAAGGTAAAGTTAGGTTATTGTTAGTGTTAGTTTATTGTTAGAAAACTGTTAGGTTTGTGTTAGCATAAGAATAGTCCAAGGTAAAGTTAGATTATTGTTAGTGTTAGTTTCTTGTAAGAAAACTGTTAGGTTTGTGTTAGCATAGGAATAGTCTAAGGTAAAATTAGGTTATTGTTAGTGTTAGTTTATTGTTAGGGTAAAAAGAGTTGTGATAATAATGTCTAATTGTACAAAAACAACATTACATAATACATTTTAATACATGACTAAATCAACAACTTATTTCGTTAAATAACATCTTCGCAAAAAGGAATTTTGCTCTCGGTTTGTTTGGTTAATTCGTAAATATTCGCAAATCTTGAAAGTCAGCGGTTAATAACATACCACTATGTAAATCCCTTTTCATGGTCATTTTGTGTTCCAAGAAAACAAACAAACAAGATAATAGTATAGTAAATTCTCTTGTTTGTTGATTTATTGGAACACGAATTGACTATGTAAAGGTTTGTAGATAGTTATATATATATATATATATATATATATATGTATGTATAAATACATTTATGTATATATATATATATATATATATATATATATATATATATATATATATATATATATACTTTTTTATCTACACGCGCATATGTTTCATTCTTACGGGAATCGTCAGCGTAAGAATAAGTTTTCACACCGAACACGTGTTATATTTCCAACTCAAATTCTAATGTCTTTGCCCTCACGGCCGTTGTCAACAACTCGGTAAATCCTCGAAAGATTAATCATATTTAAAGGCAGCTGTTGAAAATCGTTCTGCTTTTGAAAAAAAAACATTGCATTTAAATCACGATGACCAATGTAGGTATACTACTCGCTACACATTCCAGCATAGTTTTAGGTCAACAAATAATTTATTATAAATATTTGTTTTATATCTGCACACGTATACGTTTCATTCTTTCCAGAATCATCAGTGTAGAAGAAGAAATATGTATACCGTTTGCCGGGCAAGAATTTGTATACGATGAAATACGGAAATAATATTCCAACGTACGTTAAAATAAAAAAATGAAACACCACAAGTAATATTTATGTATTAATCCACGTTTCGTCTTCATTTCAAGATATAATCAGCATCATTATTATGAATAAATAACACACTAATACAAACACAGCTGTTGCTACTGTTTCAAATATTGTACCTGTTCTTTAGACCTATCATATTGAGAAAGTCTTGAAATAAAGACGAAACCTTGATGAATACATAAATAATATTTTATGTCTTCCTTTTCTCCTTTTTGATTTGAAGGTTTTTCGCTTTTTTAACTGGCGAGATAATTCAGTATTACCCTTGAAAAGAACCTGGCATGGCTTTGAAACAATTGTCGAGCGCTCAAACTATGGTATTTTAATATATATATATATATATATATATATATATATATATATATATATATATATATATATAAATAATGAATGCTTTTATTCAAACATGTACAAGGTCTGCTACACTGGCATGTCGATGTTATCGATCTACAGCTCTCAAGAGCTGAGGTCTCATCAGGCAGAACATTATTGTTTGATCCAACCTGGTTGCTGAATTCAGCAACCAGGTTGGATCAAAAAATAATGTTCTGCCTGGTTAGACCTCAGCTCTTGAGAGCTGTAGATTGATAACATCGACATGCCAGTGTAGCAGACCTTGTACATGTTTAGAATAAAAGCATTCACAATACAGCTCTATATTTTTTATTGAGCACTCTTTTATAAACCCGGTTTGATTCCCTTTGGATTTTTACTCTGTGGATGTTTACCCTACCTGGATTAATATATATATATATATATATATATATATATATATATATATATATATATATATATATATATATATATATATGTTAAATAATACACACGGCTGGTGTCTGTATGTTTCCATTGATCCATGGAACGTGTCTAATTAATGCCCGAGTTTCACGGTGGAACTGCCGTACTGCTTGGGTACCCTAGTGCTTTCAGATTCTTCCAGAATCATCTCTAGTAAATATCTAGTACGCCAAGTGCATTGCCAGTTTAGTTTGAAAATTCCAACGTAAATCAAGAATTTAGAAAGGATCAACAAAAAATACGCAGACACGGTTAATGTATATTATATAACTCATCCATTCTCAATAAATAAAGAAGTAGTTGCTTTTCATTTGTTGCAGCGCACCCCAGCCCGGTTAGTCTCTCAGCAACGTCAGTTGATTGAGGACTTCGGAATGGAGAAATACAATTCGAGGATTCGTTCTCGACAATCAGTCTGGCAGGAAATGGGCTATTTCGGTGGCCTTTTATCTGCCGGGTTTAGATACACTGTCCTGGGTTTTCTTAGGAGGTGCACCCTCCCAGGACTTGCCTCCTCTCTTTGGAGAGGAGTATGTTTATTACTTACTGTCTGAGGAACTCTGACCGAGGAATGCCGACTGGGCTGCCCATGCTATTTTTGCTAGGCCACAGTGCTCTTTCTGTAGGGGCGTTGGCTTGATTCTTCCCCACCTTCCTGACTTTGCGTCACATATCGCTGCGATGGGAGTCAATTAATTACCTGCAGCGCACCCCAGCCCATTCACTCTCTCGGCAACTTCGGTTGATTGAAAACTTCGGGATGGGGTAATACCAGTCGAGGATTCGTACTCGACTATCAGTCTGGCAGGAAATTGACCATTTCGGTGGCTTTTTATCTGTCGTGCTGAAGGATTGGTCCTTGATTGCCCTAGGAGTTGCACCCCTCCAGGTTTTGCCACACACCTTTTGGGTGGAGTAAGTGTATTGCTTACTGCCTGAGGCGCTCTAACAGGGGGATGCTGACTGGGCTGCCCAGGTTATTTTTGCTAGGCAAGAGTGGTCCTTCTTTAAAGGCGCTTGCTTAACTCTCACCCACCTTCCGACCTTGTATCACAAATTCTTGCGGTAGGAAGGAATAAAATAGCTGCAACAACACCAGCCCGTTCAGTCTCTCAGCAACTTTGGTTGATTGAGTACTTCGAGATGGGGTAATACCTGTCAAGGATTCGTTCTCATCAATCAGTTCGGCAGGAGCCGGGCTATTTCTGTGGCTTTTTATCTGTCGGGCTAAGGTATTGGTCCAAGATTGTCCTAGAAGGTCACCTTCCCTGACCTTGCATTCCCTCTGTAGGGGGAGTAAGTTTATTGCTTACTACCTGTGAAGCTCTGACCAGGGCATTCCGACGGGGCACCCCTAGGCTATATTTGTTAAGACAGAGTCCATCTTAGGTGCTGGCTTGACTCTCCCTCACCTTCCAGCCTTGTGTAACATATTGATGCGGCAGGAAGCAATTAAATCCCTGGCAGTCAGGAAAAATGGTACACTTATCTTGGAAGTATATTGGAGAAAAGTATATACAACAAGGTGCATATACTTTTCTCCAGTATACTAGTTATACTTAAACCCCGTGTCCGACGAGATATTTGCGCTTACACGGGGCCCACCACCACCACCACAACAACCGTTGACCAGATATTCTAATCTACACGGTACACTACAACAATTCGAAAACCCTTAAAAATGGAACTCACAAAAAAAATTGGCGACAAAATATTCGAATTTACACGGAAAACAGTAACATAAAAGAAATTTTATTTAGAAACTTGTAAAAAATACCCCACAACGACCGGCAACGTTGGATTTCAAATCCCAAACTTACGTTACTAAAATAGACTGACAACGTGGTGACACTAAAAGATTCGAAAGAACTTTTTTAAATGGCCGCCAGAACAGGCGACAAAATTACTTACGAAAAACCGTAAAGATAAAACTTACAGTAACGAACTACAAATTCACCAGATAACGTCCTACTTCTAAAAAGGAATACATGATTTTTCTCTATAGAAAAAAAGAGAGAGTTATTCTGGCGAGAGAAAGAAAAATTGAAACTGGTGCCCCGTGACGTAAATTCACTAGACTAACTCGACAATCAACTAAATATCATTCATCTACTGTGGAGGTCCCCAGATGCCGGAGAGCCTTCTACTCCAATAGTTTCTTTCTTCGTGCTGCTGGCCTCTGGAACTCCCTCCGTGCCCCCTGTTTCCCCGACAGCACTGATATGCATACATTTAAAACTAATGTAAACAGACATCTCGCTGCACAGATCCTAATTTAGGTTGACCCCCCAACCTCTCCCGTTTTCTATTATCTCACTAACCCCTTACGTCTACAGTGGCGGCCTACTTTGTTTGGTGTTAACTATGTTAAACAAATTTTCAAAAAAAACAAACTGGCGTACGAGTGGAAACAAAAGACCAACTTATTATTATCTTAATTGAAGAAATATAAGTAATTTTGTTTCTTAATTGCTATTCCGTCACTGTTGTAATATTTAATAACAAGGAATACATGATTTTTTTTCTCTATAGAAAAAAGAGAGAGTTACTTCTGGCGAGAGAAATAAACATTGAAACTGTATTTTTATTTTTTCTCTGACTAAATTGCTGCTCGCAAATTCTTCGGCTACGCACTACGCGTAAAAAATACTAAAAGATAACGATTTTCAATGAGATAAAAAAATGGGTTTATATTTTTTTACAACTAAGATTACGACTAGCAAGACTACTCTTAAGAAAATAATATTTTAACAAGACGTACCTGAAAAGGAAACATTTACTTTAAAAAAACAGCTAATAAAACATTTAAGAATTTAAAGCGAGGATTGCAAACTTAGTAACATTTCAAATGCAGCAGCAACACGAAACGGAAGAAAGATTTTAAAAGCATCTTCAAGAGCAAATGATTGAAGCCAACGACAGACTAAAAAAGACAGAACATAGACCTCTAGAGCAAAATGAAAAGCTTATCGAACAAAATAAAGAAGCCAACGACAGACGTATAGAGCAAAAAAGAGAACCTGAAAAAATATTTTCGAACACAGGAAAGAAGCTGACGAAAATATTTACATATTAATTTAATCAATATCTAACGAAAACAATGATGCTACATCGCAGAATGCCGTGTGAAGTGCGATCGAAAACTTTACATATTCTTTTGATGAGAAAACATTTGATTCGTATTTTAGAATATATGAAGGCTTATATAAATTGACTTTAAAAACTGGGCGGACTAAAAAGGTTTGCATGTTACTAAATAAACGATGCACCGGCGAAGATACCAAGTGTCTGGATTTCATTTTGCTTCAGAAGACTACCGATCTGACTTTTACTGAAGCCGTCAAACATATAATGGAGGTTTTATCCCAAACACTTCGTTATTCCACAAACGCTTCAAGTGTTTAAACTTGGTAAAAAAACCTACGATGATAATCTAATGTTCGCATCAGTAGTAAAAAAGCACTGCGAAGAGTTTACATTATCCAAACTTATATCTGGTAATTTTAAATGCTTAATCTTTGTTGTAAGATTGGTATCAGGACAATACACTTGAAATTCAGCGTAGAGTTCTAAACAAATTCGAAGATTGAACCGAACTTAACACTGCAAAAATTAGCCGAAGACTGCAAACGATTTATTAGTGTTAAACAGGATTTGAGAGACATTGCACAGTCGGGCATTGAACGCATACGGGAAGTGCGTCAAAAATCAAAATTCAACTCTCATCCAAAAACAATTCCAAGCAAAAGCACTGGATTTTCACGCATCAAAAACAAACCAGCCTTATAAAAATAAATTACCACCAAACCCTTGTGATCGATGCAGAAATCTGCATTAGAGAACATAATTT
>OY744553.1:33723591-33728591 GCA_963556195.1 Sepiola atlantica
TGTTGTTATTTTTGTGTGATTTACGAGTTTCTCAGTCATATCAGTATGATTACTGACTGTAAGGTATACAATTTGATATTCGAATGTTAACGTGTTTATAGTGACGACGTGTTAGAGAATCTAGTCTTACCTTGCTATCGCCATATTAAATATCCAAATTTTAGAAGTAAACGACAAAATAACATTAATGGATAAACGGTAATAATCAGAAAGGTTTCTCCGAAACAAACGAAACAGTGAATACTGAAACATGACACACTAATATTGGTGTGGAAACACATGCGTAATTATTAAAAGGGGTGTCATGGTAACGCCTCGAACGCGATCAAAATGTACGCTTTGCCAGTAGTTATGGCATTATAAAAAATGCATGGGCCATGAAAATTAATTACAATTTAAGATTACATTATTTGAGAACTAGTCTAATAGGAATCCTGCGATCAGTTAAAGATTCCTGTTGAAATTCATAGCTGTACACAAGTACCGAAAAGCAAAATATGTATCTTCACTGCCCAGAAGTAAAATCAGATGACATTGCAGCAGTGGTGTAAACTTATATAAACAAGCAGAGCTAGTTTGCACCACGCAACTTACCCGTTTAACTATCTCCGAAATGGTTGATATGCCATAAAAAATCAACACGTTTTAAATGTTTACTATAGGTAGAAATACTGCGTTATTATATCGTTATTGTGTTTTTATTTTAAATTGTATTAAATTAAAAAAAATTGGCGGGCTGTTTAATTAGTTCCATAACACTTATTATTGATTTTAGAATGAGTACTGAACTCATATCTTAATTTCTCATGATAATCGAACTTTGGAAAATGTCGGAATGAACGACTATTTTTGTAGGAACAATATACAAATGCCAAGTTGTTATATAATCTGGTAGTTCAGATCAAGAGATAAACACCTCGAAGATGAAGTAGAAAACGTTGACCATCAAAAGAGGAAGAGATTGAACTTTACTTCAAATCTTGCATATGTGTAGTGCAAGTCTTTTTTGTAACAAACATTTCTAAAGTGTCTTATTGTGTTCAGTGTAATTTAAAGGATATACTTTAAATATTCTTCAAGTGCAAGACACTCTGCCTATACGACACCAACACAAGTAATGTTTAGTTTTCGCTTACATGTGCGTTTAAACACGAGTATTCACCCGTTTTGTTCTCAGGTACTCAAATTCTTGCTATCTTGTGTATACACAACCACTCAGGCAGGGTGTTGATTTATAAAAGGGTGTCTTTAATTAAGTAAAGAACAGTCGCAAAAAAACATCAGTTTCACACATGTAATGCTGTAGGCAAGAAAGTTTGTTCACTGCACTTCGATTTGGTTTTTAGTGCATGGAGAGAAAAAAAGAAAGGTATTTTATATGGTTGTAGCTAGGCGAGTCGTTTCTGTGAATGTGTTACAGGAATGGAAGTCGAGAAGCTACCATGAGCAACACAATACCGCACAGACAACTCTTCTGTGGCAAAGAGAAGCGAGGAGCCCACTCCACTAGATTTTAACGTCGGTGTATTACTGTGGCAAGAGAAGAAAGCTTGCCTGAGCGACACCTTTAAGATATGAGACAGTACTCTATCTTAACATGTATATGGCTTTTATAAAACACCCACTTTAAGCGTTTACAATAGTGATTAATAAATAACCGCTAAAGTGTTGATATGCCGTAAAAAAGTAAAATTTAACTAGTAATTATACGATGTAAACCACAGCCCGTGTTGTGATTTGAAACCGTTTCGACTATTTAAATTTACTTGCATTAGCCACTACACGAAACCTCATTTTGCCTATGTGAAATTTCTTTAGAAAAATGGCGGCTATGTAATTAAAGATGGAAACTCTAGCGTGGATATTAAATTGTATTTATTTTTAAACTTCATTTTATTTTGAAATTATTTTTGATTTCAATCAAATGACAAAATTGTTCGTTTTGAAATTAACAGAAAAAAGGATTGTTCGAGCGAAACTCATTAATTCTTTGAGGATCTAATATCGTCTTTTCAATACTTATTACGATATTTGAGAATCTGCTTAGTTGTTGTGTTATTTATTTGAGAAATCTTATTTATTTTTCGCTTAATGCGCATTAGAGTTTGATAAGGTGACAATTTTGCAAAGAACATTCCCGCCTTTTTCTTTCGATTCTATGTTAATTTATTTTTTGAAATAAAAGAAGAGGGAGAATTATTCATTATAAAGTTGGCCATGTTGGATTTGAAATTCAATGTTAGAAGATATGTTTTATTTTCATTGATATATTGAGATATGTCCGTTTAATGTTTAGTGATGAAAATACTATCTACACCCAGGCGTGACATACATCCAACATCCTAAGGGCCAAAGCATACCACATAGATGCAGAAACTTAAAATATAAATACAACAAGCGTAATTAAATTGTAATGTAACTACTTCACAAATGTATATCTTAGATAAAAAAAACGGGGAGAAATGTTCCAGCATTGTTCGTACCAATATTTATATAACATTATATAATTATTTCACTAATTACATTTTTCAGATATTAATTATGATTATCATTTATTCGCATTTGAAAAAAAACATATTCAGTTTTTTTTATTCTCTATTCTTTGTTTATTTTGTTCTTAAATAAGAGAAAAGGGGTGAAGTATCCATTATGGAGTCAGCCATGTTGTATTTGAAATTAAATGTTAAGAAAAATAGTTTATTTGAATAGATATGAAGATGGTTCAAACGAATCTCTTAGTTTAGGAATGTAAATTGTTAATTTAAGAATAACATACTGGTCAACTGATAAAAGGGGCAAATCATATTGCATGAACAACAAATGTGAAAGTTTTTTTTTTACCCCAAAATAAATAATTTACTAATTTTATTTTTATAACAAGTGGGTAGTTTTGTAAAAAATGACGGAAACAATTGTGCTTCGCCAGTGTCCGCACTAGTATTACTATTCATGTAAAATAACATATAAATAGATAAAGCAAAAGAAAACGAAATACAAACGAACGAAATAACAGTTCTCGAACTGGAAAGTGTATAAAATATTTGTTTGTAGTGTGCTGTATACCCTGCTTGATGGTAAGTATACCAGCATGCTATGAGCAGTTTTTGATATTTTCTGGGAATTGCATCCCACCAGAAAGTCATTGTATTTATCCAGCCTCGTATTTCAACGGTGGTGAGGAGGAAACGACTAGTGCTTGCATGACAATGCACATACAGGAATACCTTTATACTGGTTTCTGTTATCTAAGAGATGATCTGGTCGCCAATATGTAACTTTGTGGGCGATCATCGATTGGGTAACTGGTCGTCCAAGAACCGATTTTCTGTCGCAATGGCCAATTGAAAGGCCTGGAGGGGGGGGGGGGGATTTGTCAACGTTTCACCTACACCTTCGTGTATAGGATGACATTAAAAGAGTAAGATATAAAAGACAACAATAAACGCATAATAAGACAAAAGGAATAATGATATATCTCATTATGGAAATAGTTTTGATTTATTTTCTAATTTATTTTAAAAAAAACTTTAATTCACCCCAAACAAGGCTCATTGCAGCTGAGACTCACGGGGCAAATCAGAACAAGGGGCTAGATTTATAGGGAGCATTATAAATGGGGAGTCGTGCAGTGAGATGTTTTGTTCACCATTACATTAAAACTTGTGCATGTTGGTACACTTAAGGAAACAGAGAGCAAAGAGAATTTCAAAAAGCTTGCAGTTCAAAAATAAAAGTTATTAATTATAAGCTCTACAACATCAAAACCATCAATAGTGAAGGGGTGAGATTTAGCTGATTGCTAAGTAAACCGGGTGTATTTATGTAGACGGAATACTAGAGCTTCAACTTCTATTGAAGTACTTGTAAACAAGCACATGTATGTAACACTGCGATGGGACAGGGACTGAGGTTTGGTGAACAGTACAGTACAGTTTAAGTTAGATACGCTTTGGGCGATTCTGTCAAATAATGAGATACTGGTAGTTGGTTCACCAGCATAGATATGACAACAATACTTCATACGTGGGTGGATGATGCTTTTGTAGAGATATATGGTACTGGAAAACGTGAGAAGTTGTCTAGACAGTAAAGGGAGCCCACTTTCCTTGCAGCAGAATTGGCAGTAGCTTCAATGTATTTGTTCCAATTAACATTACCTGCGAATGGAAAGGCGAGGAGTTTAAATGTTTGACTGTCAGTTAGAGTGTTATTACCCATGGCAGTCGGTGGTTGAAAAGGTTACTTATTTAAGACGGCGGGGTTTGTCTGTCTTTTTACTTGATTTCTGTTTTGTGTGATATTTTTTATTAGAAGATAAAACAAGTGCGTTGATCTGTCGAATGTGTTACATATTAACTTATTAATAACTTACTCGCATCGGAAGAGAGACGAAATCTTTTTGAAACCTAGACGTGACAGACCAAAAGACTAACCGATAAAAAAGCCTTTACTAAAGACGCGAGGACGTATCTATTAAAAGAAAGGACATTCTCCATTATAAGGGCGGCCATGTTTGAATCGAAATTCAACTTTAGAAAAATACATTTAAAAATGTTCTCAGTAGGAAAATTAAAAAGAAAAGTTAAATAGAAATACACGAACGAGATTGACGTGCACAAACGAGATTACGACGCAAAGACGCGATGCAGTGCGGACGTTGTTGGATCTCTTGAGAATTAGATGATTATTATGTTAGCTCGATGGACGCGTGAGGCTGTCAAAAAATGGCTGACAGGACCCTACTCTGTCATTTCCCTTAATTTGGCCGTTCGTTCCCAAACGGGACACGTTTAAAATCTAATTTCATTTTCAACTTCGGAACCATCCACTCGGAAAGAAAGCAAAGCTCTAGTCAAATTAAAATGGAAAACTCGCCTTAACAAATCAATTCCTCACGAATAAACAGGTGCATTAGTTTATTTTTTAGGTTTAACAATTTTAACACACACATACACATTAGAGTTTGAATTACCTACTATACACAATCATTGAGTGTCTTC
>OY744553.1:33733591-33766091 GCA_963556195.1 Sepiola atlantica
GGGAGATTTTGTCGATTATTTTGTCTGGACGACCAAGAAGGAAGCAGGCGCGACGCGGTTGTCTCTGCTAGTGACAGAGGCCAGTACAGAGTGGCGTAAATCTGGCCTAAATATTTCCCCCAGTAATGTGTTTCTTTTCTCTGCCTCGCACTCGTGCAAAATAACCACACACCCAACGGAGACAAACCGAACATAAGCGAATATACATCATTAGGAGATTGCACTTCGAAATTACAAAATCCGTTTTGGTATAGCACTAGCAATGTAAATACAAATATCCACTTAACCACGTTATAATTATATTGGTGTGAACAGTGTTTCTATTATAATACATCTACTACTTTGCTTCATCTTCCTATTTAAATACGTAGATGCCATACATATCATCGTAACTGTATTATTACTCATTACTTGAATTAGAAACCCTGATCAAACAAGCAAATTGTATAAGTCATTAACTATTTCTCTTAAAATCTACTCCGTTTTAAATATCCTAACTGCATTTTATTTTTTGAGTTTAATTAAAAATAAATCTAAAACATTATTAGTTGACTCAAAATCTGATTCAGTAAAATTATTTATGAGATTGGTTATATACTTAGCAATTAATACTTTCATTTTTATGTTATATTTAAAGTTATTTATGGTGAATTTACTAGGTTATTACTATACTCATCCATTGTGAACTGTTTGAAATGCCTACAGTTACATCCTATCTCATCTCTCTGATTCAGAAAATCTTATCAGGGAAAATGTTTCATTAAGACCAACAAAAAGTGGGGGTATGCAGTGTAGGTGACGACGATTTTTTTACAATGCTCCATTTGAATATATTTACTATATTTGTTTTAGAGAGAGTATGTACTTAGATTATAAACTGCGTATTTAATTATCTGGGTTAGTAAATGATGTTTTGTGGTTTCTGTATGAGGCCTAATATCAGCTCTTTTACCCCCTATGTATTTTTAAAAGTGAAGATTGTTTTCTGGAAACACAGTCTCCATATGAACTTGACTTTTAGTTAAGCACTTTTCCTGCACGAGCATTTGCTCCTATTTCTACAGATAAATGCATTATTATTGGTATTATTATTTAGTGTGTTGTTAATTCTATTGTTATCACTATTCTTAATACCTATCTATTATGACATTTAATGATTTTTCTAGTTTATTTATACAACTATAACGAAAACGGCTTACTCGTTGAGAAGTGTTGATTTCAAAAATTAACGAAACGTATTTCCACTTTTGAATTAGATCAAACAACAAATATATAGAAATTCACCGTAAAAATAGATACACACATAATGAAATGCTATCCCGTGCAAGCCGCTCTTTGTGCGTGTTTAACTTTAAGGAACATTGTCTTTTTTGTAGTTCTGGAGCAAAATCTGATAGAAAGAAAAGAGGTGTTGATGTTTCCCATGTAGAAACTATTCAGTTTAATGACAGAGTGTTAAACGTTTGTGATAAAGTCCGAAAAAAGTATGGGTGTGCATCTACTGTTAACCATAGAATAGGTAATGTAGCTGACCTTTTTTCAGAAGACAGACGTTATCACAGAAGATGTTTTGCAAACTCTGATTTAAATAAAACAAAACTGTTCTAGACCAGAGGATTCAGAGAGAACGCCGGCATTTCTGGAAGTTGCTAAATATTATCAGCAACATCGTGTGGCGCAACTCACCATTGCCGACTTTGTTAAAAAAATGGAGGAAATTATCGCAAGCACTGGCTTTGAACCATACAGTCTCTCATACATGAACTCTCGATTGTTAGAACATTTCAAAGAAAAAAATCATTGTGACTGAAATTAATGAGCAACATAAGGCTGTTACATTCTTAAGTACAGCAAAATGTATTCTCCATGCATTCTATGCACAGAGCCGCTCAACAGACAATTCAGAATCAAAGGTCATTATAATCATAGAGAGGGCAGCAACGCTTATAAAGAATGACATTAAAGTTATCCAGATAGGTTCAGAATACTACCCGTCAAGAATAATTTTTAACAGGATGCGATTCTTGAATATGTTCCTTAAACATTGTTCATTTTTCTTAGGGAGATAGTTGCAGGCAACGACAATGATTTGAAACTTGCATCAGTTGGTCAAGCGATAATGAAGGCTGCTATACTCAGAGTTCTCCTTGAACTTTTGAAGTTTGGTTTAGCAGTAGAAATGCATAGCCAATTTAGATAGAGGTTCTTAATTGACACTCTGAATATGCATCGCTTCTCTTCATCTTACTCGGAAGTCCAGAAATTTGAAAGAAGTGCTGCTCTTGTTCATAGCGCTGAAACTTTCTCCTTTGTGCAATTCGTAGCTGATAGTATTAGTCATGATGTAAAGAGAATTGATTGATTCAACACATTCCACGGTATGGCCATCATCATATCTTTTACGCCCGGGAAAGTGTAACCAAACGCAGTTCCAATGATTCAGGTCCTTTCCGAAGGTATAATAAAGGTTGGAAGGATCAACATCAAGTACCTAGATTCCCAGCACACCAACAAACCACCAATGTCCTCTAAAAAGCTCCAGCCTAAGAAAGTTGTCGATTCCACTGCTAATGTTGACATCCTTTGGAAGGTTTAACTAATTTCACATCCGTCCAGGCCCGCATGATCAGACCTTATTCAGTCAGTTCACTAAGAAATATATCCTTGGAAATCAGCCACAGTTTTTTTCCAGTGATCAACATCGACCCTTGTAACCCGATCTGCGTGTACTCAACGTTATGTTACATTAATGATTTAGCCAGGAAAAACAACATTACACCAATTCTAACATTCGATCAACCACATTGGTACAAAGCAAGGATGATAGTCGAGTCACAGCCTAGTTCCAGTCCCCTGAAATCATTTGCCTTGTGACTTGGTTGGCTTCATACACAAATGAGGTTTCTTGGGTCAATTAGTCATTTGATGACAGGTTCTGGATTGCAAGAACTTTTGAACTTGTGTATACTGAAAACACAGTCAAGCACATGCTAAGTGGCAAATCAATTGCAAGAACCATTCGTGCTCACTTGTTAGTTGATGCTGCTCTGAATACTATTTTGTTAGCGAAAGCCTTTGATTTGCCAGTGTCACATGCCATTGAGTATGATCAACCCTACACGGATGCGAAAAAGTAATTTCCTCAAAATAAAGACCTGAATAAAGCTCAGGACTATTGAAACGTGTTCATGATGGGACTGAGACATTGAATAATATTCTGTCATCAGAGTCTATGACCAGGATTGCCCAGAAAATCAACCATGTAAAGGATGTGATGGTTGATCAGCAAACAGCAAAATTGTGGATTCTATACCTTTATATGGGGAAGATCCTGTAATTGTTTATCAAGGCAGAGCGCACCGGGAACTGGGAATTGAATCTTGACGCTGTCAGGAAAATGATGCCGATATTCGCTGCAGCAGGACACATCTTATATGCAAGGCCAGCCCACTGGTACTTGCAGAAAATGGCAGGGCTGCTGTAAAGACATTCTGAAATGTACCAGACATTTTCTGGAGGACTCCATGTGATTAGACAGAGTGATTGCTACTGTGCTGGCTTGCCCACGGATCTTGTTTTTGAGCAGGTTCTAATGAGAAGCATGAAGGTCTTACTCATGAGAGAGTAATTGACGAAATTAATCGATTAATGTGGATGTAATTACTGTTTGCTGAAATCAAGTTTGCAATGCTAGAACTAGCATCCATTATTTATGGCCCAAGTGACCAGGACCAGGAGGCTACTTTAGCAAGAAAAGAGCGAGATGTGAGGGATACATTAATGCTCATTTCGCTTTTCCAGAAATATGACCCTTTCACGGAAGACCCGTCCATTCACAGCATATTATGTGGACAAAAAAATAAAGGTCGCATAGCCTGGACGCGCACGAGTGTCGTTGCCGACATCGCACACTGCCCATGGCCGTAGCGGCGGTGATTTGTTAAGAATCACCGTGTCTAGGGCACAGCATATAGAAGGCGGAGTCCATCCCTCTCCTTCCGCTGCCTTGAACCTTCCCTGAGTTTTAGTCAGGTACCCATTTACTGCTGGGTGGACAGAGGGAGTTTTCAGACCCGAAAATTCGCATGGGATGGAACCCGGGTCGTCAAGCCCAAATACAAGTGCTATAACCACTCGTCCACAGGCCCTCCCTGTTGAGTAACTGATGACAAAAAGTGAATGTGGACAGAGCAAACTCCATAGGCAAGCATAGCTTCAATGGTTGGAGAACATGTCCACGAGTACACTTTTAAAAGAAAAGATCACGCAATTACACTTGGGTCAAAAGTTTCGCTCAGCAAATATGAAACAGTTGAGACTGACCCACAACTCCTATTTTAAAGACTGTGTGTGCTATCTATCAATAACATCTCAACCCAGCAGCAGCAGCAGCAGCAATAACATTTCAAGTATTAGCTATGTGGTTACCCACCTGCAGTCTTTGATTCTTTCGGACTACTGCGAGAGGCAAAAAAACTGGCTTTTGCAGAAACAATATGTGAACTGACTACCCCTGTACAATAAGATCAACAGTATCTCGTAGATGGTGGAACATTACTTCAACGCCTCCCATGGCAGAAAGGTCACGCATTTGATGATATATGTGCCCAATACCGCAGATATGTCACAGGTAGATATAGATAAGCATGCATTGTCTTTGATAGGTATGAAAGTGTTCCATCCATTAAAGACGCGACTCACCAACGCTGACCAGGAGGATCTGATGGTGTTAATGTGTTACCGACCCCTATAATTGTGTTCAAATTAAAAAAGAATGTGTTCCTAGCAAATCAAAATTACAAACAATTATTCATCAACTTGCTGGGAAAGAGTTTGGAGTAAGCAAATTGTAAAGTAGTCCATACATCTGGATACGCAGACGTATTGATTGAGAAGACTGCTCTAGAACTGGCACAGAATGGAGAACCTATTTTGATAGCAGATGACACTGACCTAGTGGTCTTTCTATGTTATCATGCCAATAGAGATGATGATTACAACGTCTTCATTACGTCACAAACAAAGGATAGTTTCAAAATGTGAAAGTCTGGAACATCAAAGAGATAAAGAAATATTTGAGAGATGTGGTATGTTCGAACATTCTTTTTATCCATGCAGTACTGGGTTGTGATTCTACATCCAATGTTTATGAAATTGGGAAGGCAGCATCCTTTCGAAAGGTGATGAGCAATAGAAACTTCCGAAAACTGGCAGAAGTGTTTGGCAAGCATAGCAGTGCAGAATAGGTTATTGAAGCTGGACAGAAAAATGTAATGTGCCTGTACAATGGTAATGATCGGGAAAACATGAATCCTCTCTGACTGAGGCGCTTTAAGGATAAGAGCAGCTACGAAATTCCACAGCCTTCGAGTTTACTTCCAAGTCCAGGAAAGGAAATGTAGAAACCAGCTAAAACAGGACGAGTGGGAACGGGAACTTTCAGATGATGAATTACAACCAATCCAGACTGACTTGCAAGCTGGTCCTGTAAATTTGTTAGCTATGATTAGGTGTAACTGTACTTCAGTTGCGGGAAACATGTCATCGACTGTTCAAACTTGTGTGGTAATTGCAAAGGCCTCTACACCAACAACTACCTATTTATTATGAAATGCCAGGAATTAATGTGACAATTATAACATTGAAAAAGGCTACTTTGTCTGTTTTTCTTACTTTTTATATTCATATTTGTATAAGGAATACACCACCATGAAAACAATGGCAGGCAGGAACTTGTCATTTTCTGGTGTTAGTTTATTATGAAGCATATAGCTACCTATCATTACGATTTAAAACACCAAAGAATGACAAGCTAGCTACGAGTGGGCCCTGTGTGGGTTTTTATGCAAAACATTTATTTTTCTCATTTATTAAAAGTTTTTTTTTTGTCAGGAAAAACGTTTATTTTTGTCCGTAATTCTCAGGATAATTGACATACTTGTCAAGAAATGTCTGAATTTTAAAGATGGCGCCTACTGACCCGTTTCCGCAAGGCTAATTTTGGTAAACTTTTTCAAAATCTTAAATAGAAGTTTTTCATGCAAAATATACATGTTAACAACCTTTGTTAGCAATTTGTTTAAGGTTCAGGAACATTTTGACTGAACTATGTGTGCTTATACATCGAATACGTTTTAAAATCATGTTTTATCAAGAGAGAAAAGTGAAAAAATAAATAAAATAATATATTTCCCAACATCTGAAGTCTCATTCTATCTCCATTGTCTCGCTCTTATTTCACACAGTCGGTATCCCCGCTAAAGCTAGTATTAATTCTATTGGCCTTCTTGGGCTACCTAAAGTTTTCAAGTTCCAAATAAATTGAGTAACACCATCGGAATAAGGAATAAAAACACGCACATTTACCGGAAGGAAATTGCTCCAGTAGATAACGTTCAAAAATACTATATTTACAATGTTAACAATTTTTTCAGAAGATTCGCAGAGTGCTTAAAAAGAAAAGTATATTTGGATTAATAGCAAAAAGATTGTAATTTTATAGATGTTTTAAAAATCTAAAATACATTTTTGTTATCTTCCAGAATAAAACTTCGCACACGTGCTTTTACGACGCATACGTTTTAAAAAACTTTCTTTACTAGAGATGAAGGAGAAAAAAGTGAACTGATCATAAAAAAATAACGATTAAAGCCGAGACACAAATAGTTTATGAGCAACAAATCCATCTACAAAGTAAATGCCTATAAACATAAAACACCGTATTTAGATCTAAGAAAAAAATGGCATTTTACTTACAAATAGTTATTTCTGACGGTTAAATCTACAAAGTGCCTTTAAATAGTCTGCAAAGATAATACTATGAGTTTTCATCGATCAAATGTTGCGGACAGTTTTGATCGGAGCTTAAAAACATTTTTTGGTGCTTAAATATATTTAGAAACGTTCGATAGTAATTGATTTTTTTATAGGCAATGTAAATCAGAATAGCGGTGTCTTATAAGCAAGGGATGCGGAAAGATGATACACGGAATACATTGCCAAGGCTGCTGCAAGAACGTTGGATTCATGTACCACGCTAGAAAATGTATTGCACTTGACAGTACCTTATATCTTTAAAAATCCATCATCCGCCTATGCATAGAGTATTGTTGCCACATCTGGCCTGGTGCACCATCCAATATTCTCTCTCTCTCTATCCCTCTCTCTCTCTCTCTCGTTTAAACAAGGTCTAAAAATAGTTTCAAATCTAATAGGTTCCTCACTATCAACCAAGCTCAAGCGCCTGTCCCATCGTCGAAATGTTGCATATTTGTGTTTGTTGTACCAGTACATAAAGAGAATACGTTCCGATAAACTAGCTGTTTTCGTACCCCTTTCGACGTAAATACACTCGACCAACCTAACAATCCAATCCATTCCCTGTGGAGGCCTCCACATGCCGGAGAGCCTTCTACTAAATAATGTTTTTCCTCGTGCTGCCGGCCTTTGGAACTCTCGCTACTTTTCTCTGTTTCCACGACTGTACCGACATTGTGAAATTTAAAACTATTGCGAATAAGCATTTCGCTGCACAAATTTCAATTTATGATCACCACAAAACTTGCAACATAATACTCAGTAGCCCCTTTATCTTCAGTGGCAACTTGGCTTGTTTGGTGTGACGTATGTTAAAAAAATATTTAGTTTCGTAATTATTTTTTTTTAAATAAGTATTGACAATTTGTTTTTCTTAATTATGTCGATTACTATTTTAATTATGGTTTTGATTGGGTTTGGTAGTTTGGTAGTTTTGTTTTACGGCATATCAACCCTTTTTGGGTTATTTAATGCCGAATCTGGTCTTGTTTTCTTCTCTTTTTTGTTTCTTTCCCCTTTTAATATCTGTTTCTATTTAACTCATAGTTGGGACCCTAACAGGTACTACCACTCCGGGTCAGGGTGGACCTGGGAGCAATGGTAATTAAGAGGAGGCTCCACATTCCCCAAAGTCGGTAAGCCTGATCTCACCATCGGATGTAGTTTAAGGTCATATCCAGGACCGGGAGTAGGGTAGGAAAAATAAAAATAAAAAAGGGGAGGGAGAAAGGGAGAGGGGCTGTTGTTTTTGTTTTTGGTTTTGTAGTACATAATTAAGTTTTACAAAAAAAAAACAAAAAAAAAAACGTCAATGTAGGTGAATTTCGTCTCAGGGAGCCACAGGGCAGCCTGATCTGGTATCACGAGGTTTTGATTGGGACATCATTTAAATTTATCTAATCTCCGAATATCTTCAAGTCTGTATTTTCGAATATGGGAAGGTTTCTGTGGAACTTATGATCCTATACATACTTTAACTGGTTAGATTGGTCTTTTTCTGTCATTAAATCATTGCGTGTAATCGCTTTAGCTAATAAGCAGTACTTAGTAGAGGTACAATTTTCCATCTTTACCACGGGTGTAAATAACTCACATCTGTGTAGTATCTATTCTGATGCTACACTTAATACTTTCTGGTCTCGGTAAGTTAAAGAGATATTCTTATTTTGTTCTTATCAAGAGTTTCATTTTGAGAGCTTGATTTCCCTTATATTACAAACTGATCTTATACCTTCTCTTCTCTTGAAAGGAAGCGCGAATATATGAATTGATATGAACGGGTTCAGTTATGACGCCTTTTTCGGGACCCTATCTCGAGTAGAGAGCAAAAGGAATCCCGGGTAAGGTGTAAAAAAACATTAAAGAGCATCCACTCGGATGTGATGTTATTGACAACATTTTTACTACTCTAAAACACGAGGCTGACACTGAAATATTGAAGAATTATACGTTAAATTCCTATACGAAAGTGATCTCACTTCAAATTCAACGTTAATTCTTGTTTTGTGTTGTCTTATTTTTGCACAGTTGTTCTATTCATATGTAGTTTTCGAAATAAGGTAGAATCTCAATTTTTTGGTTGGTGGGATTCAGTAGATGTGTACAAAACACATTTCTTGTTATGATATTATTGTAAGCTAAGATCAAGCAACGTAACACCTCATGAATAGGTTATACACAAACCTAATTTCAGAGAAATATTGAAGAATTATACGTTAAATTCCTATACGAAAGAGATCTCACTTCAAATTCAACGTTAATTCTTGTGTTGTGTTGTCTTATTTTTGCACAGTTGTTCTATTCATATGTAGTTTTCGAAATAATGTAGAATCTCAATTTTTGGTTGGTGGGATTCAGTAGATGTGTACAAAACATATTTCTTGTTACGATATTATTGTAAGCTAAGATCAAGCAACGTAACACCTCATGAATAGGTTATACACAAACTTAATTTCGGAGAAATAAAATTGCTCCAGTCAAAGTTCAAAGGTACCGTATTCTTTTACAGTGCCAGTTGTTATACTGAAGATTATCGAAGCGATTCTAAAGAAATGTACGTTTTCAAACTCTTCCGGGGTTCATCTATTTTAATTTGTTGCGAAACTATTGTTTTGTCATTTAGGGTTAATATTTAAATCAAGAGATTGTTTGCATTGCTTTCAGAATAAAAGTCTCGCTCAAGTGTTTTTACCTTGAATTGATTAGAAACTCACATCTTTTCGAGGGATGAATGTGAATACAAATGTAAGCATTGTAAAAAATAACGATTAAACCGAATAAAAGCCGATACAGAAATAGTCTATGGGAAATAAATTCATCTACAAATTTAATGCGCTATTGGAATTATTATTAAGCGCAGTGAATTCTAAAAGCTCTGTGATTGGATGAAAATCAGCCAATCACAGACCACTGCTTTAATCTTCGCAGAAAACACAGGAGAGCGCCTTTTTTTTAAATAACGGTCTCTTCTCTCCCAGCTTCGCAGCCGATAACATCGTTCTTCTCAGCCGTGTCTGGTGAGGGCGGGCTCATGCTTTTTTAGCGTATATGATACGCGCGAAGCCTTATTGATGTTCTAACTACTCTTCACAGCATCCTGTTACAAAACAACTGCGATTTACAGTGAGTCCGCAAAGGCACTTCCTTTTGCAAGCACCATTCTATTTCTTTCTTCTCTCTGTTCATGTATATACATACCCTTTCTTTATCTATCTAAGGTGTTTGTTATCTCTTTTCTTGTCTATTCCCGTTTATATTCCATCAACGTTTCTTCCAGCGGACTACAGTCTTCGTCCTTCATTTTAACGGGACAAATCCCAACAGCGTATGAACATACAACAGCGAGATTAAATCTACGTAAAAATAATTATTTATGACGGTTAAATCTTTAAAAAATGACTGTAAATAGGCTGCAATAATAATGTAATACGTCTTAATCGATCCAATATGGCGAACAGATTTGAACGGAGCCAAAAGAGAAAACTTTCTTTCTTGTGCTTAAATGTATTTAAAAACGTTCGATATGAATTGATTTTTTAATAACCTATCGAATTCGAGAATTGTGAGTTATTAGCAAAGAATATCGTCTGATAAACATTTAGTTCCAGATTGTTGTTGTTTTAAGATATAATTTGGCAATTTTTATTATCTAGATTTTTTCTGTACTATTATTGGCATCTTTGGTTGTTATTTGATACACCATTTCACCTGATGTAAATTCTGACATTCATTACATGCATATTTTCGAATTTGAATCACCTCCGCTCGAACCCGTGATTTTATACGGCAGTCGGAACTGAAACATTTATTTAGTACATAGGTTAAATTGTTCTCGTTCTGTCATGAAAGCATAGTGTTTAATCGTGGTGATGAATAATCACTCCTAATTGTAGGTTGAATTTTGAATCTTTACTACGGGTGTTAGTAACTAATAACTGTGTAGTATACTTTCTTATACTACACTTCATCTTTTCTGATACTACACTTCATCCTTTCTGATACTACACTTCATCTTTTCTGATACTACACTTCATATTTTCTGATACTACACTTCATCCTTTCTGATACTACACTTCATCTTTTCTGATACTACACTTCATCTTTTCTGATACTACACTTCATCTTTTCTGATACTACACTTCATCCTTTCTGATACTACACTTCATCTTTTCTGATACTACACTTCATATTTTCTGATACTACACTTCATATTTTCTGATCCTACACTTCATCTTTTCTGATACTACACTTCATATTTTCTGATACTACACTTCATCCTTTCTGATACTACACTTCATCTTTTCTGATACTACACTTCATATTTTCTGATACTACACTTCATCCTTTCTGATCCTACACTTCATCTTTTCTGATACTACACTTCATATTTTCTGATACTACACTTCATATTTTCTGATACTACACTTCATCCTTTCTGATACTACACTTCATCTTTTCTGATACTACACTTCATATTTTCTGATACTACACTTCATCCTTTCTGATCCTACACTTCATCTTTTCTGATACTACACTTCATATTTTCTGATACTACACTTCATCCTTTCTGATACTACACTTCATCTTTTCTGTCCCCAGTCAATGAAAGAGAAATTCCTCTAGAATGAAGCAATTTTTATTTTGTCCTAATCCAATGTCTCTTTTTGAGGGCTAAATTGTTTTCCTGCATTGCAAGCTTATATTTTGCCTAACGTTGCTCTTGTAGAGAGGCATGAATATAGGAATTAATAACTGAGCGGATTTGGTTAAGACGCTCAATGAAGGAGAAACTCCTCTAGACTGAGGCAATTTTAATTTTAGTTTGTCCTAATCCAATGTCTCTTTTTGAGAGCTAAAATTGGTTTCCTTCATTGCAAGATGATATTTTTCCTAACGTTGCTCTTGTAGAGAGGCATGAATATAGGAATATAATAACTGAGCGGATTTGGTTCAGACCATTATTTTCGATCCCCTGTTCTAGGGGCGAGCAAATTAACCTTTTTCCAAGGTTTAAAATAATTTAACAGCAAAGAGCAGCAACTTAGGGGTTCTAATAAAAACTATGTACTGCACTAAAACACTAGACTCGTACGTAATTAGGGATACGTTTAAGTTTAAATTATATACAAAACTCTCAATTCTAAAGTAATTGTTATGTTTTTTTTCTGTTTCGCCAATTTTCTATGTCACATATAATCATCTATATATCAAAGAACTTAATTTATTTTTAACGGGAGAGGATTTAGTGTAAGTTGTTTACTACAAATGCACCAAACATTATTTCTCGTTACAATATACTTTGTTTAAGGTAAACGTATATAACATAACACCGTAGGAATATGTTATACAAAAACCTTAATTGACAGAAATGACATTGCTCAAGTACAGAACATTCAAAATTACAACATTGTAAACTATTGCATTTTTTCTGCGGATTATCGAAACGATTTAAAAAAAATATTTCTTAAAACTCTTACATATTCTATTTAATTTAAATTCGTCACAAACATATTGTTTTTTCTTTAGGTTTATATTTGAATCTAAAACCAGTTTGGATTACTTCCAGGACAACATTTCTCTAAAGTGCTTTCACCTAAAATAGTTTTAAACTAATATCTTTTCAAGAGATAAAAGTGGAGAAATGTAATAATCGTAAAAAATAACGATTAAATCGAGTGAAAGCCGGAACAGAAATAACATATGAGCCACACATCTATCTATAAAGGGTATGCCTATAAACATAAAACACCGACATTAATTCTTAAAAACAAAAGTACACCGTTTCGTAAAAATAGTTATTCCTAACGGTTTAATCTACGAAGGTGGCTTTAAATAGTTTTCAATAATAATCGATGAGCCTTAATCGATCAAACATGGCGGACAGATTTGGAACAGAGCTGAAAAAAAACATTTCAACATTTTTCTTTTTGTGCTTTATAGTTTGATACGTTCGATAGAAATTGATTTTTTCGAAAGGCAATCGAAATCAGATAGCGGTTAGTTGTCTATTAGCAAAGAATGTATAACTATAATATTTGGTTTCAGAATTATTTTTTCATAACGATCCGAAATTTGTATTTTATAGATTATCATAATTACTATTTTCATTATTTAGACGGTTGTAAACTTCGTCCTTCTTCAGGTGTATCTTTTCGAACTTGGAAACTTTTCTATCGAGCTCGGCATCCTATACTGCCATTTTGTTTCGATCCTTTTCTTTAGTACACGTGGTTTAATTATTCTTGTTCTGTTATACAACCATGGCGTTTAATCGTGTTAGTAAATAATCGGGTATTAGTAGCAGAGAATAATACCGTCTGACTCAGTCTATTTTATAAGTACTATCATAAGATCTATCGTACGAATTATATCATTTATACCATGCTTTCTTTGTTCTAGCTTGTTTGACTCGTTAGTCAAGAGGTATTCTTCAATTCGCTGTACTCCTTATGATACATGTATCTATTTAATAGCTTATTTCCAAGTGCAAGTGAGAAATATCTTACTAAGAAAAGAGAAATTAGCCAAAAATGATCTGAAATATCTCTGATTTGGGATGGATCACCCAGAATTCGATTTGTCCATTTGAAAAAAGTTAGTGCCTCTTTAAACGGGGTTCATGCTGAGAGCAGAGTACTTGAGAAAAGTAATGGTAGGCTAAATACAGGACCTCCTAGACAGTAGGTGTTTTTATGTCCATAGATCGGAAGCACATTAGCTTTTTCAGGTGGATGCTGGTTCGCCATTATCTCAAGTGGTCTTTTCTAGTTTGGTCCCAGGAATGTCTCTATATATTCCAGCAGATGGGCAGTGAGGATCAGTGTGAGTTTCGATGGCCCTCGGAAACAACCTGTCTGTTTGTCTTGAGTTGGTCTTGTTTTGATTTGGTCCGGCTATAATTTCTCCTTTGCAAGTCTGTTATTCAAAAGAAGAAAATGAGCATCATTGTCACCTCCAAAAGAATAACACATTGTTACTTATTTTAAATGGGAGTTGCGATGTTATTTGGAGAGAGAATTCTTCTGTTGCAGTACGGACTGAGACCACCCAATTGGAACTCTTTGCTTTCATACTGTTTTTCTCAAACCTATAACCTGATTTTCATCGAGACTAAGATCAATAAGAATCTCATGTATTTGAGTTAATCATTTCTCTTCTTTTTCAGCTCCTGATACTTAACAAATTACTAAAATATTATATGTAATTTGTTGTATCCTACAATTCGTCCCACGGATTTCACTACTAATATAGTCTAACAGCTTTCTGAAGATAACACTACCAGGTAGTGTTACCTGGTGTATTTATCCGTAGATATGTGCTCCGTGTTTGGTATTGGCGTCACGCACGTAAAACACTTTCTACTAATCCCCTTGATATCTTATCAATGTTTTCTTTCGTGAAGACAAAATTACAAATTAAAACTTATTTTATCCCTCAGTACTAAATCATAACAGTAAGTAAACTAGTCGTCACCAACTAGCGCCATTTTACGAAATACATCATGGTTTAACTCGTTACAATATGAAGACTTTGCAAAACCGGTGATAACTTTACCCGCGCGGTTTGTCACCGATAAACACCATTTTTCTACTCTCCCATTAAATCAAAGTTGCATTATGGACATCAGCTTCAAAGAAAGTGCACTCTTTGTACCAGAATGTGTCGTTAAGATCTTTGAAGTAAATTAAGCGATAAGAAACACCCTAAGCACATCGATCATTTTCCAATAAAATGTCAATGATAAGACGGTCGTCGGGAATGAAGAAAAACGCGCGAAAGCGAGATTGTAGGTAAAGTAAAGTCTGCGGTTTGATGCAAATCGTTTCAGGTTTTATTGAAGAATTATTTTTGAAGTCTCCAAAATAATGACCATTCTGCTGCCGTCCGAGAGATCATAGAGTTGATACTAACTTCTGACCATGTTGATCTCATACGATGAAATCAGATGATTGCTGCTATACTCCTTCTCTCGTTTTCACTCGTTACCTCTATCTTCTCATACATGTGTTTCTCTCTCTCTCTCTCTCTCTCTCTCTCTCTATATATATATATATATATATATATATACATATATATATATATCGAATGTATATATGTCTATTTATATATGTATGTATATATGTACATGTATGTAGATATGTGTATGTATATATGTACATGTGTGTATATATGTACATGTAAGAATATATGTACGTGTATACATATATCTGTATGTATATATGTATATATATATACATATATCTGTATGCATATATGTATATATACATATATCTGTATGCATATATGTATATATACATATATTATGTATATATGTCTATGTATACATATATTTGTATGTGTATATGTATACATATATCTGTATGTATATGTATGTATGTGTATACACATATCTATATATATATGTGTATATACATATCAATATATTTATGTATATGTATATATTCATATCTATATCTTTATGTTTGTGTATATACATACATATATGTATATATATATATATATATATATATATATATACATACCTATATATTTATGTGAATATATATATTTATGTGTATATATATATATATATTTATGTATATATATATATTTATGTATATATATATATATGTATTTATGTATATATATATATATATATATTTATGTGTATATATTTATGTGTATATATCTATATTTATGTATATATATATATATTTATGTATATATATATATGTATATATATATATATTTATGTATACATATATACATATATATATATATTTATATATATATATATTTATATATATATATATTTATGTATATATATATTTATGTATATATATATATGTATGTATATATATATGTATGTATATATATATTTATGTATATATATATATGTATGTATATATATATTTATGTATATATATATATATATATATATTTATGTATATATATATTTACGTATATATATATATGTATGTATATATATGTATACTAATTTATATATATATATATATATACACATATATATATATACATATATATATATACATATATATATATATAGTAAGCGATGAACATATATATGGCAATCAAGTAACACAGAGGCTCCCGTGGTTCATCCCCGGGGGGAATCGTCAGGCTAAATGCTTACTACCTAGCTCTAGTTACGTATCGAGCACTGTTGAAGTAATTACTTAAAACTGACACATAAAAAATGATATCTCCTTATAATATTTTATGTGGATACATGAAGTACTAATATATATATATATATATATATATATATATATATATATATATATATATATTAGTCTTTACCACTGTATGTCTTACACAATTGCTCTTTTTTTGTTCTCAGTCTTTCAGTCTTTGTTGTTTCCCCCTACCTACTTTTCCTATTTAGTCTGTTTATTTATATTGTTTCCTCTATTCTACGTCAATGTGCGCATCTGTTGTGCTCGTTCTTTCTATATTTCTTTTTGTTTTGTTTTGTTTCTCTTTCTTCTCTTCTCTCTTACTCTATTTCCCAGACCCTTTCTCATACATTAATCCTCTCTCTTTTTCCGCGTTCGTCTGTTTCCATCATATACTAATTTAAATTTCGTCTTTGTCACTCTCTTTCTTATTCTCGTCATCTCGTCCCTTCTTTGTTTCCCACTCTCTGCATAACGATGTTTTTCTATCTTTCTTTCTCCTCGTCGGTGATAGCGAGTTATCAGTTCATATAATACACTAGGAAAATAATTCCACTACTTTTTAAATGGATAAAAATAGTAACGCTTTTCCATGGCGCTGTCATACAAGTTAAACGTATTTGCGCTTTCTTGCTCATCTCGTAGTGTTGTCTAAAAGTTTTCTTTGAAATCATAGTAAGAATTTGAATAACATTTGATCTTATTGTGCTACGCAGCTAACAGCTACCGTATCTAGCACTATACCATGAGTAGTGGATACCAATTTGCATTTTCGGCCGCCGTTTCTGGTGTGCTTTTCTAGAAGAGCGGGTCTCTTCAAAAAGGAGTTGGTTATGTAACACTTGTGTCATCTGGCCATAAATGTTATCAAATCAAATTATCTTCCTGAAACACCTTTACTCAACAGTAGACTGTCGTCTGTTTTCCCAGGGTCTTATGGTCCATTGACCAGCGCTGTTAAAGAAAGTAATCAAGACACAGTTTAACTTCTTTATAAATAAAAAAAATAATTGCCAAGATTATTTCCGCTTTTCCATGTATATCTCACATAAAGCAACGTATTTCCGCTTTGTCGTCCTTTTGTTCGTCTGAGAAAACAAGTGATATGTTTATAAATTACGTACAAACGAATGTATAACAGTGTTATATGATTGGATTTAATGGTTTAATTATTTTAATTTCACAACCTAAATGACTTTTCCTGTATTATATAGGTTATTCGGACTAATGTTCTTATCTTGGTTGTTGTTATCACATTTCAGTCGATGCAACCACTGACTTTCTTCAGGTGCGTCATGTTGAACTATTGAAGCTTTCTGCAGATCTCGGGAATCATCACAGAGTTTTGAGCATATCCCTCTACTTGATACAAAGGTGTAGTAAGCTCTCGTTAGGTCAGCTAGGACTGGACAAATGTATGTATTAATTTATTATCTTATTCTTGATATAGCGCATACTGTCGCTTGAAACGTAAACCTTTAGAACATTATCATTAAGAACTGATTATACTTCGCCATTTTATCCCTTTTGCAACAATATGCTATAACTTAGAAATGTTATCTGTATGCCCACATACCATCGGAGTGTGTATGTATATATATATATATATATATATATATATATATATATATATATATATATATATATATATATATATATATAAAAGATAGAAAAATAAGAGTGATAAACATGTTCGAATGTCCAAATTAATTTCAAGTTCCGATTGTTCACTGCAAGGTGTATTCTGTAATAAACCAGTGTTAATTGTTCTTTCCTTAAGCCAAGGCTTTTCAAAGATCGAAATCTTATCATCAGAGGAGAAATACAAATAGATAAGTTGGCTGTAGAAAAAGCCTAAGTATTAAATATAAAAAATAATAAAATATAAAAAGGAAAAATAAATAAAATAAAAGGATAAAAAAAAATAAAGTAAAATAAAATAAAATGAAATAAAATATAAAATAAAAGTAAGTCTGCGTATGTAGTTACAAATAATTTAAAATATAAAATAAATAAATATATATATATATATATATAGAGAGAGAGAGACTTTCAAAAACATGCAAAAATGCCTTTGTAATACATGTTTAAGATGCCAATATTAAACAAAAAAAATATTTTTTTAAAATCTTGACTATGTTGGATATAAATGTCTGACAATAGCACGTTAATTCTCATAGAAAAAGAGTTTGTGTCACAACAAAATCGACCTTTATTCTCTTTTTTTTCGTTTTTTTTTAGGGTACTTGGTTCGTTATATTTAAGCAACAGTAAGGTATTATTGAACGATGTACAATTAGAAACATCTTTTTAAATGAAGTGTTAAGAGCACCTGGACGCTTATAAGATAATACAATTGGAAAAAGTACTTGAAAGCATATTTTGCGAAATTTAAAACTTTGAAAAACAGACAAGATGCCTTTATAAACCACGTTTAAGATGCGAATATGTGTATTAAGAATAATTTAGATTTTTTCTATCTTGACTTTTTCTTTATGTATTTCGGAATATAGGATGCCTGTTTCCAGAGAAAGAAGGTGTGTTTCACAACAAAATAAAAGGTTTTACTATTATTTGTTTTTTCGTAATACTTGGGTGCTTTCTTAGTGATGTTGTTGAAACGACGGGCAGGTGTTATTGAACGATTCACGATGAGGAACCTCTCTTTATGAGAACTTTAAGGAGCGCGTAGACGCTTATGTGATAATAAAATTTGCAAAACTTTTAAGCATAATCTTTTACTAAACATTTAATTTCAAGAAAGATCGTGAAGATGGAAAAACTAATTGGTCTTTAATGACGCTTGCATAATAAATGACTAGCTGCCGAACTATACATGTACACACACACACACACACCCCCACACACACACACACACATATATATATATATATATATATATATATATATATATATATATATATATGAAGAGTTTGAATGCAAAAAGTTTAAATTTAGACATTAAACAATAAAAACACGAATATATAAAATCTAGACATTATATAGAAGCCGATTTTAATTGCAATCAGAAATAAATTAATTCAGTATCATATTATGTAACACATAGTTTTTGGGATGTCGTCGAGTGTTGAAATGCAAGACCTTTTGTAGGGACAGTATCGTGATTTTGAAAATAGAGTTTATCGCATTTTGCATTCTAACTCTCCATATATATATATACAGACACACACACACATATATATATATATATATATATATATATATATATATATATATATATATACAGGGTGTCTCAAAAAAATGTACTCACTCTTAGAATGGCAAAATGTGCAGAAGATGTCGAGTTTGCACACAAAATTGTGTGGAGCGATGAAGCAAAGTTTTCTCGTCATTCTACGAGTGAGTACATTTTTTTGAGACACCCTGAATATATATATATATATATATATATATATATATATATATATATATATATATTAGTACTTCATGTATCCACATAAAATATTATAAGGGAATATATTTTTTTATGTATCAGTTTTCAGTATTTACTTCAACAGTGCTCGATACGTAAGTAGAGCTAGGTAGTAAGCAATGAAAATATATATGGCAATCCAGCTACACAGAGGCTCCCGTGTTTCATCACCGGGGGGAATCGTCAGGCTAAATGCATGGAGTTATTTTTGTCAGGTGTTTTTATAGCCACGTATATAAAAACACCTGACAAAAATAACTCCATGCATTTAGCCTGACGATTCCCCCCGGGGGTGAAACACGGGAGCCTCTGTGTAGCTTGATTGCCATATATATTTTCATTGCTAACTATATATATATATATATATATATATATATATATATGAGAGAGAGAGAGGTAGATAGATCTATTCGTGTTGGGTTAGGCAATGTCAACAAGACCGTTAAAGCTATTTATGTATTGTCTTGTAATCTACTCAACATTTACTTTCAAAGTGTAGTATCTATTCCGATGGATATTGCACCCCATAGACTGGTATTGTCTTGGCCTTCGGGGCTTGATTTACACCGGTCTATGGGTCTGTCCTGTGCAGTTCTACGAGGTGCACCCTCCCAGGCTCTGCCTCCCCTCTTTGGGGAGGAGTAAGTTTATTGCTTACTGCCTGAGGCGCCCCTACCGGGGAATGCCGACGGGGCTGCCCAGCCCAGGCAATTTTTAAACCCCACTTTCCAGACCCGACCTTGGGTCACATCTTACTTGTGGGAGTAAGATAAAAACTGGCCTTGTGCCTAACTCCTGGAGAGGAATAAATCAATACTCAACATTTACTTTTCTCAGAACACAATTATAGAATCACAATTCTGCTTTTTTTATCGCCGCGGTTATAAGGCGTGCAGTAAGTAACCAAGTCGTCACGAACTGGCGCCATTTTACGAAATACATCAGGATCAACTCGTTATAATGGTAAGACCTTGCAAGACCGGTGATAACTTTACGCGCGTGGTTTGCCAGCGATAAACGACTTTTCCCCGTTACACATCAAAGTTGCATTATGGGCACTGACTTATATATAGATGCTCTCTCTCTGTACCAAGACGCATCGTTGAAGTCTTTAGAAGTAAATTCACTGATAAGAAAAACCTGAAGCGCATCGATCATTTTCCAATAAATTGTTCTTGATAAAGCGAGTCTTGTAGGTAAAGTTAAGTCTGAGCTTTGATGCTTATCGTTTCTGGTTTTATTGGGGTATTTTTTGAAGTCTTCCAAAAGATAGCAATCCTGCTGCCGTCGAAGAGATCATAGAGTTTACACACAGTTCTGACATAGCCATTTTGCCTAATTACTATGGAAACATATGATCGCTCATCTATTCCTTCTCTTTCGTTTTCACTTATGTCTCCTATCGCTTCATTTCTCTCGTTCGTCATCTCATTTTCTGCCTCTCTGTATATATATATATATATATATATATATATATATATATATATATATATATATATGAGTGTGTGTGATTTTTTTGAAGGTTTACCAAACCATTCCGTTCAGGAGATCATTCATCACCACAAAATATCTTTTCTTTCAAAGTGTATTTATTTATCATATATATCCACATTAAAGAGTGTTTTTCCTACACGTGAACTACAAAGCAGAACCTTGATGTGCAGATCATCAGGGGAATTAAGTACCTGATTAAGGGTTTCAACAACTGACAATACACAATGTGGTATTGCCTTAATTGAGGTCACTTAAGAAAAAAATATAAATAAAAAATAAAAAATGTCTTAAAAAATAGCTCGTAAGATTTTCGCAATATTGTTGCTACTAAGCAAAACAGCAAATAATTAGTCCTGAATGCATTCAAAAGAAACAGGATCAATGTGCAAGAATACACCTTCTCACAACGATGAAAAGCATCCCCCCAAACAAAATTAAACAGTTCACAAGTTACCATTCCAAGCCACTCATAGTATGGCCATTCAACATCTATTCCATCAGAAGAAAACACAACACAAATGTCCGTTTGGAATTCATGGGGTCGTGCGAACCTTTTTGCTAGGGCTGACTTGCTCCCATTCGAGATGAACACACAACGAGGCAAATGATAGATATCCCGCAGAAACACACTTTAAGAAAACGTTCCTTCAATAGTATATATAAAATATTTATCCATAACACTGTTTCTAAAAATTTAGTTTCTATTTTTAAAATTATTCTTCATAAAATAAATTTTCCAACGTCTGGGACGTCTTTTTACATTCTGCTTGGTAGTGAAACACGTGTAGGAAAAAAAACTCTGTAATTTGGATATATATAATGAAAAAAGAAACTTTGAAACAAAATGAATTCTGTGGTGAGGAATGATCTCCTGAACGGAATGGTTGGGCAAGCCTTCAAAAAATCACATATAAATGCTCTGTACCCTGTAATCGAGTATCATCAAGCTTATTTTTATTGGCCTAATCTCGGTCTTCACTGAATAATCTATCTTCTAAGTGAAAACTCTAAATCTCTCTCTCCCCCTCTCACTCTCTCTCTCTCTCTCTCTCTCTCTCTCTATATATATATATATATATATATATATATATATATATATATATATATCCACATGATTTTTTGTGTATCAATTGTCAGTATTTTCTTCAACAGTGCTCAATACGTGAGTATGGCTAGGTAGTGATTTATGAAAATATATTTATGGCAGTAAAAATACACAGACGCTCCCGCGTATATATATATATATATATATATATATATATATATATATATATATATATATGTGTGTATGTGTGTGTGCGTATATATATATATATATATATATATATATATATATATATATATATATGTATATATATGTATAAATATAGCTATTATTTGAAATTATAACGAAATTAATCATCCAGCTGAATATCGAATTTTAATGATCGAACACCTCTTTCTACTAGGTATTTCTTCAAGGAATAAGTAGTGTTTTTTAAAACTATTTAAAAACGTTACACTCTTGTATAGTTTAAAAATAACGGTCTACTTGGAATACTATAATTTCTCTGCGAGGGATGGCATCGTGAGTGTTATCTCCTTATTGTTGTTGGTTTGTTTGATTTTTTTCACCAAATGCTCTGTGCTTAATGTGACACTGTTTACATGCTTTTCAGTTGGGTATCTGACGAACAACGAGTGTATTAAGTTAGTGGTTGCATCTTACTCGTTCAGAAACAATAGTAAGACCACAAGCAATTCTGCCATAGGTAAATTAAAAAGGTGAATAAATTTTGGGCATTACAATATGAACAATCTTTCTCTCTCTCTCTCTCTCTCTCTCTCTCTCTCTATATATATATATATATATATATATATATATAGATATAATGAAGAAGAATGGAAAGGAATTAGAGAAGCAAAAGTCAAATCATAATTCAATTCAATTGCTCAGAGCAAGGTATATTCCGCAAATATGGCAATTTATTCAAGTTAAATTTTCCTTAAGCCAGGCTTTTCAAAGATCAAAATCTTATCATCAGAGGAAGTCGTTGGGATAGATAAGTTGGCAAAGGCCAAGATTAAAAATTTGAAAAAATAAAATAAAAGTTGTAGGGGGAAGAAACACAAGGCACAATTCTGCCCGAATGCAAGCAAATGTTCGATTGCTAAAAATTCCGGTGTCGAAAAGTCCAGCGGAGAGAATGAGATGTAGATAGGTAGGTCGTTAAAAGGCCCGAAAGGTTGTGAGAGAAGAAATCAAAGTTAAATTCCAAGAAGCCACAACTTCAGGTGCGGCGAAAATAGAAAACCCAAAGGGTAAAATGTCCAATAAGTGCAGGCAGGCAGGCTCAGAAGAGAGTGAGGTGGAAAATATTCGCCATTAACAATACTTCCTGGGCAAAGATGTCAGAGAAAATGCTTTAAAATGGGAAAAAATGTAGCGAAAATATTTTAAAGTTAGCCCGAAGCGAAAGCCGGCTTGAAAATGAGAAAAGGCATAAACTCCTGTGCGACCCGTATGCAGGGAGGGAATGAGTGAGGGGTGTGTAGGGGGAGAGAAGAACGGGTGCGAAGAAGGAAAGGGGGTGTAGAGAGTGAATGCGGTTAAAACTAAGAGTATGATTGTGCGGGGTGAGTCGCATGAAAGTAGAAATTGGATGTTAGCGCGAATTTGGGTTCAACTAAAAAAGGGAAAGGAATGGGTAGGAGTAAGTCAACGAGTGCTGGGAGGGAGAGTTCAAATGCCAGAATGCGTCTATAAATAGAGTTCGGGGTTTAGTTGTTTTATCAGGAGACCTTACTTATAAACAATGAGGCAAAATATATTGAAGGGTAGAATTAGAGAAATAGTAAGAATAGAAATTAAAAATTGAAAGATTAAAAAAGTAAAAAAGTAAAATAAGAATAGAATTAAAATTAAAGATAAAAATAAAAATAAAAATAAGAAAAATAAAAAATGAAAAAGAGATAATAAAATTAGTATTAGTTTTAAGCTCGCAAAGAAAAGTATGGGTTGCCTGATAAGGAAATAATAATAGAATGAGGGAAAAAGTCGATAAAATTGGAACTCGAAAATGAGTATTAGAATGAGGGAAGAGTAAATTAGACCTCGAAAGGATATCCGGAATGGGAATCCCCAAGGTGGTTAAAGGTATGGGTTGAAATAAAATGAGCAGTTACGAGACGCTAGTGCTTTATGGAAGAGGGAGAATTAAACTTTGAAACAAAAAATTTTCCAAAAAAAAAGGTATAAGGAGGTTGATTAAGAAAATTATTAATTAGGTTAATGATGGCAGAAAGAAGAAAGATACATACGAAGTTAAAGTAGTGACAATAGATTAAACCAGAGTGAGAATGGAGATCGCAGTTAAAAGTAAATATTATGAGGGTTAAAAGATGTAGAGTGAGGGCGGGTTAGGGGTTGAACATGGTCTGAGAGAAGTGAGCGAAGGGCGAGGTAAACTAGGGGGGAATAATCGAGGCTATTAAAAGAGTGAGAAGAATTATTTAAAAGTAAAAGCAGGAGGGGGATAAAGTTTAGAGTGCACAGAGAGAACAGTAAGGAGATCGATATCGGAGTGTGCAAAGGGGATTAAGAGTAGATAAGGCGAATCAACAAGTGAAAAAAGGGCTAGGGTATAATAAGAAAATGGTGGGTTAGTTATCAGGGTGAGAGGGTAGGATAGAAGTTTGGAAGTGTTGATGGGAAGCGGAAGAATGTATTAGAAGAAGTTAAAGGGGAAAGAAATGGAAGTCATATAAAAATTATACGGTTAAGGAGGTTAAGTAAAATGATTTAGGGGTTAGTGGGAGAAAGGTATTAAAGTTGAGGGAATTGTGAAGCTAACGGAGTTTATGGGAAATTTTTTTAAGTTAAGAGGAGGCTGAAGGGATGAGGGGGATATATGCAGAGATTATAGAGCAACAGGAATTAGAACAATCTGAAAGGAGATTCGAGATGTAGGGAGGGAAAATCCGAGATGATGGGAGGGTATTTAATCAAATGGGGGAGGGGTGTCTGGGGGATTACTATGGTTGCTATACTTGAATTTACGTTTATGCCTGCAACTGGAGATAAGTTCATTCTTAGAGTTAATAATGTTTTTCGATTTATTAGCAGTAGCTATCATAAAGGTTTCCAAAGTACAAAGTTGGCAATGGGATGCTCCCGAGGTATATGATTTAGACTTTTTAAATATTGACCAGTGAAGTGAATAGGGAGTATTTTTAAGATTGAGGTTTCTAATTAAATTGGAAAGTAAAGTGCCTGGGCTATTATCGTTGCTATTTTTAAAGGAATAGATATGGTTAGAGATCCGGGTCTTAATGGGGAAAGAGGACGCCCAAATATAAGTGTGTATCTTGAAGGGTGGTGCTATAGTTGCATTGAGATTGCTAGTGGTATTAGATGAGATTTGGGTTTGGAGATTCGAGTTATGCGAGGGAGGTTGTTTGACGGAATAGGGTGGAGCGGATATGGGGGAAATGTGAGTTAGCCCATGGGTACTATCTATTATTGGGGGTGCTTGGTTAGAAGTATGGCTGCATAAGTGGGAGTCTTGAGGAGGAGCGGATTGGGGTTGAGGGGAGATGCAAAATTCGGGTGGAGTATGGGAAGTATGATTGCTCACAACTTTGGTGGAGCGCTCTATCCTGGATATTGAGCTATATACTCTTCACTATAGGTTTCACTTTTCCTAAAAGTTCGCTTTTAGTACACCACTTTATATATATATATATATATATATATATATATATATATATATATATATATATATATATATATTAGTGTGTTTGCGTGGGTATATTGAAATTAAATTAAACAATGGCTCGATAGTAAAGATCCGCATTCTAAAACAAAAATAATTTATTCAAAATCTATTCATTACATATTTCAGAGATGTACCATGGTTTCATTTACACAAGTAGACCATTACTGTTAAGTAAAGCATCCTTAAATGTTATTTCAAATTATTAGCATCCTACGGAATAAAAACAGTTCGAACTTTGGTACTTCCCCCAAAAAGGACACTTTGTGAGAAACCACCAGATAAGAGAAGCAGTGAATATCATCAGCTATTACATTTATCGTGGTGTCTAAATTCCATAAAGCGCTGATGATTTGAAATGGGTTGTAAAGGCTTTTTCGAAACAGTAAAAGTGTACCCTAGTAAATTAAACAATGGAAAATATATGGACTTAGTATTCTATAGTTTGTAAATTAATAATTGATATAAATATATATATATAATTTATGAGGAAATGTAGTTTGCTTGAAGCAGTGCGTGTGATACGTATATAGAGGAGTATTAGAAAGCTATCACAATGCAAGAAATGGAAATATGTCGGCGTTTAGAAGTAAGACAAACACAAGTGATTTCAATTATATATTTTTCAAAAACTTTTTAATAATTTTTGTTTTCATATAGAAAATCTTACTTGATTAGGCAAGACATCAACACTGATGTAATCTGTGTGACCGTGTTGCATAATATATTTCGAGGAATACCTCTTTATCAAATGTTAGGTGGTTCGAATTTCAAAAAATGTGTGGATAGCACTATTGCATATAACGCAGTAAATATTAATATGCGCAGCAAATGTAATGAAACTAAAACTAAAATTGATTGTTTTGTTTTTACATGAGTTTAATTAATTATTAAATTTTGTTTTATTCTTTTAACATGATATTTTTTTTAATATAACTAAAATCACTTGTGTTTGGCTTACTTCTAAACGCCGAAATATTTCCATTTCTTGCTTTGTGATAGCCTTCTAATACTCCTCTATATACATATATAATTAATGTTGTAATCAATAACTATTTTAATATACATAAACATATATGATTTGTGTTAGCTACGCTCGTCAGTATGTGTGACGGAACCGTCCCACCAGTCTAACTATTAAAACAACGGACCCAAGTATTATACATCCTATCGTTTGGATGTTGTTCCGAGGGAGCAATACACTCGCTGTTATCTCCCTTATTACTCTTTTTCATTCATCATCTATCTGTCTTTATTTATCTCATTTTAGTTTTTTTTCTTCCTTTCTCTTGTCCCCGCCACCATCTTTATATGTATCTCTAGAGATTTAATATTCCATTGCTCATTACCTTTCCTCGTTTGAACCTTATTCGAACCATACTTTGTTCTTCTACGGACGGCTTTTCTTTTTCTTTAGATGAAATTAATTTCCATACTTGATACTTGTTGAGGCTCGTTTATATCTCTTGCTCTCTCTCTTTATATATATTTTACATTATCTGTCTTCCCTCCCCTCTCTCTCTCTCTCTCTCTCTCTCTCTCTCTCGATGTCTCATTTGCTTTTAATACGTATGTTTCTCTTTTCCGTACACACCCCTCTCGTCTTATTCTATCTCCCATTACCCATATATACGTATATCAAGTGATAACCCTCGAATTTTGCTTTCTTTCTCAGCTAGCTATACATATATATTTTTATACGCATAACGTGCAGGTATTTATCACACTGACATTGATACTCAAAGCTTACTTTTCTATTTTAAATGTAAAAAAAAATATTCCTAATATACTCAGTCATGCATATGCGAGCGACTTTAAAATGGATAACTAATTTGCATATATTTGTAAAAAATGACATTCAATAAATGTTTTTTTTCTGCGTTTTTATTTGACAATAGTATTCATTAAACGATTTCTATTTCTATTTAAGTATATTTTCTATATTGTACATAATTGTGTAGCATTTGGGATGAAAATGCACTAGTGCACACACATGTATGCATACATATAGGTTCGAACCGTGTAACCAGCAAGGATCACCTCCTCCCATACTGATGTTTGCAGGTTTGGCATGAAACACACGTGCATCTTAGTTTATTTTAGAATATTATCTATAAATGATTATTAAATGCTCTCGCGAGATTGAGAACTGTTAGAATGTTAAGAACACACCGTTAATTATAGCTTAATGCAACACTTTCCGCCCAACCTAATAACTTATGTTGACGACTTGCTAATATAGCCGATGCATTTTCCATTGAGACGTTTATTAACTTTCCTATTTCTACGGTGATCTTGTGGACACATCGGTATGCGCTCCAACTACTGAGTCAAATATAACTTTCGTGTGGCGTTCGTACCGTGTGATCGGAGGTATTGTTTCTTCCATTACTGATGATTGCAAATTTGGCATCACACACATGTGTATATAGGATAATTCGAAAATATTATTTATACATACTTATTCAAAGTTCTCGTTAGATTGAGCACTGTAAGTTTACAACCCACCGGTATATATATCTTAATGCAATACGCCAGACCCCACCTCTTCAGTTCTCTTGGCGATACATATATATATATATATATATATATATATATATATATATATATATATATATATATATATATACTTAGGTACCAAGTAATTATCCAAGCAAGAGTTGTTGAATGTCACGGAACTTTCTCGTTTGTAAATGTTCTTCGTGAGGTTCTCAAACGGTCGAGGTATCCTACTGGTTTCAGGTTGCAATCCGTAGAGTATTTCCCCGATTGTTCTTAATTCGGCCATTTTTTTGCCGAGCGCTTTCGACTTTCTTAGTTGTCTTCAGGTTTAGGTTTTTTTAAATAAGAAGACTTGAGTTAATGTTTCATAGGTATCGTTAAGGGCGAATATATATATATATATATATATATATATATATATATATATATATATATATATATATATATTACATCAAGAGAGCAAGAAACACATTTATAGGAAGCGATTTCAGTGCAAGGGTGTTACGGATAAACACGAACTGTAAGCAAATTATGAATAACAAAATAGTTTCATGAGTTTTTTGGTTTCATCCATTTTATTTTATATATATTTTCTATCATATAACTTGCTATTAGTGCAATTTTATGCAGGACCCGTATGGTATTATATTTCGTGAAAATGTCACCTCTTCAGATGTGGCTTTCAAGGTGATTTAAAACATGCAAAATAATGCCGTTGAGATCAATACATCTGAGAATAAGTTTTAACTTTGATAATGTACGTGGTGGTTTCAGTTGTTTTGCTTGTTTTTTTTAATGTCACTATTATTATTTATTTTCTTTGTTTTTGTCATGTATATTTTATATTTTAATATTTTATTTTATTTACTTGTTTGTTCTAACGGTAAATGTACATTTAACAATATTATATGAGATAATAAAAGGAGGGAAAACGAAAACACATTTCTCTTTCACTGTGGTATCTTTTAATTTGCTTTTAATCCGCGTTTATTTGTTAAAAATCAGGCATAGAAATCGCCTCTGTTTATACACTACAAATAGTGCTTAAAAACACGAACCACTGACATTATATATATTTATATATATATATATACACATACATATATATATATATATATATATATATATATATATATATATATATATATATATATATAGATAGATATATACACACGCTAATTTTTTGTTTATTTGTTCAATCCCTGCCAGCATGATATGCTGATAGGTGCTCATAAGCAGAAACACGGGCCCATAGCTTCCTTTTGTGCACGCAAAAAATAATTTACAAAATGAATTACTTACATAATATATATATATATATATATACACATATTAATTGAAAAATGAATTAGTTAAAAAAGAAAATCTGTTTTTCTCTCTATATATAGCTATCTCTATCTCTCTTTTTCTCTATGTATATATATATATATATATATATATATATATATATATATATATATATATATATGTATATATATATATATATATATATATATATGTATATACATATATCGACGATAATTTCCGGATTGTTGCATTTACATCCCAGTGGGGGATAATATTTACCCTGAGGATCCGTCCTCTGATACGCTACGCGAACAGCTTTTGGGCCAGTGTCCAACGTTACCTTGTTCGTAGCAATGTTTTCTACTTATTTGACAGCCTCTCGCTACGTTGCATTTGCCACCGCACCTCTAGCAGGTGACAACGGCGCTTAAGTCACTCTTGGTAGGCACTATGGATTTACCGCGTGGTGGATGCAAGGCTTCGACACTATGTTGATATTTGTCCGTAGTCGTTCTCGAGACTCTTGTTTTCGCTAACAGGTATCCTTTAGTCAGAGTCTACATTTTTGGCGCACTTTAAAGTCTGATGAGGATGGCATCAGGAACCGCCGTAACTAAAGCCACTTAGCAAGCTTTTTTGAGTCGAACTCCCTTGAACCCGGCTCATCCGACCAACCGTCTGATGTGGTTCTCGTAAGTGTCCAAGTGTTCGCCAGCCCATCTAATCACGGTCAACTTCTTATAAGTATTCAATGCGCGATTATTGAACGCCTCCTTTAACCGTGGCTCTATCTGCTCTACGTAGAGTTGGTCGCCCACTCTCATCTCCAAGTAGATGGTTAATGTATCCCCTTCCAGATACAATGAGAGCAGACTCGTCAAATTATCCACCTTCTGCAGTCTCGAACCGACTCTCATTTTTTGCACCCCCTCCCCACTTCTGTTTCGCCAGTAAATGGCTTTACTATATCACTGGCCGTGCCTACCTTTGCTATAGTAACCACTAGAGATATATATTAGGGTAATTAATTCTTATGTTTGTCACATAAATTATTACTAATTAAAAAAACACACAATGTCAGTTCTCAGTATATAAGCCTTTTTCTTGTCCGGAATAATTTTCCTTTTTTGTCATCATCAACAAAATATTATAGGTCTGTTCTTAGTAGCAGCAGTACTCGCCCGAATTAAACTGAGTGGCAACCTAAAATGAGAATAATCTTGATGATTACACACGCGAACAATGTTAATTGCGTATTGTCCCCCAAAAATATGTCCTTCCAAAAAAATGTCACTCCTTGTATTCAGCTGTTTCGTACTGCCAAACGCGCATATATTCTGCATAATTAAGACCGCCTAATCGAAAGTAAACAGTCCCAGGTTCACGCCTGCTCGCAGCCACTGTTTCCTTGCAGCGGGTGCATGCTAGTCGTTGCCATTAATTCTTTGGTATCTCCCCACCGTCACTATACAGATATGCAGACAGCAGCTTGACATCTTAAACGACAGAATTAAACAGATCTAGAGAAAATTAAATACATCTCGGCAGTCAACTTGGCCACAGCTAGTTAGCGATACAAGTTAAAAAGACATCAACAAGGGATTCCTCCTCCAGGAGTGATCAAAACCCTTACTGATGATTATAATGGCGGTATACTAATCCAATATGCACTCTTGCATCTTGATACAAGTAAAGGCAAGTAAACCATACTTATACCTTAAGGTACTCATTTCTCATTTAAGCGTAAATGTGTTAAACTTTGACACATTCACTTAATCCAGTTAGTATTTGATAACGTCTTACCAAATGAACTCGTTTTGTTCCAATTCAATATTAAAATAATGTACGTGTATGCATATGTATAAATATATTTTTTTCTTTTCCGATTAAAAAAAATCATTTCATCATTTATTTAATTATGTACGCATTTAATGTTATTAATTAAAAAAAGGTGTTTTTGAAAAGCAGTCTGCTATAACGTAAACATGATCTTCCACTGACGTCAGAATATGGATCGAGAAAAAGATGCTTTACAATTAAGTTATCATAGAATTAATTACCTCCGCTTTCTTGTAGTTAAGTGTGAAGAGACGCCGTCCTCATATATGCATAATTTTATGTACAGGCTGGAAATACTACATGAATTGTTATAGATTGAATTGAATGACAGTATTTTAAATACTATACACCTATATATATATATATATATACATATATACACACACACACACACACACATATATATATATATATATATATATATATATATATATATATATATGTGTGTGATTTTATGAAGGCTTACCAAAGCATTCCTTTCGGGACACCAATGATCACCATTAAAGATATTTTTTCTTACAAATACTATTTATTCAAATTAAATGTTTTTTCCTACACGTGTTTCACTACCAAGCAGTTACTTGCTTGGCAGATCATCAGGGAAATTAAATGTCTGGAATACTGGGTTCAACTGCCGACAATACACAATGTGGTGTTGGAATAGTTGAGGTCACTTGAGAAGAGGAAAAAAATCAAAATAAAAGTCAAAATTAAAAAGCAAGGAAGAACAACGATAAATAAAGAAAGTCCTAGAAAAGTCTTAGAAAAGTAGCTCGTGCATTAGTTCTTCCACCAAGCCAACAAGCAAATAATCGGTCCCAAATACATTCAATAAAACCATAAAACCGGAACAATGTGCGATAATACACTTTCACGTCGGCCGGCACAATGATGAATAAATCCCCCCCACAAAAAAAACAAAAGAACTAAATCATTCAAGCTACCGCTCACAAGTTACCATTCCAATCCAATGATAGTATGGGAATTCTAAATCCAACTTCTCACAAAGAAAAGTCAACACAAATGTTCGTCCGAGTTCAAAGAGTCTTATTTCAACGGTTGATTTATTACCCTTCGAAACCAACACACGACGAGTCTAAATCTATATATATATATATATATATATATATATATATATATATATATATATATATATGCAAACAAGAAGCAATATAATGAATACAACTTTGACATCGTGG